>PVLA01001913.1:188289-309593 GCA_004027455.1 Hydrochoerus hydrochaeris
CGTGGCTGTGTGTTGGGGGGTCTGTGGCTGTATGTTGGGGGGTCCCTAGCTGTGCGGTTGGGGGTCCCTGATTGTGTGCTGGGGGTCCGTGGCCGTGTGTTGGGGGTCAGTGTGTGCGCCCCAGCCGCGCCCCTGCCTCTGGCCACTGCGCCAGGATGGAGCGAGCCGGGCGCGGGAGGAGATGACGCAAAATCCCGCGCTCCCCCCAAAAAGTGGCTGCACAGGGCGAAGATGGCGGCGGCAACTTAGCCGCGGAGGCTCCTGTGCGCCCGGGCGGCCGGCGCAGGCTTCGCGGGGCCCAGGTCCGGGGGCGGCGGCGGGGGGCGGCGCGCGACCCGGGCGGCGGGCGGGGACGGCCCGGCCCGCGGCGGCCCAGGCTCGGGACCGGCGCGCGCCGAGTGGGGCGGGAGGCGGAGGAGCGGAGACGGCGAGCGAGGAAGGAGGAGGAAGAGGCGAGGAGGCGGCGGCGGCGGCGGCGCGCGGGGAGGAGAGGAGGCGCTCCGGTCGCCGCCAGTGGGCAGCGGAGATCGCGGCGTGGCCCCGGCGGGGGACAGCGGGCTGCGCTCGGCGGGGCCATGGGGACCCGCGCGCTGACGATGCCGGGGTGAGAGCGCAGCTGGCCAGCGCCTCCACCGCCGTCACCCTCCTGCCTCAGCCTCGCCACCGGCCGGCACCAGCCTCCGCCTCTCTCTCTCTCTCTCTCTCTCTCTCTCTCTCTCTCTCTCTCTCTCTCTCTGCATTGTTTCCCACTCTACAGAAGATGGGGTCGGCTGGAGATTAGGTCGGGAGCAAGTCAGATCTTCCTGCAAAGCCTGGTAATATTCATGTAGGCAAAGGGAGAGAGAGAGACAGAGAGAGAGAGAGACAGAGAGAGAGAGAGAGAGAGACAGAGAGAGAGAGACAGAGAGAGACAGAGAAGGGAGAGAGAGAAGGGAGGAGGGGAGTAAGGAAATTCAGCCCTCTAAGTCAATGCATATTGTGGTGACCCGACCCAGGAGCCCTCACGGTGGAGACGGCCAGGGCTGTGCGTTCCCAAAATATGACCAGCGGTGCTTGGATGTGTCGGCAGTATGATGACGGCTTAAAAATCTGGTTGGCGGCACCCCGGGAGAACGAGAAACCGTTCATCGATTCCGAGAGGGCTCAGAAATGGCGACTGTCTCTGGCATCTCTCCTGTTTTTCACAGTCCTGCTCTCTGATCACTTGTGGTTCTGCGCCGAGGCCAAAGTGACCCGCACCCGGGACAAGGAGAATCACCACCAGCACCAGCAGCAGCAGCAGCAGCAGCAGCAGCAGCGCCCGCAGCAGCAGCAGCGCCCGCAGCAGCAGCAGCAGCAGCAGCAGCAGCAGCGCCCGCAGCAGCGCCCGCGGCAGCAGGAGCCCTCCTGGCCTGCGCTCCTGGCCGGCATGGGGGAGTCCGCGCCCGGCGCCCCGGCGCCCCGGCTCCTGTCCGCCTCCGCGTGCCCCACGCTGCCCCCTTCCCCGGGCGGCGGCGGCGGCGGCGGCGGCAAGCGCAGCCGAAGAGGCAGGAGCCCCCGGAGTAAGCCTTTTTTCCTAGGAAACTCCGCCAAGCCCGTGTGGCGCCTGGAGACTTGCTACCCGCAGGGCGCGTCCTCCGGCCAGTGCTTCACGGTGGACAGCGCGGACGCCGTGTGCGCCAGGAACTGGAGTCGAGGGGCGGCGGCCGGGGGGGAGGAGGAGCAGCGGCGGGCGGGGGGCCAGCGAGCGGCTCCGCTCTGGAACTTGTCGGATTTTTACCTTTCGTTTTGTAATTCCTACACACTTTGGGAGTTGTTCTCCGGGCTGTCCAGTCCCAGCACTTTGAACTGCAGTCTGGATGTGGTGCTCACGGAGGGCGGGGAGACGGCCACATGCAGGCAGTGCGTCGAAGCCTACCAAGACTACGATCACCACGCTCAGGAGAAGTACGAGGAGTTCGAGAGCGTGCTCCATAAGTACCTGCAGTCCAAGGAATACTCGGTGAAGTCGTGTCCCGAAGACTGTAAGGTAGGAGCCCTGGACTTTCTCCCTCCTCTGCCCTCCTCTGCCCCTCTTTGCTGAGTCCAGGTGTCTGCCAGCGTCTCGGTTTTCTTTATGATTTTTTAATGTGTTTGTTGGCTCTGTTTCGGTTCTTTGGATGGTTGCTTCTCTGGCTTGCAAGAGCTTGATTTGCTGCTTGGTGGAGTAGCTGGTGGATTCTTCTGGGAAGCCTTGGGAAATCAGGGGAGCCCCTGGTCTTTGGAGATAGCAAAAGCTGTGCTTTCACTGTGTCTCACAGCTATGGTATTGGCTGGGACTCTGTTTTACATAGCTGATATAAAATGGAATAGCAGGCAGGCACACAGATGACCGTGGGTCATCAGAAGTGTCAGAGATGGGCATGGGGGGCTCGGGGCATCCACTTGCATGCTGGAACCTCCAGTAGTCACATCAGGAAATTGATAGGCCAGAGGAGCAAGGGAAGGTGTAAATGCTTCTGCAGGGAAAATGACAAATCGTACATGCTTTGAGGGGGTTCATTCTTGCTTTATTGGGACATCTGTGGAGGATATAGACTCCCCTTAAGTTTCCTGTTTCTCTTGGACATTGGTGTAATTATTGGTTTGAGACTCAAGGATGAGTGGAAAGTTATAATTAGGTTTCCAGCGATAGCAAAATTAGGATATTTATTAGACAAACACCTTATGTAATTTGAATATTTCAGTATGCTCTTCATAAGTACTAAATGGCAAATCTTAGGTGCTGTAATTAACGTTTCATAATTTATCATGTAATTCATGATTTATAAATTCAGCCAAGTGGAAGCTGAGGCCCAGCGAGGGCGGTGTCGCTGTCCGCGGTGCTGAAAGGGGGCTGTACCCGAGGGATGTGAGGAAGCTGCGGTCGCCTTTAGTAGGTGATGATTACAGAATCTCTGCAAGCCTCAGCGTTTGTTCCCAAGGAAAACTGCTTAAACAAGACGGTCAAATGATACTGACTTTCAGAGGAAACAAGACACCAAACTCTCTCTTTTTTTCTCTCCCTTACTTTCTCGACCTCTCACACAAACAGAACAATTGTGCCTCCACCTCCTTTGGAAAGTGCAATCAAAGGCAGCATAAATCAGAAGATCAGCGAGGCTTCGACGAGACAGCCTGACTGAGGGGTATTTATTTTAAATGAGCACAGTTTGAGAGCCTAGTTTTGCTTCAGGTTAGTCGCGTTTTTGAAAGTGAAGCTAAACTCAACCTGACCTGAGTTTATGACACTGAGAAGGCTATTTCCCTAGCTAAGTGGCTCTTACACTTTCCATCCATTTTTTAACTGTGCCATTGTAACTCTTTCCTGGGAATTAAGCTCAATATTAATGGTAGGAATTAATAGTGAGCAATTAGCGTATTAGTGCATTTATTGTATAGTTACTTATTTTGTTAAGATATGCTGCACTGAAAACATGATATGAAGAATTATTACTGAAAATTCCACCACAGAGGTTGTGAAGTTATGTTTGAGTGGGACACTGTAATACATCTGAACTGAACTGCTGCTTTGAAAATAAGCCCTCATAGAAATTTCTAGTAATTTCAGTTTGTACAGTTCAGCATTCAAAAGACAGTCCTTCTCAGTAGACTGCACCATAATTTCAAAAAAATATGTCAAGTTTACCTTTTTTCAAATGCCCACATAAATGTATTAAACTTGTTTCTTTTCCCCTTGACCTGAATTAATTCTCAAGTTGATGTTTACATCATCACAGCTATAAAGTATGATAAAATTAGATTTCTGTTATAGACTATTCCAGGACTATCTTTTCATAAAGTAGAAGTTAACAAAAGCATATTGTAAAAATCTTGCTGCTTTAAAATTTCTTCATACTGAAAAGTAAATATATATATATATATATCTATATCTAGATAGATAGATAGATAGATAGATATTTGAGTTTTCTCAGAAACTCAAATTTAATACATTGTGGTTTCTTATCGATATTTCTTGGTGATAGTGCTTTTTGTTTGCTTTTTAATTATTGTTTGGCCATTGGAAACATTTGTTCCATAGTAGTTATTTTGAAAATCTATAATTTCAAATTTAAAGGACTGGTGTTCTTGGTTTAAGATGCATAAATCAAGGCATATATGCAGAAATATGATAGTACAAGCATTAGTTTCTCATTTAATATGCTATTTCTCTATGATTCTGCAAAATCTACAAACATATCTGTGTATAAACCATAGCATTTAGATAGATTAAAATGGTATTTGTCTTTGAAGATTATCTTTGAGCTTCTTTATGAACACTTATACTTGTTTCAGATATTATTCCAACTATGAACTAATTGTCATCAGAAATTCTGCTCAAGATGTTATGAGGATGGGAGTGTAGTTCAGTGGTAACACGCTTGGAAGATTTGTTTGACATCTTGGATTTAGTCCCCAGCACCACACACACACACACACACACACACACACACACACTCATGTACACATATGAACACAAAGAGGAACACAGATGATATATGTATGTTTGTATAGTGTGTAACATATAGTAACATACATAATGCAAAATTTTCCATTTTTAAAGGCCCCTATAAAATCATGGGATACATTAAAAGTAAATGCATTACATTTCTATAATTAGTAGTGAAAAGTCAAAGGTTAATAGTTTGTTAGTTAATAGTTTATTATGGTAAGTATATTTATCAAAATTATAGATTATATTCATAAAATCATCTTAGTGCTACAACCTTAGTGGAATTAATATTTTACAATAATACATTAACTTTTTAAATACCATGTATAATTAATTAACTGTTGTGATTTCTAACTTTTTAGCTAGAATGTATTATTACTTTCAATTTTATATTCTGTCACTGTTAAAAATGGCCACATGTCAAATATGTATAATATGAAAATAGATTAAATTTACTTTTGACCTAAATTGTTTTATAGGTATTTTTGACCATTTTTTTAAAACCATAAATAGATGTAACAGATTCACCAAGTCTTGAATTCACAGCACCAGGAGGCCAAATGCAGCTGATTTACTTTGGCTAGTCTTCATATTGCAGCTTATCATAGAAATATTGCACCTAAGAATATAGAAAGAAACAGTTGATTTTTTAAAATAAAAATTTATATTTGTAAACAAGTAAATGATAAAAACCTGTTGCATACATGATTTGCTATACAACATTTAGATTGCTATATGTTACACAAATTGTATAGCAAAAACTTTGGCTGTAATGTTTTCCATAGTTTGGAGTATTATTCAGAACTGTGTTTTTGATATATATGCATCTGACATATTTGTCAAAAATCTTTCAGTTGTCAGGTGACACTTAAAGTCAAATATTTTAAGTCATACAGTTATAATAAATGTGTATGATTTTCATGCTTGATTTTTTTCCTTAAAGATTTTCTCTTACGTATACCAAGCTTCTGACCAGTTTTGCAAATAAATGTTGTAGCAACGAGGTATTTAAGGAATACAGATAAACTTTGTGGTACAGATAAACTTTTGTAGCCACTGATCCCTCTGTTTACTGAATCTACTTGCACGTTATTGGTGGATGAATGTGACTCTGACCTGGAATTCTAGCATGGGTTATTGCACCATCTGTGTTGATTTCATCTCAGCGTAAATGTAATCTGTATGTCCCGAAATGCGTTTGTTGTCATATTTTTGTTTTCACACCTTTTTTAAAGCCAGTTGTGCACATCTATGGCTTATTCATGCTTGAGGGACATCAGCCCCAAGGGGACCCTGTGAAGATCAGGCCTCTGTCAGCATCACGGTTTAGGAGACTTCATGTCTTTTTTCAGATGCTGCTCCCAATATTACTCAGTTTAAGGACACAGAATCTGGGTTACGTAACGTGTGATTTGGAAAGAACCCATTTCTTAATTCTTATTGATTTTAGTGTCATGGATTCATAAGGAAGTAACTTAAAAGAAAATGAAATACCTCACAATTCCGTGCATTCAAATTTTGGACCTAAAGTGTTATTTTGTTCTCTGTAAGTACTCTTGTATATATTATATCATTATCTATAAATGTGCAATCTATAAATAGATCTTTTTCTTATTTTGACTCTTCGTTATTGTTAAATTATGCTTATGGTAGAATGATTCTCTACAGAATCAGTCTCACCATGCTTCTGATAGTTTTAATCACTAATAAGGCTATTTATAAGGTCAAACACCTTAGCATAATAACTTTTATGACTCAGATTTTTTTTTTTATATTTTGTCTCTCTATACAACTGCTGACTTGTCTGTGATTTATTTTTATAGAGAAACAGCCAGGTTTTATGTTGAAAAATTGGAAGAAATGTTTTTACTTTGGAACTGTATCTGGGTCAAATGAGTGGCTATGTAGGGCACAACCTCATTGCTGATCTATGCTGTTTTCGTCACCTTTATCAGGTGAGGTGCTTGTCTGCATCAGCAAGGAGAATGAAGGGGAAGAAATGAATCAGCATCTCACCTACTTCACCTGCAAACCATAATCCACTAGGTACTTCCTGTTAGATTTAATCTGCAAGAACGAATACACAGACAACTGTTTCAGGGAAAGGACCTTTTTGATACGAATGATTTGACCTATATTGCTTTCCTTCATTCTCACTTTCTGAAGATTGCTATAAACAATCTTTACCTCCTGTGCCAGTCTCTAACAACAAAGCACCAACTATTTTGTTTATCTAAATTTACATCAAAAACACATCTCATCAGTATCAGTAATAAGTTCCTCTAAATCAGCGGTCCTTGGGACACTGTGGAGGATCCCAAGGAGGCTTGCAAACCCCAAGGCCAGGGTAGCTTCAGGCCTCAGAGATCCCGATGCCATTGGCCTGGCTTTTGTCACAGGCCAGGTCTCTTCAAAGCTGGCCACTGACTCCAACCTGCAGCTCCAGCTGGGAATCGGTTTCCAGTTGGCCATCGTAGCCAAAGTTCAATATTGCCTTTTGCTCCACTGATGAAAGTAGAGCTTAGATAGATCCATGGAAGGTGGTAGCGGAGGTGAGGTGCAGGCAGAGGTGCAGCACCTGGCATCAGATGGGCCCCAGCAGGCTGAGGGGTGGGGGTGTGAGTGTGAACTGGGGGCCCAGGGAAAGGCATGCAGATAAAAGAGATGGGTATGTACAGAATTGGAGTTTCAACTCTTAAGTTAAAAGCTGTTTGCACGAGCATTTTTTTTTTCAGTACAGTTGACCCAGCTCCTTCCCACTGAGCTCCATCACCAGCCCTTTTGCATTTTAAAATCTGAGATGGGGTCTGCTGATTGACTAAGTTGCAGGGCTGATATCAAATCTTGATCATTCTTATTTAGCTCCAAGAATCCTAGCCTCCCGCCTAGTCAGGAGGCTCCAGGTACCGTAATGGTTTTCACATAGTGAGAGGGACACAGGGGCCCAGGAAGCCAGAGTTTCTTTTGCTAATTCACTGTTTGGTTGCAGGCACCCTAGCCTGGTGTTTACCTCTGCTTTTATCCCGTACAAGAGGATAAAATGCAAACTTTTTTCAAACGTATATGGCTGATGCTAAGGAAAACCCATTAGCTCTTCATAGTATTTCACCTGAATCAAGACTATTCTTTATTTATTTTATTAAATATAAGATGTTTCGCTTTCTTCTTTGCTTCTTTCTTTATCTTAATGATAAACCATATTTCTTCTTTACTTGACTTTATAAAGTTGACATTCATACAAGTTTTTGATGATGCAAATTGCTGAATAATCCCAGATAAATAACAAACTTGATTCAGGAATGAGTTTTAACAGAAACTTACAGTAGCTTTAAAGTGATTATAAATATCAGTGATTTTACTTTTTAATTTTGGCTTACACAGTAAATGAGATATCAATTTTATCTAATTAATTAATTGTAATTCACAGAGTAGCATTTCCTTAATGTGATGATCGGATTTACTTTGATGCTTTCACACTGGACAAGAGGTGGGCAGAATGTGCTCGTTCTTATTAATAAACAATGAGTGGTTTCTACTATGTGCTGTGCTGGAACACATGAGCGTATTTAATTCTTGTGTTTAAGATGTTCAAGGGTAATGGTTTACTTATCCCTGTTGGCTCTTGGTTGGTTGTTTCTATGTGCAATCTTTTATGAAGAAGATGGAATGGGAGCCATTTCAGACAGCAAAAATCCTGCAGAACATAGATGTTCCCTGTCAGTTTATACACTGTTGTCTTTCTTGGCAAGAATACACCCCCTCATAGGTGACCACAGAAACCACTTCTCTCCAGATACTAGAGGATTCTATATGTCGCCTGCCCCATTCTTCAGTAGAAAATAAACTCCATCAACTCTAACAATGACCTTTAGCCTCTTTTTTCCTTTTCTCTCCTTCTCAGTGCTTTCCTGTGGTCACCTGGCTATGTCCTTCCCTGACATTTAGAAACTGCGTTTCCCTGTGTGCTGTGGGAAACCCAAAGTCAAAGGCTTGTGCTTTCTGCTTTGTGCCTTGACTGCCATAGAAAAGGATCAATCTCTTTGTTACTAAACTATTGCTCACTTTGGCTATTTACAAAGAAAAATTGAAATAAGATGCACATGGGTGATCACGATAAAGTGTTAATTCACAGAAGATGACTTGAAATCACTGAAAAGTTTAAGTACTGGAAGGTTCTATGGCAGCCACGGAGCCTTGCAGGGTATTAGAAGTCAACTTTTATAGATTAATAAAAGCAAGGATAGAAATTTAAATATCTCAAGATTAGACAACTGGATAATGCTAAATGAGGACGTCATTGTTTTAGATATTTTTCTTTCTGTTTGATCATGAGCTTTGGCAAACATTCTGAGCAATGAAAAGATGAGGCACACATGTGTGTGTCACATGGCTTAAAATCTGGCTGTCTTTACATCACCGTTTATAGTAAACTTAGCACTGAAATATCTTACAGCTGATAAAGTGCACTATGAAGTCAGAAGCTGAGGAGTCCTGGGCAAGTCCATCATTTCTAAGCATAAGGGGTGTGAACGAGTGAACAGCCTGAAGATCAGAGGACTTCCTGGGTGTCTGTTCCCATGCAGAGTTAGAGAGAGGATGACTGCGAAGTGCTGAGAGGAAGGAAGCAAACTCTGGAGATCTGATAACTCTTCACACCGAGCTCCTACGGAGCCGAGCACATTCATACAGTATAATGCAGCCAGTGTTATTGTTAGAACAGTGTGATGTGATTGTGTTTATTGCTCTGCCTCAGTTGCCTTGACAAAATGTGCTACACTGAATGGCTTAAAGAGCAGGCAGCAGTTTCCTCACAGATCTTAAAGTAGAATTCCATGACCAAGGTGGCAGCACACTTGGTTCCTGGCGAGGGTTCCCGTCCTGGCTGCTGGTGGGCACCGGCCTCCTGCAGTGTGGTGGGGCCCACCTGTGGTGCCCATGTTCAGATGCACAGAGACCTTTGGTCCCTTCCCTTCCCTTCCCCTCCCTTCCCTTCCCCTTCCCCTTCCCCTTCCCCTCCCTCTTCCCTTCCCCTCCCCCCCTCCCCTCCCCTCCCCTCCCCTTCTCTTCTCTTCTCTTCTCTTCTCTTCTCTTCTCTTCTCTTCTCTTCTCTTCTCTTCTCTTCTCTTCTCTTCTCTTCTCTTTTCTCTTTCTCTTCCTCTTCCTCTTCTCTCTGGATATCTGTCCTCTTAGATTAGGTCTCATCCTCAGGACTTCGCTTAATCTTTCAAGCTCTTTAGAAACCTTATTTTCAATATTTTTAAATGCAGTCACACTGGGGGTTAGGGTTTCAGCAGAGCATGTTTTGCTTTTTTTTCTGAGGAGGGACATATTTAGTCCGTAATACTGAGGAAGGCAGAGGTGGAAAACACCTTGGGGTAGGGGGAATAAGTTAGCAATCAATTTTAAAGAGCCACTTGCTCTGTGCTGCTGAAATCTTTGGTTTTTATAGCCTATATGATAAAATATCAGAGGATTATTTTACTGGGGGGATTCACTTGGGATGGTCTCTTTTTCTCAAAAATTAGCAATAGTGTGGCTACGGGTCAGGGCAGGGTGGGTGGTGGCCGGGAAATCATATCTGGAGCTGCTGCTCTCCTGTAGGAGTCAAAGGAGAGTCCTCCAAGTCAGTCCTCTCTGGCAGAGCGCCCTGTGATGTCAAAATGCTCACAGTCAGCCCTGTCCACTATGGTAGCCATGGCCACATGTCGCCATGGAGTACTTAAGATGTATCTAGGATAAGGGGCAACTGCTGCTTTGATTGCATTTAGTTTTAATTAGTCTCCATAGTGGCCGCTGTGTTGAGTAGAAGACTCTCCATGACTGTGTGCTGCAGAAGTGGCGAAGAAGAGCAGATTCAGAGGACATCTGTGCATATCTGTACAGCAAGAGCAATGGCCAAGTGTGCATGGAAAAGCTCATCACTGTTAAAGACCCTGCCCCACGCCCCGTGTTGATGCCATTGAATGAGTAGCTAAAGGAGAGAGGGAACAAGCTGGGGCTGAGGTTGGTGGCCTCTGGAGATGGCGAGATCAGCTGATATCCGACAAGCAGAGGAATGGTGAGCAGTTCCTCCTCCCCGCGACCTGGAAGCTGTGGGCAGAGAGATGATTTAACACAAGGCAGATGATGGAAAGAATGTCAAAGATGGATCTTGAGGAGTTTGGGAAGAAAAAGTGCAGGGAATGAGAATGCGAGTGAATCAGAGAGGGGGAAAGATGGGACAGAGTGAGAGAAGGGGAAGAGAGTGGAGGGGAGAATGAGGGAAGTGGAGAGAGAGGAAAGGAGAGCAGAGGAGAAATAAGACAGAGAAGACAGCCACGAGATTGTGATGGTGCAAGACCTGTATAGATGAGTTTTCTGTCCTGTAAAACATAACTGAAATAATTAAGTTAAGAAACAGAAAAGGGCTATTTGGCTCATGCTTTTGGAAGTTTTGGTTCAGGACTGGATGTTGTCCTGGTCACTTTTGGACCTGTGGCTAGGAAGCAAATCTTAACTGCAGCACAAGCCAGACCCAGGAGACGAAAAAGAGTGAGAGGAGGAGCTTGGATGGAGTGTTACTGTCCCCTTCAAGGGCGTGCAGAACGATGACCACACGACCTGTACCAGGCCTCACCTCGGGAAGACGCCAAGACTTCCCAGTAGTGCCACCTTGGACCCAGTCTTTACCACATGGCACTTGGGAGTATTCCAGACCCAACCTTGTGACTCTGGGAACAGATTTTAAGACACATACAGGATCAGTCACGAGTGTCTCAGGGCTCGAATGCAGATGTAGGATGAAACCTGTATCTAGGTCACGGAATTTGGCGTTAAGTCATGGGTGACCTCACAAGAGAAGCTTTAATAGATGGTTGGAAGAGTCGTCAAATGATGATGAACTAGGGAATGGCCTGGGGTAGAGGAAATACAGAGAAACCCAAAGGACTCCTCACTAAGTGCAGCAGAGAAACAAAGAGAACCGAATAAACAGGAAGATGGGCGTACGTGTGAAGAAATGGGTGATTTATGATTAATTACACTTCAGAATATTTGAGCTTTTGGCCTGAGATCCAGGTAAGAGTGGGCAATTCTTAGGAATATATCCAGGGAAAGTGAATGGAGTCAGATCCCAAAGATGTGATGGGTTCTGTTCATAGCTTAGCCTAGGGCTTAGCCTGTGTTGCATCGGAGATCTGTTACCTGATTGTTTGAATTTCAAATAGGAACTCTGTTTTACTTTTAGGACTTCAGAAAACAAATAGAGCCATTACCTCGCATATGGTTTAATCAAGAAGAAAACTCATTTTCCAATAATATAAACCAGTTGCTGGTTTTAAATATGAAATCATCGATAATTATACAATCATGGTTACTGCAAGTTGTTTTGTTAGGGACACACCACCGTAAGATTTCAGGCCATATTTCTACAGGCCCAGTTGAATTAAATCTGGCTGCCTTTCTAGGTCTTCTCTAAAAATAATTGATATAACTGGTACTAGACTCTAAAGGTAGAAACTAGTTTTGACTTTAACAGGAACATACAGTAAAATGATTCATAGGAAAATTTAGTATCTACTGGGTTAGATCCCCAATTTCACCCTTGACTAGCTGTATTACATTGCCAAAGTTATTTAAAATAGGAATTGAAATACTTTCTTTTGGAAGTGGAGTCTGCACAAAAAGCATCTTGGGTATGATGATGTCCAGGAAGTGGGAGAAATCCACTAAAAACTACGGGAAGTAGCCACAAAATTAATATAATCCTTACTTGATATTTTATAGACACTTTCTGGCAAACTACACTCATTTATGGAGTTTATAAACAGACTTTGCAACATAAAAATCTCATTTGTTGCATCTATATTCATTCCACTTCTCTAGAAAAGTGGCTAAATTATTGAACAATTCCAGAATAAAATGGAAAACAAAAGCTCAGCTGGAATAATGTGTTTCACTCCTTTAGCTTGGTTTTTTTTTTCTGTGTTACTTCTGGTTGAAAATTCACACATGCTGCGTTTTATGCAGAGCAGATCCTATTGGGCTCTTTGACCAAAGACACTGGAGAACCTTTGTGCACCCTTTTCTCAGAACAAGACTGTGCCAGTCTTCCACTGTTCAGAAACAGTCTTGGCAAGGTTTGGGTTATGAGTTCCTTAGACTCTGGGAAGCCTTGTTCCTCCTGATGCCATTTACAAAGGTGAGGACTTTGTTCTGCATGTCAGCTTCCTTTCTGATCCACCCTAGTCTTACCCACTCTGCTATAATCACTATTTCTATCTACTAGGGAAGGAGAGGACATGAGTTAACCAATGGCTCTGACATTGAACTTGACCCATTAGACACAGCAGATGTGAGCAGGGTCCAAAAGCAGGGGACAGAGCATGGTGGGAAAGAGACTAGACCAGGCTGGACTCAGCAAATGGTTATGTGTGCTCCCTGAGCAGATGACAGGGGAGACGTGGCCCAATTCCTTAAGTGCCTGACAGTCCCCCTGCAGAGGGAAAGTCTTCCTCCCCAGGGCCTCTCTGGTCTAGGGATGAGAATGCCTATCAGTTTGTAGGTGTTCTTGGCAGGCCTTACCTAAGAAACAGATTCCGTTTAAGAAGCTTTTGCTGTCCTACAGCAGGAAGGGCTATCTTGGAATCAGGGGTGCATTGCTGCACAGGATGTGCAAATGGGATGGGAGCTGGGACCCCAAGGGGCTGCTTTCCTATAGGTTGCAGTTAGACCAGAGGACTTCAAACATTTTACCAACGCCCTGTGGCATGAAGTCAGGCACACAGACATGGGAACTCTGTGCAGTGAGGTTGGACTTATTGCCAATCCCAGCGAAAGACAAAATGTCTTTACCCAGAAGACATATTTTCTTAGTTCAACATTTTGTTCATAGCAGTAAGTAGTACTTGGCTCTTAAAATACGAAACCTTGACAATGTTTAAATCATTTCTCTTGTTCCTGTTTGCACCGTTACCAGTCTCGTGTTTAAGAAATAATGAACCAATGATATGCTGCTGTCCTGATGACAGACAGGAAGTGAAAACAGTCTGAGTTATTTCATTCTTATTCTGAGTGTTGCGAATAAAACCCTTCTGCTGGGGCACACTGCAGTCACTATTGTAAACTCTTATCTGCCCTCTCCAGGAAAGCCACACCCAGCACATGATGGAATTGGGAGAGAAAAATTAGAGCTCTGTTCTCAAAGCTGTTTTTTAAAAAACATGTTCATTTACTTTAACATACAGGTCTGTTGTCAATAACACTGAAATCACCTTATAAAAATCCCTTCTGTAGAATCCCATTCATCAATCTCATTATTACAATGAACAAATCTCATCCTAGTCACTGGCATGTCCTGATCATATATTGCCTGCAACAACCCCCAATAATGGGGCAAATTAGATTCTTCCCCCCAGGGAGAACCAAGGCTTAGGAGAGATGTGCATGGAACCCCTATATCCAGACCTCGGTGCTGCAGGATCCAGCTCTTCACCACAGGGATTTAATTCAACTGTTATATTTTTCACTCTGTCTCCAGTCCTTTCCCATGTTTAGTCTTCTGATTCTCTGGTTTGGTTTTAGAGGGAAGAGGAGGGGTGGATCACAGTAATAGTGGGTCAAATACAAAATGATGTGACACATTAAAAATAGTACACCGTGCTTCGCCCATAATGAATGCTTTGTGGATGCAGTGGACTGGTGTAAGGGCCGGGTGTGGGCTGAGTGGATTGAATGGAGAGTCATCTTTCCAGCTGGGGAGTGGCTGGGGCCCTTGTAACAGAGCGCGTCTGTAATGCGGCACAAACGCAGCTGGCCAGCCGGCTCGCCGTGTGCAAGGCTGCCCCGTGGCTTCCGACCAAACCACAACTGTGCGCTCCTCTCCCTGCGGCCCCGCTACTGACCCGGTGGAAAACACTGAGGAGTTTATCCTTCTCATCTCTCTAATTGGTTTCTAATCAAATTTGTCCCTTTTCCAGTCTGGATCTAGCGTCTGACAGAGATCTTGAACTTGGTTTCCAGAGAGGTTTTTTTTTTTTAAAGTACAGATGATAAAATCAACCTCAGGGATCAGATAATCTGTGAAAATCTGTCTGAAGGAAAACAAATGTTCCTAAAAAGGTCAATCTGAATCTCAAACCATGTTAGACACAGGCTTGCTTCTTCCCTAGTGAATGGTGGTCTGGCTGCCCTTGGTCATTCGCTATGGAGATTTCGCACTTTCTGAGGCAGTGATTTCATTCAAGTCCAAGTAAAAAGAGGAAAACAAGAAAGAAAGAAAGAAAGAAAAAAGCTTCTTGCAAAAATAGAAATCTTTGCTGGCCATGTAACCGTGTTCTTTATGTGTGATCTGCTTTGAGAGTTTGGCAAATTAGGACAGGTTTCACTAATCTACTCTATTTGCCCTAGAAAGTTTCTAAATAGGTTTTCAAAATGTAAAAGTTATAAAAATTGCATCTTTTTAGACCATTCCAGTTTTGTGAGGTGACTCCAGAAAGGAGGAGGAAAATCCAGAGTGAGTGGCCACAATCCTGACCATTGATGGATAGATAGGTTATTTTTTGCACTTGACAACTATTTAGCAGGGTTCTTAGTAATGATTGGAATAATTGATCCAGTCCTCAAAGTATTTTTGTATGTTGTCCTTATGCATTAGTAGGTGAACCTGGCCTTTCCAGATGTATGCTAGAAGGACTCGTATAATTAATTATTTATATTTTGACAAAAGCAAAAATGTAACTAATTTCTTTATGTATTCTATTTAGTTTTGACAGATACAGTTCTCATTTCTAAATAACTTTAAACTCTTGAAAGTTAAAAACAAAAAAGTCCATTGATTTTTACATACATTTAATTGTATGTTAAAATTAATTTAAATGAATTCATTCATTTAAAATTTAATTTGCTACATTTAGACTCTGTGCTATTAAGAAATTGACATTTTTTAAATAATAGTAAGATTTTGAATGTTTTCTTACAAGTTGGGAAATTACTATCAATATTCCTCACTTGCTTTTTTTTTTTTTAAATGGTGAATCTGAACTTTAAGTTATTTCAAAAGGTAAAATGTGAAAATAGGTTCCAATTGCAGCAGCAATTTTGGGGCCCTTGGCTTCTCCAAGTGATTCTTCCTTTCCCTGTGGCTACACAGGAGAAAAGGTGGGAGGCCTAGAACAACAGCCATTGAGATTCAAATGTGCACAGATTTGAAATGTGGTTGTGTCAATCAACATTTGTGGCTAATAGTCTGTCAGTATTATGATTAATCACTGTTGGGAAAGCAGTACTTAGTTCTTGAATATCACACTTTTATTAAATGGGTGTTTAATTGTCTCAAAATAGTCACTGTAAACATAAATGCAAAAAGTCAGTGGTGCAAATTTGCATTTTTCACTACTTGATAAAATTAAAACTGTAAATAAAGATATTATGGAATGCTCCAAAATTTGTTTCTCTACAAGATTAGAGATGAGTTGTAGAAAAGTTAATTTCTAATAGATGTGGTTCAGGGAAAAATTGTATCTTTACCCAACTACATTCATTCATCTAAGTGGGCTGACATTTGAAATGTACGAGACAAGATGAAGCAGCTGAACTGATATTTCATATAGACCTGGGAAAACCCAAAATGACATTTGAGAGTGCTTGTGCCCTATCCTTGACGGATGATAACAATTTTTTCTTGTCACTGCAATGCTTACTCCATCCTGGGCTATTTTATATGTCTCTGAACCTATTCTTGCTCTTCTGAGTCTTCTTTACTACCATGGTAACATGTGATACCTTTATCATAGTAAGTTATTAAAGAGAATCCCCAGAGCCTGGTCTTCTCCCATGAAGAGTAAGAGACACCTTCCAGGTGCTTTAGAATGATCAGTTGGGGCAGAGGGACCAAGATCTCTCAGCAGGGAGGGAATCTGCATATCTCCTCAAAATATCCTAGTGATCATTCAGAAGGGACCTGATAATTGTCAGATGAACTAGTGGATGCTGGATAAAGAGTATTTTAATGCAGTAATTGGCAACCATCTTCTTTGGGAATCCATTTTGTCACACGCTTTTAGTGGGCTCATGGAAAAAGAAACATAGTAGAGGGACAAATGAATATTGCTCTTTAAAAACAAATCTTTAGTGGAAACTCTTCTTGGAGAATTTGAGTACTGTTATTATATGGCAACAGTAATTTAGTCACTGGGATAAAAGATATCCCACAGTGCACCTAGTTAAAAAAGGAATAGATTACCCGGCACCCATCAAGTGTGACTCATGTGTGGACATGGAAAATACAACCAATTTATATATAAACAGGGTGATTATTACAGCAAAGGAAGGAGGGAAAATTTGAGAAAACAGAGAATACTCCCTTTTCCATTTTTAGATCCATGTAACAGAATAAGATTAAAGGGCACATTAAAACTTAATCTAGAATCTGTTACTGAAAAAAAATTCTAGAGCCAAATTTTCATTTTCAAATAGTCTCAGTTTTAACCTATCAGTAAATATTAGTTTTTATTCAGATCATTGAAATCAGGAGTGTGAAAGTTACAACCCAAATCTGTTCCTTCTCGCTTGCTTAGGGAAAGTTCAGTGTTTCTCTTAAAATACAGTAGGCTCGAAGTCAGATAATTATAAAATGCCAGCTTTGCAAAATATGGTCTTTGATTTATTTGCTGTGGAACAACAGAACTTTTTATATGGGAAATATAAACAGTGTTTTATTTGTACATTTCTCTTTATGGCTAATTATGGGTTTGGAAATAATAAACAGCAGTATAATTACTCCATAGCTTGCAGCAAGGATGTGTATTTCCTTAATCTGGCCATTTAAAGAAAGAGAGAAGTGGTCGTCTGTGACCCTTTCTGGAGAAGCAGTTCTAAAGCTAATGTCATCTGTGCTCCGGATTTAGAAGATGGCAAATACGCCCCTGCTGGATTCTGCTGATTAATTCATGAATTTGAAGAAACTGAAAAGATATAATAACATTACCATGTAGGAATGAAAAGTGAAGAAATGATTTAAGAAGAATGGATTCTACTTAAAAGAAAAAACCCCTATAAAAGACTACTTGGCAGGATAATTGAAATTAATTTTTTTGTTAATTCAACCATTGGGGTAAATACATATATATATGTATGTATTTTTTTTCTTCTTAAGATCAAATTGAGATAATTTATCTAAGATGTCCGCTTTAGCAAACTACTGATAAAGGAAAAAGAAAAAAAGTCCCTCATGGCCTCTAGGGCTTCTTTGAGAAAATTCTACTCCTTACACAGAAATCATTTTGGTCATCTGTTTTGCAGGGGTTAGTATCTGTCAATAATAAAAATAAGAAAGTGTTTGAAATGTTCTATTTCCCTGACTTTATAAATACAATTAAATGACTTAACTATATTTTATTTTTAAAAAATTTAATGTGGTTCATGGGAAATCAGTTAAAATAGTCCAGAATCTGGAAGCCAGCTTATGCCTTTGGTAGCTTTATAATAGTAAAAGCATTTAGTGAAAAGACCAAGAAAAATTATTTGATTTTCTGAAGTAGGCCTAACAATTATTCTTATTTTGATAAGAAACTAAGATCTAGACCACATGCTCTGACCTAAGGGCTCCTAGCAACCATTTTATATTTACATTCTAACTAGTATTACAGTATAGAAGCAATCTTAATTTTAAAAATTACAAAATCTTGAAAAGGAAGGAAATAAGAAATCACTAAACATAGAAACACTTTTTAACAGAATGTGTGGATAACTTACATGTTGCTTATAAAATGAACTCTGTTTATGAGTAATTGTCCATTTGTTTCTTTCACTTGATTTTAGAATATTCTAAGGAGAGTAGTAATGTCTAAAGGAAGTCACTTTTGTGCAATTACTTGATAAAAAGAAAAAGGTAAACAAAATGATGAGTTTGTGGTTGCTGTGATACATGGTGGCAAAATCTTTCAGAACCTCCCCCTGGTAGGCTAAAGACCCACCTGCTGAGGATCTGAGTCCACTAGGACTGCACTGACCAAAGGTATGGCAGGTTCTAGGTACTTCACGAGGAAGGTGCAAAAGGCCATGCTGTTTTCACGTTATTTTCATATTATTTTTAATTTATGAAACATAAAACAAAATTTCAAAACAAAATAATGAGAATAATAACAGTTATTAAAACCACATGTGATTATCTTCAAAGCTGTACTCAGAGACAAAAAAGCTGCTTGTTTGTAAAGAAGAAACAAACAGATGATAGCATGAAACTTTTTTCCCAGTGTTCTAAGAGAAATTAGTAGCATAGCTGAAGTGAATTAGCATGTATACTAAAATATTTTTGATACAGGGGAATAAGTAACTTAGGGAATTACAACCACTGTGGAAATCAGTGTGAAATAACACTTTCATTTGACTCAACCCTCCTGCTTTGAGGTGTCTTCCCTATAGAGCTGAAGTCATCATACTACAGGGGTCCATGAATAGCCATGTTTATAGCAGCATAATCTATAATTGCTAGATCTTGGAACAGCGTATATGTTCATCAGTAGTTGAATGGATTAGGAAAATGTGATATTTATTCATAATGGGACAATGTTCTACCATAAAGAAAAATTAATTGGAGCCATTCACAGGTAAATGCATGAGAGTCAAGAACATAATATTAGGTGAAATAAGACAAACACAAAAGCTGAAATATTTCTTGGTTCTCTTATGAGAGATATATCCTTGAAGTTTTTAATTAATGTGTACAACAGTTGATCAACCCAAGGTCACTACACTATCAGGAAGCCCAAACTGTATGGGAAGTCTCTCTTGCAGGCAGCAACTGTTGGGCCTGCTTTGGAGGCTCAAGGCCAGACACAGCAATGTGAGTGTAGCCTTCAGAGAGCCCAGTTCCTAGACGCATAACCCCTGTAAGTTGATTAAATTTTTCCAAAGCCTCATGTATTTTTGAGAAGAGAAAAGCTGCTTCCATTATGTGATGTCTGAATTTCCTGTACATAAAATTCTAGAGTGTAATAAAATGGTGGCTCTTTCAAACTATATTTTTGGGTGGTTTGTTATTACAGCAATAAGTAAGTAGGGTAGTGTTCCATAATAGCTTGTTAGAGGATTCTTCATTATTTGAGGGGTTTGACTGAGTGAAATTAATGAAAGTTGAAATAAAAGAAACTTATGTGGCCTCATACATTTGATTGGATCCTTTCTCTTTCTGGTTAACAAGGGTGGCTAGCAAGTAGATGACTAAAGCTGTTTGGCGATAATTTTCCCTGCCAGTTCAAATATTCATAAACTTTTCTGCATTATTTGTCATTGGAGGACTTACATGGTGTGTGATGCTCATACAAATGATTGAAGTAGTTGCATACAGCTTAACCAAGAAAGATGTGGCTGCAGCTGGACATGGAGGGTACTGTGGGAGGGATACGGCACAATGCGTCTGGGAGTCCTGGGCAGATAACTTTTTGTTTCTTTCCTTGGATCATACTAATAAGCTTCAGAGTATTTCCATATGTGGGAGGAGAAATGGAGATTTATTATCCCAGTGACTAAAGTATGAGAACACATCTGTGGACATTTTTAAGGGGAAAGTAATTTTAAGGCTGTATTATCTGGGAAATTCTGCTGCAACCCTCACATGTTTCAGTTGTGCTAAGAAACCACAGTGAACTAGTCCTGTTGAAATTGGCTCATTTACTCTGCATTTTTAACATCGAGGCTTTTCAAGTAGCAATTACCCTGATATTCTCTTTCACTCAGGCTTCTGCCTTGCATTTAGAGATAGTAATTGCATTTTTGTGCACATGTTAAAATTATTGCAACTTTGATCTCATACGTATCAACTGTAAAGAATATTTGTGCCAGTTTGCAAATGCAATTTATTTAAAAATTTGGGAAGAATTAAAGGTTAATGTTTATGGAAATCACCAAAGAAAACTTGATTAGGGTATAATCAGGAGCAAAGCATTATTTCATAGTTAGTAGAATATGAAGAGACAACAGTAATTTGTCATAAAAAATAAATCATCCATTTTCTGCATGATTTAGTAGACCTTTTATTCAGTAAAGCCATTGCAATTTCTCACAGGTCATCTCCTAAACAGAATAATATTATATTTAATTTTATGGTATCATCTCAAGGTCTGCGAGGAAAAGATGCTACCTGGTTGTTTGCAGGACCTGTTCCCTGTGGTCTGTGGAACCCGGATTCTTTCTCCTTGAAGTGCATGGCTGCATGATGCTCTGGGGCAGGGCCACCATCAAGCACCTGGTTTCTCTAGAGACCACACAACAGAAAGTTTCTCAGTGAGACAGATGCTGTAGTCTTACACATGTCTACTGAAAAAGTGGCATTGTTCACCTTTGCTGTGTTCTGTTTGTTAGGAGAACCTTACAGATTCGGACCACGTGGGAAAGGTGGGAATCAGACACGGTCTTGAACACCAGGAGGAGGAGACATAGCTCCTTGGGGTCTGTTGGTTTGTCCCTTACTTTTTTTTTCTTCATGTCCATTACTTTTGAAGATCCTTCAGTGACAGGATTCTTTAGGTGATCAGAGCTATTTCACATATTTGCATATCATCCCAGGCAAAATAAATGTTTATTTTTGTTTGGTGTTGTCAATATATCCAGGAATATTTGATAAACATTTAATGACAGATGTAGGAAACCATCAACATTTTAAAATTCAACTGGGTTTTACTACAAAATAGTTAAATAAAATTCTATTAGGCATTATTCTGCAGTGGGGGGTAGAATATAAATAAAACTGAAAATGGCCACTTTCAACATTTTAATGCATCTAGAATTAGTATTTATTTGTAAAATTCTAAAGTCTTCCTTAAGATACTTCAATGTTTTAATTTGGAGAATTTGCTATGTTTATGGGATAATAAATGCTACTTAATTACTTTAGAAGTATAAAATCTGTCTTCTAAGAATGTATTTTTAGTTAAATAAATGAAACTTTAGACCTTGTACTTTCCAAGTGATGTCTGTATACTCTCATAGTAAGACTGACTTTTTTATTTCAGCACAGTAGTCACATGCGCCTGTGTAGTCAGTCACGTAAATCTCACTTGTCTGGATTGTGGCCCGTATTACCAAATTCAGATTAAAGGTTTCCACAGTGGGATTTGAAATAAACAGAAAGACTACCATATTATTTCCTTCCACTGGTTCTAGAAATCTAGGTGGTTTTTTCTAGAGCTGTCTCATCTCAAGTTCTTGAACCTCATTAAAGCCCAAGTTTTACTTGGCTCGCTTTATTTTTAAACTAGAATAATTTCTCAGATTCTTGCTTACTGTGTAGTTTTGTTAGGGAGAAAGGAGAAATGGCATGGCAGGAGGATGGAGGTCTGCAGCAGGCTGCAGGGGAAGGGGAATCCACCAGGACTGGTCAGGTTATGCTGCATTAACAAACATCCCTCCACACTTGGGTACTTCTGGCAATGACTTTTACAAGAGCTCTCTTTCTTACAAATAGTCTATGCTTTTACTAAGCTGGGGATACTTCTGTTTTTATTGTAGGTTTTGGTCTGGCAGGATAATATTGTCCCAGAAATTTTCAGTCTCATGGCAGAAAGAAAAGAGTCCTGTGTCCCAGTTCCAAATGTCCAGCTTTAAAGTGATGCATGACCCTTGCAACTGAATTTCATGCCTTGGTGTGTCACATCATCTTTTATGTGTTCAGCAGAGCAGGGAGGGGTTCTGATGGCTTGGAAAGCAGTGGTATACCAGAAAGACAGGGCTCGAAGGCAGTATCTAGGCTCAAAGAGGATATATCCCTATGTTCATTGCTTCACTTATGGTTACTACTCTGATTTCTAGAGGGAATGTGCTTGTGTGTATTGTGGTGGGGGGATGTGAGTGTGTGTGTGTGTGTGTGTGTGTGAGTGAATTAAAACCAACTCCACCATTATCTTCAAACTCTGACGCCATGCCTTCTTAGGAAAGTATTCTATAGAACATTTTATTAGTGGATTCTTTTGGATAGTGTTAAAATGGTCATAAAATTATATGGCTGATAGATGAGAATTTTCCATCTGCACATTTCAAATGTTAGTAGTTTTCAGTCTAATCGTAGATTCCCTGAGTAGGAGAGATAAAGGGGTGATTTAGATATAGCAATATTTTGTAGTCTTCTCTTGAAAAATATAGAAGCTAAAGAATTCTGAAAATTGTAAGGTTATTCACAATTGCATTTTCCTTATTCATATTGTTGTGATGTTATCACTTAAATCATCCAAAGTGGTGAGAAGGAAAAGAATATTTTGTATCGGAAATGGGAAGCACAGTGTGAGGAAAGCATTTTGAATTCTCGGATCTTCCTCAGTGGGCGAGCGATGTGGCTCTTCGCGGGGAAGCAGCTGGGCGCACGGAGTGAGGCTAAGGTCTGCTCCACCCTCTCTGGCTTGATTGCCGTGTATTCTTCGTCGCAAGACAGCCCCACTGCATGGCACAGGCTATGCCGGCTGTTGAAAAAGTTGAAATGAATCATTTCAGCCGCATCATTGCTCTTGAAAGATGATTCCAAGCATCTGCTACCTAGATTGCATCATCTTGGTATTTAAAGGAGAGAATGAGATTAGCAGTCTTTCATCCCGACCTGTGTCACACACAAAGAAAGAAAGAAAGAAAGAAAGGAATGAGTGCGTTCAACCAAAATGAATGAAGAATTTTTTCTGGATTTTCCATAAATGGAATCATTGTCTTCCTGGATATTTTGAACTGACTTTTAGGTTACAGATGCATCTTCTTTCCTGGATGCCTCAGTGCAGAGTTGGAATGAGTGAGCTGAGCCATCACACCTTTAAGTATTGCTTGTGTTTTCACTGCACTTCTGCATACATGCTCACCATATCTTTATTGAATAGATGGTTCTATTTGGAAAAATTCAATTTTAATTCCACAAATTGGAAAAAATAAGAGGCAGTTCTGTTGGAGAGCCAAATCTGCTGTGACTGTGAGAAAAACCTGGTTTGAAATATGTGCTCTTGAGGAAATCAGGCATTACTCAGCTCAGGCCTTTTTCTGTGGGGTTATTAGATAAAGTCCTGCTGGATCACAATGTCAAAATCTTGTTTGAATTTGGGGGAAATAATTTAAACAAATTCATCTCTTCATTTGGAAGCACATTCATTCCATTGTCAGATTATCAGTAGTTGTTGAATTTCTTCAAATCAAAGCATGATTCATGTAATTACAGTATTATGATTAGCTTTATTAAAGGACTGAAGATATTTTAATGGTTTGTGATGAATGAAAAGAAGATGAAGTGTGAAGAGCTTGTCTGTAGTGAGAACTGAATATTGAATTCATCTATAGGTATTGTTGAATATTCCTTTAATAAGATTGAATCCAAAGGCAAGATATTCTGTTGCTTAAAGACCCATTGAAGTGTATTTTAAGAATGACCCATATAATAATGAATTTTCAAATTTTTATTAGCACACTACAAAAGAGAACCTTGGCATAATGACTTGGCTTTTCAGTTTAAATTCGTATGTTTTATCAATTTCCCTCTGCCCATTTCAAAAGCTGTTCTTACGCAGTTACTGACTTTCTAGGTTTTCTTAGTCTGTCTTTTGCTTGTGGCCCCTTCAACTCGCTAACCACCAGAGTGTTATTTCTAGTCAGAAATACCAGAAAAGATAATGTTAGGTCCTTTCATTATTCTGGTCGGTGATTTTAGGACTTTTTAAAAAACAAGTTTTTCTAGGGAGTGGGTAAAATCCCTGCTTGTCATCTTCTCTTTCACTAGAAAATTCAGCAGAAATAAGGACCAAGCATGTTCTGGTGTTTTGGTACTAAGATGAAAAATGACTCAGTCAACACACTGTTATATTTTGTCCCTTCTGAAGCAGCAGCAGCCAGGCATGGTAATCAGGCCTGCGAGCACTATCTTGGGGACAAAGGCAAGAGAACTCCAAATATGAGCCCACCCGGGCAACTTAGAAATTTTGCTGATCCTGTCTCAAAATAAAAACATGGACAGAGGACTGGGGATATAGCTCAGTATGAAGGACCTGGGTTCGATCCCTAGTGTTATGGCTTAAAAACTGGAGGTCAACTTAATGCCAGCTGGATTACATCAGCATGGTGCTGAGCATAGATTTTCCACCTAAGGAAAGTTGTCAGCATAAATAGATGGAGAAGGAGAAGCTATCACGTTAGTGCGCTAAGACATTAATCCATTGAGGAATTGTGGGTTCCATACATGTTGCTGTTTGAGCCGTTGGTTCTCCTGGAGGAGCTCTGGTCCTCACATTGAGCATTGCTTCCTGGCTCCAGAGGGGAAGATGTGTGTCACTTGGTCTCCAGGATGAACTCGTTATGCTGGCTTCCTGGCATGTACTTGACTGTGCTCATCATCAGAGGAGCTCGGGGCCTCCGTGTCACTGAGGATGGCTGTGGTGCTTTCAGGACAGCCCTGGTCTTTGTTATGAGTGTGACTTCTCGGCTCCAGTGTAGAACTCTCCACCTACCAGCACAGCCCCTTCACCCCGCTGGCATAGACTTCCTAGCTTCCACCGCTGACCCTTGGGCCTTCCCAGCACGGATCCATAAAAGAGACTGGGGTGAGTCCTTCTTGTGGGCTCTAGACCTCCAGCTGGACTCATGGGAAGCACTGTCGTGAGTTTTGGGTCTTCATCTGGACTCATGTGGGACATTGCTTTGGGATTTAAGCCTTTGGCTAAGTATTCAGTCTTTAGTGATATGGATAGAATTCCTGCACTTTCTTGTGTTACCTGTGGGTGACCATCATAAAAATAATATTATAAATTCCATGTCCTGATTCTAATTGTTCTCTGCACAGCCCTGACTGCAGCACCTGATAACCTGCCGCCTCCCAGCACACACACAGAAGAAGCCGTGCCCTGGGTGTTTATTCCACAAAATAGGTTTTGTTCATCATTACTTTATATTTACTTTCTCTCCAAACATCTTTGAAAGACTGTTAAATTGTTTTCCTCATTTCCAATTTAATTCCACTCAGAATGGCTTTGCCTTGCACTGGCTTTTCTGTCCTGGTTGATTTTTGCTTAGGCTGGTCTCTGTCCCAGGGATGTGGTCTTCTGCATCTGTATCTGAAACCTCAGGATGTATCTGCTGGGAAATCCAGAACTGAAGATATTAGATCCTCTTACCAGTGGATTCCAGGCCAGCCACTTGGAGATTTTGTTAAAATGCAAAGTGCCAGGGCTGATTCTGTTTGTCTGGGAAGGGATCTCAGTTCGTGTGTTTCCAGTAAGTTTTCAGGACATGACCATGATACAGGAGCACAGAATGGACACACTTCCTGTGGCACTGAGACAGCGTTAAAAATGGCAATCACATCCAAATAATCTTTGTTTTACAGATGGTGATGTTCATTATTTAATGTCTGAAGTTTGAAAGGCCATTACTTCTAGACTTACTTGGGCATGTTGCTGAGACACAATTTTGAATTGCAGACTATGAGAGTAGGTCCTTCGTCAGTGAAGAGAGCACACAGCGATACCTTACCATGTGCTACACTTTCTCTTACATGCTGGGTGATAAAGTCAGATAGGACTTTATCAGGCGAGTGAGGGTCTCACTATGAGTTAGTGTGACTGCTAATACTGTAGGGGATATTTGGAGACTGAGCAGGTTTAGAAGTTGACTCAGAGGAACAAACAACCAACCTGAATCCTGAAGCCAGTGGGTTATGTGTCAGAGTAGGAGTGGGCAGGCAGCGGGAAGGATCTCAGAGACATTACCACCCACAGGCATGATGGAAAGAACCTTGGCCCCTCCAGACCTCCTGCATCTCTGCTCCTGATAGACGTATTTTTACAAGATTCCCCAGTGATGTGTGTGTGCTTACCAAGACTCTCGGTCAGCTACCGAGAGGCGATGGGGGCATTTAATAGGCTTCCTTAGGAGACACGGCTGAGCAAACACCAAATCACTGTTATTTTGGAGACCAGTGGGAGAAACTGATTACTCTGTGGTTCTTTGTCATTTAGCAAAAAGCAGACATGTTTTGTGAGTTTAATTGCTGAAAACAGCTACAATTTAGAGATGATAGGAGGAACCCCTTGTTTACGGGTAGTGCTGTCACATTCTGGGATGGAGCATATAGTCCTAGAGGTCCATCCTCTCTGGCCTTTATTACTCCACTAAAATCCCTGTGTGAAGTCATCTAGTGACCAAGAAACTTATCAAATATCATTAATATGCCAGCTCCGTAAGCAGTATTGTCTATGTCCGTCTCTCCTAACAAGAGGATTTTTCTCGAAGACCCCGCCTCATAATGTGTTACGTTAGGCCTTGGGAATGCTTTCTGACCATCTGCATTACTGGATACACAATGCCTTCTGCCTACTAAACACCCTCCTAGTGAATTTCAGCTGTCAAGAAGGCCAGTGTGGATCCTGGAAATATAAGAGTCAGTGGGTCAAAACATAGGTCAGACATGGTCATCCCAACTCAGCCCTGTTTATTGGTTGACCACTGCAAAAACAGTTATTTGCTTGAAGATTTTTATACTTTGCTTTTCATAAATCTGCCAGCTTAGTGTTTTAGTTTTGAATCATAGCAAAAATATTCAAGAGCTCCATTTTTCACTAGACTCATGTGACAGTTGGTAATGATTATTTATCCGAGGTGAATACACTGAAGAGAGGCTGGGAAAGCAAACATAATTGTGAATCAAGTACAGTTAGTACATTGTGAAATCCATTATTAAAAGTTTGTTTAAAAGGTTCCCAAGATTTTAGCTGGTCAAGCTTTTCATAAAGATTTGCTGAGATTTACATGGCTCTCAGGGGTTTCCAAGGAGCGTGCTGGGCAGTGGCCAACTGCACGTAAAGTCAAGAGATGTTGAAAGATAGGGGATTTTGTGGGCGAAGCTTCTTCTACCCTTCAGGAAGGTGTGCTCAGTGTGTGCATCGCACACTTGTGATCTTCAAGTTCCTCCCTCCGTAGAACCCTGTAAAAGGCCTTGTGAGGTGCAGACACTGCATGGAGCAAACAGCCCTAAAGAGACATCACCAGGATCACTGTGAAATGCACACTTTTCTACTTTTAATTCTTAATATAATTTACTTTTAATTGCAACATTTGACCTTGAAAGCACTCATAATGTTGCGCCCCCATGGCCACTCCAAAGGAATTTTCAAACGCAGTGTAGCACATTTCTGTAATAGTCTCTCGTTTCCTTCATGATCTTGCATTGACAGTTTGATCTCTTTCGGTTTTTATTTTTTCTGCTATAACATAGGTATAACTCATTTTCACTCCTATACATGATGGCTAGAACATCTATGTGCCTTTTTTTCTTCTCATTGACATCAATCAGTACATGGATTTGTGCCATGTTTATGCCAGTGACATCTTGGCTATTTTAATAAAATTATTCATCACTTACCTTATTGTAAACATGGTAGTCAAATGGCTAAAATGTTTCAAAATGAGATCAACAATCAAAAAAAAAAATGAATCCATGAAAAGAATAGAATATTTTTACCAAGTAACAGATTTAAAGAATTTACAAATATAAGCATAGTTTATATTTTTATTTTGAATACATATTCATTTATATTAGATCTACATGCTACCTACTTCTGAAATGATAGTATTTTACATATAGATTCATATTTCTACACATGATTTTATAAAGGGCATAATTTTAATAGAATATTTTGAATTTCAAGGGTACTTCAGGTATTCAGGAAACTTTACAAAAAGTAAAACAGACGTATAATAGACTTCTTTCCTAGAACTTGTTCACACACTGCTTTCCTCATGACGGTGTGCAGACAGCCTTTGTGAAATGTGGTACGAAAAACAAAACGAAGCAAACAAAGTTAAATAAAACACTGAAAATATTTTTGGGTTTTTTTCTGGTTTGGGCTTTTCAAAAATATATTTTAGAGAGACAGATTTCAGCTTTTCTTTTGCATTTTTCTTTTTCATTATGAATACAACCCAGGAGTAATTTCCACTGAGAAGAACCCAGAACTGGTAGAAGAGAGAATATTTATCCCCTGTCCTAGTTTGGATGATTTGGCGGGGATTTTTCTTTCCCTCTGTCAGGCATTTTGACATTCTGTCCCTGGCCCTGAGAACATCCCCTCTCAGTGCTGCTCTCTCTGGGGCTGAGCTGCAGGATCGCCTTTGTCTTTCATCCGTTCTGCCCGCTCTAGGAAGCACCTTGCCGAGAGAGACAGCCAGGGCTTCCCTTCCACAGCCAGCTCCTTTGATAGTGGGTTGAGCAGTGAGGATGGAGGCCTGGACAATCCTCGATTGCCTTGATCCTCATTGGCTTGCAAAACTTAAACTCTTGTTAAAATGGTGCTTGAAACCCACTTAAGAGTAGTTTCATAATTTAGCAAGTATTTATTGAATGTTTTCCACATGCAAAGCGTATGATAAGGGATCCGAAATAGTCACTCACTCCACATGTGCGGTAAACAAATGCAGATCCGATGAATGCAGGAAGAGGTTATGTAAGGGAAGAAGCCGGGCTGTGTCAGGCTCTTTATGCCGCAAGCTGGCGTGCTGTGGATCACCAGGAAAGGTCAGGTTCAGCAGGGAAGGATTCGGAGAGATTTTAGTTCGGAAGTGGCTTTTAAATTGTGCGATGAGGAGGAGCAGAATTCTAACACGGAGGGGGAGAAAAGGGCTTGGTAGGGGACAGAACACTGAGGACAAAGCTCCAGAGCCTGGACAGGGAAGGGATGCTGGTCAATGAGCTTTGTGTGTCCTCTGGTTTTCATATACTGGCAGCCTTGATGAGTTTCTTTGTGCGTGTTTCTGCTGTTGTCTTCGGGGGCTGCAGACGGTTAATGGCTTCTTAAAGGCTTCTTTTTTATTGTTTCCCAGGGGATTTTCAGTATGTGGAACTTGCCTGTAACTCCACAAGCAGTATGACCAAATCCTACCTAAAAAAGCATATGTGGTATTTCAGGGAACTCTCTCCTGAGGATCATGCAGAGAGAGGGAACGGTTCCCCTTCCTTTTATCTTCCCCGTGATGTCAGGGGTGTCCTGCAAAAGTCCTGGAGCGCAGGAGGACTGTCCTGGCCTCATGCTGGTGCCTGGTGGCCACGTTTTAGTGGTAATCTAAGTTCGTGAGGACCATCCCGTATCAGTTTTGTTTTCTCAGTGTGAGAAGTTGCTTGAAAACACTATTATGAGGGGTTTGTGTTACATTTAGAGAAAATAATTCTGATTTTATATACTCCTCAAATGCAGAATAATTCTCATGGAGTTGTACAACCCAAAAGAGTCAATTCTCTGTTTTGTTCTTATCTAATTGTATTTATAGCTTTAGATACATGACAAGCTGTTATTAAGCAACTAAGTACCAGTGAGTGAATTTGTGAATAAATGAATCATATTTGTGGAACTGGTGTTACTCAGAAGCTTTATCAACTGTGCTGATTTCATTCAGTCTCTTTAAGAATATATTTGCAGCCCCCCCTTTAGCTACTCCGTAACACTGTTAGTCTGCAGTGTGCAGGCACTTGTATAATGTGTGTGTGCCTGTGTGTGCATGACTTTGTCTTAGTATATAGAAAAAGCACAGCTACAGGTTGAAAATGGACTATGTGTTTAGATTGCCATTTTTGTGCATTAAATTATCCACAGAGTAGTCTTAAATTTTTATGTGACATTAAAATTCATGGCCTTTGACAAGTTTTACTTTATTCCCTGTATGCCTTATCTCTAGAATTGATTCTTTGTCTTCTAAATGTTTTATGGGTCCAAGATACTTAATGTAAAACTTAAATAGTATTCTAGAGCTATTTACACTATGCTCCTGGGTGGGAAAACCATCCTGTGGCTTTGGGCCCCAGTGATGTGGGCCACCTTTCTGAAACTTTGCCCCTTTTACTGACTTCACAGGTCACATGGGGAATATCCAGAAACACTCTCAAGTAACCAGCGATGATTACAAAAGAGACTCTTTCCTTATGAGCTGCAGAGATTAGACATTATCCAAAGATAAACTACACTATCTAAATGGAAACCAACACACGGCAGTGAGGAAAGGGGTATTTTAAGTGGGTGGAAAGATATTGGAGCCTTGAAGTCAGGTTGGAAGAAGGATAAGGCAGAGATGCTAGCATGCTGGTTAAGTAGCTGCAGAGATTTGCTGCAAGGTGCCCAGAATGCAGACAGTACAATTGCTTTCATCTGCGCATCTCAGGATTTGCAGTAAATACTGACATAGTTAGACCACCTGGTTTTCAGCCCCTTTCCGCCGGTCTGAAGACACAGGAGATGTTTTTCTACTGGAAGGATGGAAATTCCCAGTCTGACTCAGGGTGGCAGAGGTCATCCTGAACCCTGCTCTCCAGGAAGGCGGGACTCAGAGCTGGGCACAGGGTGGAATTGGGCAGTGGAAGCAGAGGCTCCTTCCTGCAGACTCACGGGGAGCAGCGCCTGCTGTGTGCTGGCTCCCTACACTGCAGAACTGTTAATCCTTCCCTCGCTGAAGCACAATAATAATTACTCACCAGTGAAATTCGATAGAAGAGGATTTGTTGTCAAATGACTGTCACACCGCAAACATCCCTGAACCCAGTGCAGATGGGGGATGGGGGAGCTCTGTGTCACCCTCCTGCCTGCTCAGGAGTCACTGGGACCCAGGCAGCCAGGAGGGTTTTATTTTCAGCCCAGTGAGATCACGAGGGGGAAGTCTAGCCTAGCGTGGAGGTGTGTTTGGCAGGAATTTAAATGATGGCTTGGTAAAACAGAGCTGGGAAGCACTTGTTAAACTGTTGCCGTCTCCATTGTGTCTGCTGAGATGGCTTTCCTGTGACACGGCCCTGGTGCGTGTTCATGTGAGCACACTCCCCACCCGTCAGCGTTTCTGCTCACGCCTTTTCACAGGACTGGAGCACAGGACTTCGAGGGGGACTGGCCCCCTTGAAGAGGAAAAGCAAACTGCTCTCCACATGCAGGACGCTCTCCACAGAGTGAGCACTGAACAGAAAAAAAAATATTCCAGCTGAAAAGGAAAACTGAGAACACTCAGGTGCATTTGTTTATGAAAAAGCAGAGCTTCCTGGGGCTCCTGGGCATGCGATTCTAGGCGTGGATTTCACCTACACTGCAGGTTTTGATTTGGTCAGAGGAGGTAGAGACTATTAATGTCTGTTTCTTTAAAATTAAATTTATTTGTAGCCTCTATATTAAAAGCGAAAGAATGGTACAGTTGCATGGAGCACCAGCCGTTTGTCTGCCTTCTTCTACAGTGTGCGACTGAGAAATCGCAGTGAAATGGGTCCGTTCCGGGCACCGCTGCCCAGATCTCTCGTGATGCTGAAAGGTTGGGCTTTCTCAGAAGAACTGGGTCTGTGGTCTCTAGGGCAGTGCCTTGGTCGAGAAGAGAAGGCTCCTGATGGGTGCTTCTGGCCCCTGGGCCTGGAGGAATGATTCTTGTCTGGTTCCTGTGCTTCCAACATTTGAAAGTTCAATCCACACTCTGGGCTCCTATGTCCTGGAACACCACAGGGCATAGGGTCTGTTTTCAGAAACTCTAAAAGGGGGAGGGAGGCACCCTCAGGTGTCACATGTGATTATGGTCTCACAGAGAATTTGCATGGAAAACCCAGGGACTGTCCCGCAATTTTGCAGACAGAGCTTGTGAAGCATCATTGCCATTCATCGTCCTCTTCACGCACTTACCGCAAATCCCCACGTCCAGTGACGTGTCCTGTGGAGTATTCAATAGCAGATATCAGTGGACTCCCGGGAGCATCTGTTATGCAGCTTGGGGACACTCAGAGTCTGGAAGCCCCCTCTGCTATTTCTGGTCACAGCTGTCTCTGCGTGTTTGGTCTTCTTCTGTCAGCTGCCCCTCTCTTTCTGGGGTCTGTGTCCAGAGAAGTCCTGTGACACATCCCGAGTCTCTCTGTGAGGTAGGTGCCCAAGAAAAACTGGAGGGCCACTGGATGGTAGGAAGGGACAGCAGATGAGTTAAGATGGTAAGAAATGGGGAAAACCAGAAAAGGCCCTTTGTTGACCACAAGCGTTGTTCTTGAACCTACACGGTTTTCACCCAGTAAATTTGAACTTGGAAGGCTGGGGATTTAGCTCAGTGGCATAAGCGCCTGCCTTGGAAGTATGCGGTTGTGAGTTTGATTCCCCGTACCGATAAAAAAAACAAAAACAAAACTAAGTTTGAACTTGGAGCTCTGGGACCACATCTTATTCTTTGTCACCTCCTCTTTGGGTGCCACCTTCTGAGCATGTGCATATGCCATGTGCTAGTGACGTCACTAGCAAGATTTTCACGTGAATCTCAGCGGCAAACACAGAGCCAGTCACCTGAGGTCACCTGATTGCTCTGTATGGTACAAGGTCTGGTGAAACCAGCGGGGGACTCTGCTTGAAACATACCCTTTAACACCTTCAAATACAGAGGAACGCCAAACATAAAGAAGTCACACAGTGACTTTCTTCCCTATTTTCTATGACATACTTCTATTGTTTCCTGATGAAATTGTAATCTTGTGAAATTCAAAGTCCCATTGCATGAACAACCTGGCCCATCTATGTTTCTCTAAGAAATTTCTCACTTCTGACGATGCCTCATTGGCACATAGAACAAGAGAGCGATAACACGTGGATGTGAATGCTCAGCGCTCTTCACTTCAAGGTTTACCACACTCTTCACAGTGCTTTCATAACACATGCAACTCATTTAGGGCAGTTTTGCAAAACCTCCTAGATTCCTGTGAGATTGCTTCTGCTTCGTGTTTAAGGGCAGGCTGGGCGGGTGTCACTTAAGGGTTTCTCCCCGGCTCCCAGGTTGCTGTGCCCTGATGGTTCTCTGGAGGGTGGAGAAGGAAGGGTTTTCCAACCGTCTGTGAGAGGGGACCCTGTCACAGGGTCCTGTTGGTGATAAAACAGGAGCGCATGGTCCACAGCTGGAAGAGAACAATCAATTAGTTCCAGCTCTTTTAATTAGTGTTGTCACTTCTCAGATTTTATGTCACTGCTGTTGACCCCTATTATTTGCGTAATTCACAAATGCTCTGTCCTGCGTCTCTGGTAGGCCTGCCGGTTGTGCGTCTGTTGTCACAGCCAGAGTTCTGTGTTCTCCACTGCTGTAGCACTGGCGACCTAAAGAATCAACTGACAGAAGCTCTGCGTTCCTCATTCTCGGGGCAGAATCCATGGACAGTGATGGAACTGTTTCCTCTTGCTTGCAGGAGGTGAGCGGGTGGCTTGGAAGAGCTAAAGTCGAACTGACTTCCACGCCTTCTGGTAGCAACTTTCACAAGGTAGAAAGTTAAGACAGGACAAGGAGGCCACTCTGTCCTGCCCCCACTGAGGGTGGGAGATGTGGATGGCTTTATCTTTGGTGCACCTAGGAAGAGAGAAATGTCCCTTCATGCCATTAACATGTGAACAGTGCTCTTACATGCAACCGTGACAATGGGTTTTAGCCCAAGGGAGAATATGTCATTTCCAGAACCATCTTGGAATTGATGTCATTCTGTACTAAAAGTAAACAATGACTAATCAAATAATCATTAACCTTGGATGGGACACTAGCAAAGGAAACACGAGTACACAGTTTCAGGAAAAGACAGAACAGAGAAGGGAAGATACTGATGTCTGTGTTATTCCAAAATCAGTCTTGGAAGCCCATGGTGGAGATTTGAGGCAGGAGGAGGCTCTGAAGTGCCGGGACAGTGTGGGCAACTTAGGGAGACTCAAGATGAAAAATCAACACAGGGCCGGGATGAGGTTCAGTGTGAAGCCCTTGGTTCAGTCCTTACTTCAATCCTGCAAAACGAAAACCAAAAAAACCAAACAAACCCTCCCCAAGACAAAAACAAAACACTATTACAATTTAAGGGATGAATAAAAATTAAAGGCCATTGCAGCACAGCCAGTGGATTCTCTCTCCTCTGTCTCTGTGCCGCTTGCTGTCATGTTGAACCCAGTATCACTTTGGTGTTCTCGCCTCGTCTCCTTTGGAAACTTTCTGAATGATTTGTAGAAATACAATAAATTATCATCCCACAGTGAGGAAACCAGTGCTGCCAATGAATAATGTTTTGACAGAATTTTCAAAATTAAATTGTATACCATACCTCTGCAGAGCAGGAATCTCTTAATGTATGTTTTCCAGAGAGGGATATCATTATCATCCACATAGGGAGGCAAGAAGGAGAATTGATTCTATTTTTCTTATCAAAAAATAGAGAGCAGAGCTTTCTCCAGGCAAATGATCTAGCTGCCTGGGGTACCATTTGGGCATGAGATTCAGAAGCCTTTTAATTACACTGGTTAATTGTTTACCCAGCTACTGCATCATTAATTGCCAACCTTGTTGCCCATACCCTGGTGACTACTCGCACAGCTTGCCTGGTAAACAGGGGCGTGATTCATTGCATTTTCCTCACTCTTGACATGTATGGTAAGAGTTTCCTTGTTACTAAAATTGTGTAAAAAATAATGTAGTCTCCTGCTCTCTCAGTCAAGCGTAAGACAAAAATTGGCTCAAATGAGTGTAAGGTTTGAACCGCCTTCCTTAAAGTCACGGAGGTTAATGCATTTCTCAGCGAATGGCATTATTAAAAATAAACAGCTGGTCTCAGTTTGGGAAGTGTTGGAAATTTAAATACTATTATGAGAAGAAAGTAAAAGTGCAAGGATATCAGGGTATCAAGTCTTGATTTTTCTCTCAGCACGTTCATTGGCTGAGAACTTTTACCTTGTGATCTAATATTCTATTACACTCCATTGCTTTTTGGAGCAATATTATTTTTAATATTTTTATTATATATTTTTTGACATTATTATTATTTTTTAACATTTTTCCAGTGGAGGGCATTGAGAAGGGGCAGTGAAGATTATGGAAAAAATATATTGAAACACAGAAAACACAAAAATGTATCTAATGTTTACTTACAATAGAAAGATTTGAGTGTAGGTGGTCATTTTAAGAAATAGAACTAGCAACTAGTTTTACAGAAACTCCCATAACAGGTAAAAACTTGGAGGAAGAGATGACTTTTCATCGCAGTAATGCAATGTTTAGCAGAGTTTATTTTGAAGGTACTGTGAAAGTATACCCATAGCAACCACCTCAGTTGTATCCAACAAGTATTCTTTGTGTAGAGACAAGACAACAAGTAGAAGTTTGGGTAGAGACAAGATACCATGTAGGGCACCATCTACATTGGTGAGCACCTAGTGTAGGCCTGGTTTTTGTTCTGGAACCAGTTCTCATAATTTCTCAGATGCATCTTCATGAATGCTCCTGGGAGAGAGCATCTGGAGATGCTCAGGGAACAAGACAAGGCCACACCCAGCTGAGGACCTCCACGAGGTGGCCAGTGAATGCATGAAAGCCAGCCAGGACAGCAGTACTGAGGCCCATCTGAGCAACTGACGCAGAGCTCACGGGGGCGTAACTGGGATAGAATCTGCGGCCAGGGAGGCTGCATTTTCTGAATGATTCCTATTTGTGCTCACTGCATGCATCTTTCTGGCAGCATTTGTAGAAGATGTGAAGAGGTTGACGTTAGAAAACATGGAAGTTCATTTGGGCAGATTGTACCTGAGTAGGTGCCATGACTATCAAATGGGAAGTTTTAAAACCTGGAACACTTGCTTGGCCCAGAATATTTTTGATGAAAATTTGTAATCAGTCCTGCACGGGAGAGTGTGGTCACAGCATGCAGAAAGCGTGCTGCCGAATCGCAACCTGTGACATCATCCTTAAAGTTCTCCTGGTAAAAGGACAGTACAAGCCCATTGTAGTGATGAGGAAACTGAGACTCCAGGAGAATTAATGAGGAGAGCTGGCCACAGTGACACGACTCCATACAGAGACTCCTTAGCACTGTAGATCTCGTCAATGCCTGCAGCTGCGGGAGGTGGGGAGACAGGGAGAAAAGGCTCCAAGAGGTGTCCCCTCTCATCCCAAGGCTGGGCTTGCACAAGAAAAACTGATTAGGGTTATGGGAGGGTCTTGCTCATGTGTGGAAATGCATCAAATAGCTCTGGAGTTATTTCCTAAGGAAACTGTATTGTATTTTTTTAAAAATCAAAGTAGAGTAAGAAGATGGCGTGTAAATGTCACTGATGCAGCTTTTCAGTAATTCAAATGAAGAATTTCCATTTCACAGGTTTTCAAAGCATCATTCTGCCAAAGCAGTCTAAAGAAAAGATGTAGTTTTTATTACAAAATAATAAGTAATGAAAAAAAAAACAATTTATCAAAGAGAGAAAAGCCAGGGGTCACAGGACAGTGGAAAAAATGAAATAATTTGTGTAGATAAGTTTGAAAGCTATTAAAGAATAAAAACGCATCCTGTGTTATATTGTGAGTAGAGTATCTTGATATTGTATTTAATTTATTCAACTAAATTAAGTAATGTCATCTACAAAGATGGGTTGGCCAAAGGCTTGTCTGGGTTGTTTTCCTGCTGATTTGGTGAGGGTTTCTGAGGATTGGGTCATCTTTCCTCGGGTCACAGAAATCCAGTCTTCTGAGGGTGAGAGATCACATCCAGAACCAGCTGTCACGCTGTCCCTTCTACGCTGTGTGGATGTGACTTGTGTGTCCTTTGAACACAAGGACCAATTGAGTGAACTGCAGCTTGGATGCTGTCACCACATAGATGACGATGCATAAAGAGAAATGCTCTGTGCATCAGCCATGCCCCGTATCATCACACAAACTTACAAGTTGCAGAGTGTTAGTAAATTCAAGGGGTTTATAAATGCAAACTTCACTCATGGGAAAAATACTTCCCTTGCTGTGTGTGTTGCTAATTTTTCCCCCATAAATCACTTTGAGGACGGGTAGTGTTTTGGTCCCTGGAGGCATTGTGCAGTTGTCTTCAGCTCACTTATAATTCATAGTGATAGAGAAGTGCAAAAAGGGTGCTCTGCTGGCAGCGCGGCCTGTGTCTGTCAGTGCTTTTGTCTGAAAGAGCTTGTCATTTATTTTATGTGACCACGGCAAAGGAGACAAATGACCTGAGTTCTCAAAGACCTTCACTCTGTGTTTACAATGTTGGGGTTCCATGATGTTTTAGGTCTGGCAAGTTTGCGACATGCACATACGTGGTGTGGTTTTTGAAGTTTCGGGTGCTGAGTAACTGAAGCAATTAGAAGCGTATTAACCACGGCTCTGCATGGACTCTTCCGGGATGCTCAGTGCTCAAGCAGGGACACTGGATGGAGAGCTATTTTTGTTACACTTCCAAGTCATCCTGACATCTGCCAAAGGCCCTTCTTTGCTTTGCTTTGAATAAACAATAATGCATAATCTCTGGTATTTCATAAGCCTTGTACTCTCCAATTTGTTCTTTATTTTTGTTCATTTGTCAAGCTACAGTTTTATGTAAAGAAAAACAGGGAATTCTTCATGATTCAGCCATCTTTGGAAGCTCTTCTAAATGGAGGCAACAGATATGGGCTTTGATAACATTTGGGCCCAAAAAGGAGACAATGCCCATCATCCACTACTTAGAGAAATGACTTTTCCTGGATCAGGACACACATACGGCCAAAGGATGTGGTGGCACTGCCCCCCAAGCCCATCCGAAATCACCTCCCAGCTCACTGAGATTGAGCTGCTAGTTCTACAGTCACATGATGAATTCACATCTCTCCTGGGCAGTTGTTAAGTAAGTGACCAATTCTTAGGCCATGGTTCATTCATCTGCTTCTCCAGCAGATGTAAATCTTTGCTGAAAAGAAATGTCAGTGGGGAGGAAGTAGAACTGGAAACCATGTTTGCTATTGGGGGTGTGGGGCATGTGTGTGTGCATGTGTATGTGTGTGTGCATGTGTGTGTCTACATGTACATATTTGGTAGAATGTAATGAGACCCACTGCATATGCTGGATTCCCCCATAGGGTTCTCTTTGGGAGACAGCTCTGTGGCTGGACTGAGGCTTTGCTTTCCTAGTGACAGAGCTGCTGCCAGTGGATGGGTGAGTGACAGGAGCTGCGTCACTCTCTCCACTGCTCCTGTGCGGCTGCAGCACACAGCCAGCCTGACCTGGAGGCCTCTCCAAGCTTCTGCTTCCTGGGCCTCTGCCTACTGCAGGGATGGGGGAGTGAGAGTCGCAGACAGTGACCCGAAAACACCTGAGGGACAGTGACAAGGAGCTAGGAGGTCAGCTGTACCACGGAGAGCCTGAAGTCTTGGCTCTTCGTGAAAACCTCGCCAAGAAGAGAAAGGAACAGTAGACTTGTTTGTGCACCGTGGTAAAGGTCAGAAGAAGCTGGCAGGGGGCCAGAGGAGAAAGGAAGGGAAATCCAGACCTCCACCCCTTCCGTTTATTCAGACTGCAAAGCCCCTGCCCTGGGAGCGCATGGCTGGCAGGTTCAGAGCCTTTCCCCAAGGCACTGCTATTTCAGTCAGATCAAAACGCAAGAGCACCATATCCCAGAAGAGTTTGTCTTTTCTTTTCAGAGCTCAGACACAGGCTTTTAAACTGCCCTTCCCAAAATCTACTCAACTTCAATTTTCTTAAAATCATAACCAGTCATTACAATGTTGTCCTCACTTCAGTGACAAAGATGGAAATAGTGGATATTTTCTAGTTTCTGCTTTTGTGTGCCTGGGGGAAATGAAACAGAGTCTTTACAACCAGAATTTTTTTAAGCATGCGTGTCAAATAAAATTAGATTATTGATTTGTGGGACAAGAATTATGGATATATAGGCAACTAAACATAGAAACAAGCAAAACTGGAGAGGGTTTAATGAACAGCAAAGGTCAGCCTAGAAGTGACCCGATACTAGGAAGGGGAGGGAGTGGGAAGCCGCCCCAGCTGTGGGCTCTTGGCAGGGAGAGATCTGTCCTCTGCTTCTGTAGCCAGCCCTCTGAACTGGGAGGTTGTTCCTAGATCTCTGGGTGGAACAGTTATAGAAGGAAGACCCAGCTCTTCACCAAGGAATCCTTGTGATGCTTCAGTCAGACAAGCAAACCATTGCTGGCTGAGAAAGAGAGGGTAGAAACTAAATGAAAGTGCAAGGGAATTCTACAAATAAAGCTAAGGAGATCGCTAGGAGTGGCTCTTTAATTTTTGGAAAAATAACATATGCTTCGATACACGTTCTCTGAATACTTATTTTTATACTTCTTAACTGAGTCAAATAGCATTTGATTTGGCTGTAAAAATAGGTAGACTGCAGTATTAGTGGTTTTATGAAGAGCCCACATTACTAGACTCTAAGGTGATCAGAAATTGCGTGTGGGTTCAGGACCAGCTCCCCGGGTGGAGCGGATACTGAATCCTGCCGATATGACTTTATGTGGATGAGTCGTGGGAAGCATTCTGATGTAACTGGATACGCTCACTGCTTTCCCTCTCTTATTTCTACCGTGTGCATGTAAGGTTTTGTCTGTCTCAGCCACAAGATCGGGCAACTGCCATATAGATGTCAGGTGAGGTGCAGATTCCACTCATTTTAATTTTTTCCTCTAGCATATGATGCCTCTCACTCCAAGGAGAAAACTTAGGGGTGGAGGGTTTGCATGCACTCTCACAGGGTAATGAAGCGAACGGGGCGGGACAGACTCTTCGTCTTGCCCCCTGAAGTCTGCCTCTCCTCCCAGGGAGAAGTGCTCTTGGGGGGTGGCCGTGTCCTGCACGGGTCTCGCGTGTGTCTTACAGACAGATTTCCTGCTGATGCTGCGGGCACCCATGGTGCAAGGCTTGTCCGTCCTTGCTGGGAAACATTCTACAACTGTCTGCTCCTTTTCCACTTCCACCTCCCTCGTTTGGTGGCGTCCCCTCCGCGTCTCTCTGCTCGCCCTGCGCCTTGGATACGGTGTTTGTTGCTTTCTGCTCTCCCCGGGCCGCCTCTGCTGCTCCTGCCCCTCCCATGCTGCCTCCTCAAGCGGCAGCTGGCAGCGTTTCTGCTGCTGAGGTCCACCGTCCTCCGGGTGTGTACACTCAGACTGCTGTCGGCTGAGTGCTTTTGACCTGTGCTACAGATGCACAGACGCACATGCACAGAGACACACTGACACATGCACACAGCCGCACAGGAAATGTGGCATCTGCTCAAAGAGGGACTGGCTCCAAATGCCGAGCTGCCAAGGATCTCCCGTGAATCTCTCTCTGCACTCATCTCTCTTCCTCCTCTTTCTCTCCTTCCCTCCCTCCCCCCTCTATGTCTCTCTCTGTCTCTCTGTTCCTCTCTCACATTATTCTCTAGCACAATGACTTCACTTACCTTTACCCTTTAATAATCCCAGTTGTACACAAAACATGGATGCACAACTAGACTTTGCTGAGATGCGACTTGTTCATTTTAGAAGCCTGAAGTTTCTCCTCACAGTTTTGCCTGAGTAAAGAGTTACTACTAGGAGCGCTAACTGTGGCGATCATTTTCCACAGGGACAGGAGTATATTTCCCTTCAGTTACCCTATTTCTGTTTACCAAACTTTATTTTCAGCAGTTATCATGTAACTCTCTGGAAAATGATGGTACATAAAGATTGAAGCCTAGTTTTGAAATGAGGCAAGAGTGTAGATACAGGAAAGAAGATTCTGAGGAAAAATGATATATTTAAGTATTTTTTAAATCTAAGAAGCATCCATATTATAACAGTACTGAGAACTGTGATTTCACCAATTAAATACCATCCTTATTTTAGGTTTGATTGGAGACAAGGCCTCAGGAGACTCACGAGAGATTGCAGTTACTAAGCCTTGGGGTCGGATCATCCAAAGAGCATCAGTGTCCCCACTTTACACCTGAGGGACTCTCTGGGATGCAGGTTGGAATAACTTGACACAAAACAGCAAAGCTGCGTAGGAACAAAGGCCAGAAACCATGTTTCCACCTAAGTCCAAGTTTTTGATCACTAAGTTGATTTTGGGAACCAAGAGCTGCATTTGCTGAGTCATGAGTTTATTATCCTTTCTAAACTCCCAGAATACACTGGAACATCAGCTAACAACAAACAAATAGCACCACGGCTACTAGATTTGTGGTTGTGGATTACACCTTGGTGCTCAGGACAGGCAGAAACCAGTTATCAGTGCATCCTCAGCCTTTGCGTCTCTGGCACTGACCACAAAAGGAGCAGAGTGAAATTCACAGGCATGCTGGTGGGAAACCCGGAGGAGCCCTGGGCACGGGGACCTGAGGATCCTGTTTACTGTGCAGGGGTGGGATATGCTTGAGTGGATAGAGTGATCCTTATCAGGTGGGGTGCTCCTTGGTGGAGCTGCAGGTGCAGCCCTGCCCCTTCCTCCTAGCTCTGGGGCTGCTTGCACTGGGGTGCGGCATGGAAAGATCTTCCACACTGAAGGAGCTGAGGACAGCAGTCTCCCGCCTGCATCAGTTAACTCCATCCTTTAATCTGGATCAGTGCTGCTGGAATTTGCCGCCTGGTATACCCAGACATGTGACTTCGGTGCATGCCTTTATCTCGAGTCCTCAGACCTGAGCCCTGTTCCCCAGGCCTTGCGCTCAGGGAGGCTGAACTCCATGCCAGTCTTCCCGGTCCAGGGTCGCATGTCTCCAAATGCAGTGAAGGAAATGATAGGCGGAGATAGCTCTGTCAGCCTTCATCTGTTTGGAGCTTTCCTCATTTATCTCCCAAGTTTAACAGATATTTATGACAAGCCCGGGTCTGTGTTAGACACTAACTAGAGTCAAGGCAAGTTTGTTCCCCATTACTAATAGACAAACCAGTGACAAGACATATTTATGTACTTATCGTAACTAATTCATGTGTGGTAAATATAATAATGGAAATTATCTTTTATTTATTAAATATCTATTGAAAACCATTTCTATACTCCTCCAAAAATGTGTTACACAGAAAAAATTAAATAAAAACTGTTCTTTACAGTAAGAAATGACATTTTCACCTCTCTGATAGGGGGTGAAAATAATAATAATAATACCCATGATGCTTGGAGCACTTTCTAGATATCAGCAGCCCAAGAAACATCTACATGCATTGAATCCCTGGTTCCTCACCGTGGCTGTGTGCAGCAAGTGTCACTGTCATCCTGTGTGACACACAGGAAGACCGAGAGCTTGTGGCTAAATAATGCTCCCTGTGTCACACAGCTACTAACTAGCATCAGCACCATTGTATGCTTAGCACAAAAAATTGTTTGAAAGAGGAGCTTGAAGGTCCCAGAAGGTCCTTGTGAAGATCTAGGTTTTGAAAGCTAGGCGTAACTTGGTGGGTTTTGAAGGCAGGGGATAGCTTGGTGCAGGGGGGAGAGTTCAAGGGCGACAGGAAGCAGCGTGGGATGCTGGGTATGAGGGCACAGAGGAGCATGGCTGTGCAGAGTGGGGAGAGTGGACAGGGCAGGTCCAGGTGCAGGGTTCGTGGCTCTGGTTTGCAGATGTGTTAGCCAGCTGTCTGTCACCATGCCATATTATGTGAATGATTAACCTAAAAGAAGGAAGGGTTTATTTCAGTTCACAGCTAAGAGGGTTTAGTCCATGGTAGCACAGTGTACCATAGTAGGAGTGTGTGGTAGAGGAAACCTGTCCAATGCATGGCAGCTGGGACTCAAAGAGAGGAAGAGAGTGGGGAACCAGGTCCCAGTGTCCCCTTGGAGCGCCCTTCCCCAGCGACCAAGCCTTCCCCTGCCTGCCTCTGCTTCCTGAAGTTCCACTCCCTCCCAGCGGCACCGCGGGCTGTGACCAAACCTTTAACACAAGCGCCTCTGGTAGGGTGAATTCAAGATTGAAAGCAAAGCAACTCTGTCTGTGTGCACGCCATAGCAGGAAGCCAAGAAGGTGGAGAAGGTGACAGGCTCCTGCCTGGAGGATGAATGGGAGCCAGGGACAGGGGGTCCGGGCAGGAGAGGTGGGCGCCCACTGCACTTTCCCTGTGAGAGACGAAGGTATGAGGGTTTTCAACTCCTTCAGTCAATGCCTTTGAAAGAGTCAGTCTAGAAGGACCAGCTGTAGTGGCCCAGAGAAGGAGTTGGTAGGGAGAGGAGTAGGTGACCAGCTTAAAGAAGGACGTGGGTAGAGGGGGGTTTGGTAATCGAGCTGTTACAGGACAGCCCCGCAGACGCTCCTGACAGCAGCAGCCCTGGGAGCGGCTGTGCCCGCGCAAGCGCAGAGCGGCTCCTCCGCCCGGACAGCAGCGGCCTGGCCTGTTTGCTGTGGCCACTGGCAAACACGGTGCTGAAGCGCAGCAGAAAGACGGACGGAAGCTCCTCTGAGCTCCTCTCGGTGAGAATTCCTATTCACACTCCGCGAGCTCTCGGTTTAACTGCAACAGTTTCCCTGACCGTTTCAATCTCTGGGCTCATCCTTTAAAACCAGGGTTGTTTTCGTTGCTTTTTTCATATTTAACCATTTCCCTAATTTTTTTTTATCCTTCCAGAATACTAATGCAGTCTGTCCCTGTAACTAAAGTGCCAGATTTGGAAGCTTTCTTGGTCACCTTCGTGTTGAAATTGAGAGGAGAGAGGGGAGCAGGTTACAGGCAGGAGTCCGCACATTGACAAGTCCATGCTTTGTCTAGTACAGTAAGACTGTGGTTTGCCGAGTACCTAACCTAACACAGTCAATTGCTTTATGGGGGACGTGGTGGGCCTCACAGGTGGTAGGGTGGGGGGCAGTCACCCATAGAGCCAGATACACCACATGCCCCGCAGGCCCTGAGTTTCTGCCTCAGAAGCAGCTCTCTGTGTGGCCGCTGCAGGTAGGACAGGAGACGCACAGGTGCTTTGGCATCACTGCCGGAAGGGAGAGTGGTCTCCAGATACAGAAGTACTTGATGGCCTCGAACAGAGGAAGAGCAGAGCCTATGACCAAAACGCTTTTCCAGGAAAAGAACTGGAATGCGCTCTGGGTGCCCTTGCTCCTGCCAAGGACAGTGAGTGGGCGCCCTGAGTGGAAGGTGGGCAGGATGGCCCTTTTCCTCGCCGCCCTGGTGCTTCTCAAACTGAAGCTCTGAGAGTCGGTGAGAAGTCAGCCAGCCCGCCAGGGAAGCACGATTCCCAGCTGCTGCGCACACAGGGCTTCTTACAGGCGTGTCGGTAATTGACTTCACGTTCATGGGAAAGCACAAAGGATGCCCCCAAAGGGGTTCGTGCATCGCCATTTTCCGACCCTATTATGATTTTCTCTTTTTGTTAGTGGTGCTACGCATTGAATTCAGGGCCTTACACATGCTGGGCAAGGCCTCTGTCTCAGAGCTATACCCCTGGCCCTTGCATATATGATTTTAGGGTTACAATGAGTACCGTATTGGGGCATGCTCAGCTGGTTCATATGTCATTTTTAAAAATGCTTGAGTATAAATGTTTCTTATAATGTGTTAGAGGTACTGATTAAAGTTGCAAAGAAACATTTTCATGAATTTAAGGATTAGTTTAATTCCTTTCTGTTGTTGTTGTTAACATGATTAATGGCATAATTTATTTGAATTTTACCAGTATCCCTTTATTTTCTTTTTTCTGTTCCAGAATAAAATCCAAAGTATCTTGTGTTTAATCCTCATGTCTCGTCTGTCTCCTTGGGCCTGTGGTAGTTTCTTTATTTTTCATGATATTGACAGTTTGAAATAAATTAGCCAGGCATCCGGCACAAGGTCTCCCAATCTGAGTTTGTATATACATATTTTTCAGGATTAGACTGAGGATGTGGATTTTGGGGAAGACCTGCGCAGAGAAGAAATGCGTTTCTCATTGGCTTTTGTATTCACTCCTGTGTTACCATAACTACAGGAGAAAGTAGTGATGCTAAGTCACAGTAGATGCATCATAGAAAGCACATTCATGTCTCAGTCGTTAAAGGATTTTGTGTGTAAGCCATGTGCAAATCGGGTGCCGAATTTCCTTTCTAACAAATTTGACTATAATTAAGCACAAGGTCATAAAGTTTGTTAATAAAACTACAAACGAACAAAACAAAACATCATGTACAAGCAGAGAAATGTTTTCATCCTTAAAGAAATATTTGTTTCTAGCTCTAGAGGTGTGCTTTACATGACAGGGCAGAGACAGAGCTGGGTGTGTGTGTGTGTAATGATTGTGCTCTGGGCTCACTGCGATTTTCGATGAAATAGTAAGCAGAGAGATTATGTAAAATAAATCTCTGCGCCTCTTACTAGCAGACATGACGGTGTGAGCAGCACAGATTGGGTTTTGGAATAAATACCTCGAGTAAATATGTAGCCAGGAGATTTGGCTTCCAGCTCCCCATCACTCACTGGGACTAGACCATGAAGAATATCATATTTGGCAAAATCACGGTCTCCTGTGGTTATTAAGCCACAGACTAGAACTTGAAAATCATTGCGAGTAGCAGGCATTGTGACCAAAATATCAATAGAGAGAGTACTAGGGAACGTGTGTTTTCTACTAGAATGTGCAGCCTTTAAGCATGAAGGGAAAGATCCACAGGGTAGATAAGGGAAATAGACTAACACTCCCAATATTCACTTGGAAATTTTCAGTTAGGCTTTTGAACCCCTAAATGCCATAAGCTTCTGCCTGGAAGGTTCTGAAGAAATAACTTTGCATGTCAACACCCTGACAAGGTAGATACGGAGTGGCAGGTAGCAAGGCGAGGGCAGTTTTAGTCCGCTGCAGACGCAGTGTGGGATAATCCATCAGAAGTAAGTGTCAGCTCTGTATGTGTCTTCAATTTTAAAAATATCAGTGTAATTCCGGCAATCAGAGACAGTCACACTCGTGAAAATACACGGTTGGCAATGCGTCCCGCTGACTATAACATTTCTTTGGAAGAACAGGAAATTCTCACACTCACAAAATATCACACAGTGCATCATTCACAAAATGTGCGTTTATTGAGCTGTAACTTGTACAGGCCACTACCTGTACATCGTAGAGGGTAGAAATGATATATAAGATGAATTTACTCCCAAAGAGCTGGTGAATAACCACACAGGTCCCAGGTCTTTCTCAATCCAGAAAGAAAACTGGGGTTCTTCAAGCAGCGTTCCAGGAAAAACAACTCTGATGGAACAGAAAGCACAGGCTTTGGAATCGGAAGCTTCGGGTGGCCATCCATAGCTCAGAGGTTTGGCTTCCACATATTTTTATAGGGCACTAGGGATTCAATCCGGGTGCTTCACTGAGCTACCCTCACCCCCATGTTTTACCTTTTGTTTTTGAGACAGAGTCTCACTAAATCTCTAAGTTTCCTGGGCTCCGCCTAAAGTTACCTCAGCCTTGCTGTGTGCGGGGATTATAGGCCTGCACACCACACCTGGCTGTAACCTCAGGATTTCTTGTGAACTGCTCCATTGCTAAGGAGCAAATAGATGAAAACCTAGAAGGCAGTGTACAAGTCTGAAGGGTTGTCCTGGGCGTCAGCTTGTTGGGTTTAAGGGATGCCCAGGAGATTAGTGGACCCTTGCGCACGTGGAGGTGACTGCTGGGTGCGTGAGCCGCTGGCCCCTTGCTCCATCCACTCTGGTTCTTCCTTTCCTCTCTGGTGCCGGATGCCTTGACGTGAGCAGATTTCCCTGCCACTTCCTGCTTGCTTCATACTTCTGTCTTGGAGCCAGCTGTCCATGGACAAAATCTCTGAAACTGTGTTCTACAATAAACTTTTCCTCCACTTGGTTCTGGGAGCCAGGATTCTGTCTACTAGCTGACTGTGTCTTAGGCAGGTGATGTCATATCAGAAAGCCTGCAACACAGGAGCTTCAAAAAGGCATAGGAATGTGTCCATTATGAAATGTGTTTCAGAGAACAAAGAAAGGGAGAAGGGAGGAGGGAGGGGAGAGAACAGCAAAGTATGTTTGTGTATGCGGGAAGAGGGGAGAGATGGATGCTCGGTTGGAGACAGCAGATTTATTGTCTCTGAACACAGCATCGGAGAAAAACTAAATGTTACTAGAGGTACTTAAGGCCAAGTCTTACTCGCTTGGTATTGGAAAGTGATTAATATTTGTAGGTGATAAAAGTACATCTTCAAAATTGCACCTTAGGCAGGTTGATGTGGCCAAAGTTTATAAAATAGCTCCTGGGTAGGCAAAAGGATTGGGAAAACACCTGATAGAATGTGCAAAAGATCAGGATGTCTTCAACTTGGAAAAGCCACAGAAATGCTGTTGAGGTAGCAGCTGACAAATTACAGCTGTGTGTCTAGCTACTCATTTAAAAGCATTTGTTGAGTGCTTGCTGTTTATGTCCCAGTATGAATAATGGAAATTCAGGGTAAGCAGTTAAATGGTGCCCTCTGCCTCACAGTCGTATTCACTAGTGGGGAGCAGAGGCTTATTTGATTAATAAATACTAATTATTTATTATTGATCCTGTAGATATTTACTGAGAACTTACTAGATGCAGGATACTACTGAGCTGAGAAATTGGTACAATAAGCAAGTTATCTACTCATGGCCAGTACTAGAAAAGATTATAACAGGAAAATCCCTCAATGAGAATGTTCCTAGCTTAGAGCACACAAAATGGCAATACTCCAGTGTGACTTTCAGGAGTTCTCTTTCTTCCTAGTGCCTCAGTATTTTCAACCTGGCAGAACATTGTTGCACTTTAACACTTGAAGTTTCAGAGTTGATCAAGCAAATATCTAGCAACAATTCTGACCTCGTGCGGGAGCACCCTGTGCAGGGAGCTTTGGCTCTACAGTCTTTAACTCAACACTGAGAATCCCAGTGGCCCAATAGAGGTCTTTAGGACTAGGCCTTCTCCTTCACAGGTCACTTCCAATTGGAAGGGCGATGCGTGGCCCTGCTTCCCTAAACGTCTCTAGGTTCTGAGCTCTGGCTTTTCCCAGAAACTCCACTAAACAAGGGGCCCTGGCAAATGTTATTTGACACTCAGATTCTACGTGTGTGCATTAGTCTTTCCCAAACTGATGTCCTTCACCCCTTCCAAAGGGAGAGCAGCAAATGGGAAGGGTCCCCTTACCTTCGTCCCCTCTGTGCTCAGCTGCAGAGCCAGCCCACCTCTCCTCAGCATGCCTGAGATCACCGTACCCCTGACCTGTCTGGGGAACAATTGTTGTTGCTCCTCACCTACCATCTTATCTCAGAGCTAGGATTGTGGGGAAGACAAGAATTACCTTATATTCCATGCCAATCTCTTCCACAACATAACTCTTTGAGAGTAGAAGTCTTATTTCTCTGTATTCACAACATTTAACCGATCACACGAGATTGCAGAATTGATTGTCAGATGGATCGACAGATGGCTGGATGGATAGGAAGTGGACAGTGGAAAGAATGGATGACTGGATGGATAGCTGGGTGGACGAGTGGTTGGATGGTGGTAAATGGATGCGGGATGGTGGGATGGAGCAATGGAGATGATTCTGAGCACATGTGCAGAGGAATTGAAAGCAGATTTTAAAAAGAGGTAAAGTGGCACAGGTGGATAAATGACAAGTATATCTTTTTTGAAAAGATGATTGAATTGGGAGAGAAAATATGAGATATTTACAGGAATAAAATTCACCACATTTCCAAAGATAACCCAATGGGTGCTAGGTTACAGTTATACAGGAATAAGAGGTACTGGCAAGCTACTGAACAATAAGGTAACAATTACATTCTACACAAGAAAAGAAGGAGAAATAATTTTGAAGAAAATAAAATTTAAGGAGATTGATATATTTGCCCCAATTTAAACATGACTCAAAGTATATATGTACTGAAAAATCACGTGATATCCCATTAATATGTATAATTTTTGTGTGTTTTTATGTTTCAGCTAAAATAGATATAATTAAAAAACCCCTTCATGTCCCAGGGTGAGTGTTTTAAAAATAAGGGTATTTATGAAGACCACATAACATATTTCTCTCTAAACCTGTGGCTGGGTGTAGTTAGCTCGTTTAGACTTAGATCACATATCTTTGTTGCTGTCTACAAATAGTATCAGAAGCATCATCCTACGTAGCATTCATGAGGTGCCACAGCTGTCACGCGTTGCTGCTTCCCCCTCTGTCATCCATCGTTTGGCACGAATCACAATTTTAAGTGCATCACATTCCACTGCATTCTATTAATGGCAATCCCTTCTGTTTTGTCGTGAGACATATTTGTGGTGACCTTGTCTGAGAACTGTGATATTTATTTACCTCCTCCCATTGTGATCACATATTTGCCTCTTCATTCATTGAGGCTGGTATTCATATTCATACAGGGAACTCATTATGTCTCTCAATTTTGTTCTTTCTTTCCCTCAGGAATATATAAGTTTTTAGATTAAAAAATGCAAAAATCTCATGCTAATTCTCCAAAGTCCGTAAGTCTGCAGCATAAAGAAAAGGTGAAATGATAAAATGAACCTGGAAATGACAGTCATAACTGTCAATGGTTAGCTGACCTAAATTCTGCTCTGGAAAACCCGTGGTTACTTCTGTACCCGGTAGACAAAAAATCAGCTCCATGACTCAGGTGACCACACCCTGTATCAAAATAACATTCAACCTTAGTTTAGTGTACATTGGACATACATGTACTATTTTCTTGTCTAACACTAAACAACTCAACAATATCTATCAACTACTTGGCAATCACCCATGCTTTGTTGTAATAAGATACTTTAATTGCATAATCATTGTCATATAACTCACACATCATCAGGTGCCATCATTTTAAAATGTATGTTTTCACAGTTCTTCTTACATCCACAGATTTGTCCAACCATCACCATAATCAGTGTAAGAACATTTTTCTCACTCCAGAAGAATCCCTATGTCCACGAGAGTCGCTCTGTTTTCTCCTCACGTTCTCAGCGCTAGCTCACTCTCCGTGTGCTTCTGGAGACTTGTGCATCTTATATAAGTGCAATTGTACAGCACGGGTGGTTTGTGGCGGCTGCTGTTTTGCACTTGACCTGGAAGTTGTACTCCTGTGTGTATCAGTATCATCTTCATTTTTATGTTTGAATTATGTGTTGCTTCCCTCAAGTCCTCGAGGGCTGGCCTCATGTATTACACTTATCTCTGGGCAAGTGACCCTTGGATCATTATAAAGAGTTCTTCTTTATCTTTAGCAGCATGTTTTTATTTGCTTTAATATCATTTAATCTGATATTATTACAACAAATCAGTTTTATGTGGTGGGTCTTTGTGCGATTTCATTCTTTGACATTCAAGTGTTTGTATTTGTTCCTCTGAAGTCTCTTCTGTACACAGAGCATTAACAGCTTAGGGAACGTAAGTGGGTGTGGGAAACCCCTTCTCCTCCTAGGACCTGGCTGTGGGGGAGGGGAGGGCCCAAGGTGAGCCCTCCTGAGTGACAGTTGCTGTTGCCATGGGAACCCATTGTGGCCCTTGGGTGTGGCCTGGTTTGAAGCACCTCCTCACTCAGGAGGAGACCTAATGGTGCCACAGCAAGCAGAATTCTCCCAGCAGCCCGTTCTCCTCCAGGCTTCCATCACAAACATCAGCCTGTCTCACGTGGTCCTTAAGCACAATTTCCGTTCTCCAAGCACGAGATCTTCTCCTTGGCTTGAACGTGTGGTCTGTTGCCTCACTTTCTCTGTTGTTTCTTCTCCCCAACTGGCAGATTACAGGAGACTATTTCCTGTTCTATTCTTCTTTTTCTCCTTGTATTTTACATTAGCTCGCCATGCTAGAATCTCAAAACTCCATGTATTCTGAATATTTATATTGTTTACTTCTTTACATCGAATGTCCGACAAGGATAGTTAAATAATGAGAACAGCAATGTAATTTGCAGGCTTAAGTCTGCTCTTGAATACCATCCTCAAGCAGGAGGATTTGAAGCCATCCTCAAACGCGAAGCCTACCCCTACCTGCACATATGCGATAGGGAGGGTCTGGTGGATTTACATTAAATCGTATTTCATTGTCCTGTTGTTTGCACCCACAAGATTCATCTAATATCGTAACAGAAAAATGTTCTTTGACTCCTTTACACTTTTCTCAAATTTTCAGCAGAAATATTTTTATTATTTACAGCCAATTTAATTCAATATCTACTGCACATGAAATGCATTGTACCTAGTATATATATAATATAATGTAAATATGTAGTACTAATACATGTAAAGCTAGTCCAGTGGAAAAAATGCACAAACACACAAATGAGCAATCATTGAAACAAGTTTAAGTTTTGTAAAATTTAATTTTGAATTTTCCAAAATATAATTATTATAGGTGAAACTAAATACTTTGGTTTTCTCCGGAGGACTCATGTGTTTCTGTATGTTTTTTATTTATATAATATGCTTGTTTTTCTAAACCAGTCACCTTCAGGACTTAGGCTGTTGTTTGCAGAATATCATAGTCATTTTCCATCAACTTAATTATAGCTTTGGGTTTCATTGTTCACTGTGATAATTTGTGGTGGGCAAATGATACATACAAATAAGCATAGTTACTCAAAGTTCAATAACTCACAGTTTGTGAAAATGTGTGCGAGCCTGTGTCACAGTGATTCCCCATTAAGAAAGCTGATGATCTCTTCCCAGTGAGGCTGAAGGCAAATTCACGCTGTTTTTATATTTCATAATAAGGTGGATAGAAATAATATAGCAATAAGTAAACATTTTCAGATACTTGTTCTGTTTGAAGACAGTTGCTGTTGCCTGGAAATAATAAAAATACTTAAAGTAATGAGAGCTTAACATGCTAAATATGAAATAAAAATGTAAAGTTCCAAATAGATCTGTGGGTGGAAAACATGTACCAAGAAGGAGCAACCTGAATGCTGATATTCTACCAGGAACACTGGCCCCTCATCAGGAATGGTTCTTCAGCCACCTGACTACAGGTCTATTTCTAAGATGAGCCAGGACCAGCTGTGCTGATACTGGGGGTTCTCTGAGTGCCCCACATGAAAACCCATTTCATGTGGCCTTTCTCACCACTCCAAGCACCAAACTGCTTCACATAAATTAGTGACTTTCACTGGAGAAGTGAACAAAGACTGTGGTAACAGAAACCCTTGATCCGTAAATGCTCATCGACAGTGTCTAGGCTGGCAGTGTTTGTTTGGTAGCTACTGTCACTTAATCTTCTTGAAAATAAAATTATATTCATACTAGATATGGTATCTAGGTTACATAAATTTAAATTTAAAATTTTGCCAAAATCAAAAGCATAGGTTAAAACTTCAGGGTTACAAAGATTACTAAGATGCCTTTTCAATTTTCTGCAAACTGGAAATTTAATACAGAAGATTATATTGATATAGATACAGATATTGATGTTATACATACGTACATCTGTTATTAATCAGAATATAGATATAGTAGAAAGGCTAAAAGGCATATTATCAGATAAAAGGGACAATTATTTCAAGTTCAGAAATCATGGATAGTTACAAAGAGTGGCATTTAAAGCAGGATTTGATGGGTTGGTGACTTTCTTAAACGGACAAAAAGAGACTAACTTTCCCCAAGGGCAGAGCATGAGGAAAGCAAGTCTGACATTGCACTGATCGCTTCAGTGGCACTGAATTGTCCTGTGTGACCATGGTTCAGAGAGCACTCTGTAGGAAATGAGTGTTGATTTGAGAAAATTGCAGAGTCTGAAATTCTACCTAAAAGAAGCTCTTTTCTACCTAAAAGAAGTTATGTAAGGAGTTTGCAGATTCTACTCCCTAAATAAGTGTCTCTGAGTACAGACTGGCTGTGTCCTCCTGCGCTGCAAGCCAAGCATGTATCTGTGCATTAATTTGCACACTTACTGATACATTCTATCCGGGGGTTACAGGGTGTGACCTAAGCAGTATATATAGAGGACTGGGTAGCAGTTTCTCTGGTTAGAGAGTGAAGAATAGGCTGGTGAGGTAGGAGGTCGAAGAAGACACAGACAGCCCTGTGGAGACACTAAAGGTGTCGCCTGTGGGGTGACCTCTGACTGCACTGGGAAAGCAGGCTGAGGGGAGCTGCAGACTGAGGAGCATCAGGAACTGGTGACTGCTGAGGGGAACAGATGTGAGAGAAGAGTCAGAAGACGACTTAGCTTACGGCATGAAAAGAAGGATCTTGCTAAACTAAACTAAAACCTAAACTAAAATGATGCAAGCAGTGTTTTTTTTTTTTTACATAAGAATGTTGTTTTACATTTTGAGATATGAAGACGATTAAGACTGAAATACAGGTTCAGAGATTATCTGAATAGAAGGGATGAGATTAAGCTCTGGGAATACACGGAGCGAGATGAGAAGAGACACGATGCTCGCCAACTGGGAAACGTTAATGTGAGACGACTGTTACGGAGTGGGGACGGAACTCTACCGTGCTGGTGACCCGGAGGGCATTAGTGGGTCGTCATAAGCAGGCACGGAAGGACATGCTTTCCCCACTCCTAACTCTGCTGATACTGATTTACGTGTAGACTGTGGATTTGCCGTGGCATGTGGTTACTGACTTGGAGAAAACCTTCTACATTTGTGGAGAACTGGGTAAGAAATGAGTATGATTGCATTTAGAAAAGAGGAGACAGGAAGTGCAAGTGGAAGATGTAAATTACTTTTTAGAAACTAATCGCCAGTGCTGAGTGTTATTTGGAATACTAAGCAGTGAGACGTGGCCCCCGTCTATGCAGAACTCCAGGAAGGGGCAGGCAGTGGGAGAGACAGAGACGAAAGAGAGGCTGGCTCAGACCGAAAGGAAGAAGGAATGCTTTGCTGTCAGGAATGATACAACTTTGGCTTTCTCGAGACAGAATAAAATGATGAATGGGCGTAGTAGGAAAGCGTGAGCTGTAACTGTGAATGTGGAACTGCGTCCATGTGCACGGTCCTGTCCCCTTAGGGATGTGTATCGATGGACACAGGCTGAGGGCCAATTGCACGAAAGCAGAGTTTTCACGTTCTAGCGAGACTCCTTGGAAAATTTACTAAGAGGCTATCAGAGGAGGTGTGATGTGCAGACCTAGTGCGCGAGAGAAGACAGCAGCAAGAAGAAGTCTTCCAAACGCTGAGTACTCAGTTCCCTAAGACGATTCTTTATGGTTCTCTAAAATGATGAAGTGTGATCAAACATATGGTGAATGTTTAAATTTAAAAACTTATTACAGTGAAAGAGGCATTACGATGACTCTGTCAGAATGCTCCCCTCGCTTCGAGCACACTTAGCCATCCTGCTTGGCACTTTCTAAAGCAGCCTTCAAACTCTTTTTTTTTTTTTTTGAGTGTTTTAGGAGGTATGACCAAAGACACAGTGAGTACTGCTGCCCAGGACCATCAAACAGAAAGGCAGGCTTCCAGTCTGCTGGGTCCTCATCCACCTTATTCTCCAGACGTGGCACCTCACAACTTCTGGCTCTTTCTCACAGTCAAAATAACAACAAATGGTGAATGTTTTGAATCAACTCATGACACTGGAGTGGGTATGACACCAAAAATAAAGCACTCAAGAAAGAAGACTTCTAGAGCTGTATGTTGGTTACTTTTTTCTCATTGCTGGGACAAAATGCCCAACACCCAAAAATTAAGGAAGGAAAGATTTATTTAGATTACAGTTTGTGGAGGTTTCAGTGCATAATCAGCTGGCTTCAAGGCAGGGTGGTGTGGCACAGGGGCAACACTTCAAGGCAGCAGCCGAAACAAAAAGGGGGAGAGGAAAGAGGAAGCCTCTTTCCCTCCCTTACATTGTACACAGGTCATCCTTCCTCTCCAGGGCAGGTGTAGTACTAATGAAATCTCTGTGCCCACTTCTTGCACAGGATGAGGATATTTACAAAGTAAGGACCCTGGCTCCCTGCTGAGTCTCTCAGTTAAACTTCTAAACTTCTCAAGTTGACATAATGCACCAACCAAAGCACACTAACACCCCTGGCTCCTGGACTGGATGCATTCTCTCTCACTGAAGTGATTTTCTCTGAAAATGTAGAATGGTTTGGTTTCCAAGTCCCATTTGTTAAGTGAATTAATAAAAGGGGGTTTCTATGTTCACAGATCAACAGGTGACAGATGTCTAGGCCTGGGCAGGGGCTGGTAGAGCAAGGCCTTTTTCCCTAATGCAGCTCTTGTTAAGGTCAGAAGCAGGGAGATGCATTTTGAAAGATTTCCAGAGCAAAGTCTTTCTTAGGAGTGGGAATGAGTCCCAAGTAGCAGGGAAATGGAAGGAGGGATGCCTGCACACCCCACCCTCATGGCTAAGTTGCTTTCTCCTTAGTCCTTTGGTCTCTCAAGGGTTCTTCCTGAGGCCTGGTTTCCAGCCAGGGGGTCCAAGAAAGGGAGGCGACTGTGCTGGGCAGGAAATTGGGAGAAAAAAACAGATTTTGTTCAGGTGGAAGTAGGAAGGGTCTTGGGCCAATTTTGCAAAATACTACATGAAATTTATATTTTTTCAGAAAAAAAGAAAAAGGAAAGAGGTTCCTGTAGTTCAGAACACCTGAGTAAACACCGTAAACATTGCCCTCGCAAAGCTTCCATACCATCCCTCCCATGCAAGCCCTTGTGAGGTTCCCTGCAGGAGATCATTACAGTCCCTTTGCTAAAAAAATTAAATGAAGCTTGAAGAGAAAAAACAATTTTGCTAAGTCAGGAAGCCTGTTGGCCAGGGAGGCCTAGAATTCACCAGATAGCACTTCTGGCAAACATGATTGTCTGTGGAAGGAACAGTACTGAGCTCTACTGAGCTCATTCACCATGGATACACTTCTCACTTTACCAGCACATGTAGGTAATGCACTGTGGAAGTTAGAGTACCAGGTCTACAAGTGCTGCTTTGGTGGAAACCATCTACTGACTCTTAGACGTGAACATTGGTGCTTGTCAGTGTGGGGAAATGTTCCTATCACCGGGTGGCATTTCAGATGTTTGTAGACTGTTATCTCGAAGTGTTAAAGCTTCCACTTTTCTGCAGTGACTTTGTCAGTCTGTGTAGAATCACCCAGCTGCATTAACATCTTTCCATATTTGATCACAATGTGTGGTGATACTTCCATTTCAGATGCACATTTAGACAGTGGTATGGAAGATGATATTTTGCTGTAACACAAAATGTTTTATGAAGCAGAATAAGCAAAGTATCATAGTAAAATACCTATGAACACTTCTAATCATTTATATATCATAGATTATTACAAGTGAATGAGTCTGTATTTATAAAGATAAGTCATAAAGGGACTAATTGAAAGAAAATAAGTATGTTACTATGTTCTTTGCATTTCAGTGTCAGACACTTCACTAAACGTCTGTGGGCATGTTATATATAGTGTCAAGCATGTTAGATTTCACCAGATAGGAAATCAGATAAACATAACAGAAATTGTTTTAAGTTTAAGAAAAAAAATATGAAATACCTACTCATAAAAGGTAATTTAATTTATAAGAAATGATTTTGAATGAAAATATGTGAGGGTGATGCCCACGACAAAGGAGTTTTTAAATGTGTGGTTTTGATTTCTTCCCCTGAAATTGTGGGGTTTTAAACAAGAATTGTTCAGAACTTTTATGTTCAGCTTAATGTCACTGATTTGAGAGACATTCAGAAAATAAAGTGCAGACATTTCCAGTATCACTGAAAAGGACAGAAATGGCAGGTCAGGAATTAGGAAGTGACTTTTGTAAGACATATTCTGCAAATATATTTCAAAATTTCTCCTCATTTGGTGTACTGAATTAACCCCAAGTAAAGACATTTTGCTTTTCTGACAAGGTGTCACATTTTGACATCATATTAAACCATAAATTACAATCCCTTGGTGTTTCAAATGCATAAAATTATATATACTTATCATTTCAGAGCTTTTGAAATATTAAGAGATGGGCATAGCATATAATTGACTTAAGGAAAAAAAAAAACAGGTATGCCTCCAGATTTATTCTTTTTTTATGGCTCTCTTCAGATATAGTTCCCTTACTTTTATCTGGAATGTTTCTACATTTTTACAGGTAGTAAAATGTGAACTATTCTGTTTCACCTTTCTCCAAATTAGCAAGGTCAGCCTTTAAGCTGCATTAGCGGTGACCGCAGTGCCAGCCAGGGGAAGCAGGGAGTATTTGAACTGTCTGGGCAGCACAGTCCAGGAGGCAGCAGAAGGTGGGGGTCAGGGAGGGGCACGCAGCCTTCTGCACACCCTTCTCTCTGGGTCACTTGGGGATTTTCATGGTGCAGTAAAATGCTGACAGTCTGGAACTGTCGAGAAGGGTGGGCTTTCTTGATGTTGCTCTGCTTTTGTGTGTGATTCTACAAAGTCATTTTTACAAAAAAGGTTAATAGTGAAAATATACTAAGATGGCCAAATGACTTTCACTTTTTCCCCCAGAATGCTCAGGGGTTTGGACTGAACCTTTTAACTTGAACTTTGATATATATATATATATATATATATATATATATTAATTTTAAGAAGCAAAACAGAAAAAAAGGATAGAAATGATACAGAATTACAAAAAAATTAGTAGGAAATTAACTCTAGTTAATATTGCATATTGTTGTCTTGGAAGTAGCTGCTCGTTACAAAATCTAGGCATAGAGAATGATCAAACAAACAGTGACAGAATGAACTGTTCTTTCTGATGAACTAACAGAGATTAGAAGTATAGTTCTTTATCTTGCACACACACACACACACAGAGAGTGATGTATGATGCCCACATACAGAGAATCTTTTCCTTTCCTCTTTTTCTCCTTTCCCTTATCCCAGTTGTTCTTTCCTTTTGAGCATTTTCTTTGGTTTTAATTATTGCAATATCTGTTGTGCATTTTGGATCTTAGTACTCTTTCAGTTTATTATTATTTTTTACACTAGGGAGACAATACAATATTTATAAATGTGAGATATTCAACATCACTAGCCATTTAAGCAATGCAAATTAAAACAACACTGAGATTCCATCTCACTCCAGAAAGAATGGCCAAGATCAAGAAGCCAACGCCTAGCAAATGTTGGCAGGGCTGTAGAGAAAAAGGAACCTTCTCCACTGTTGGTGAGAGTGTAGACTGGTACAACCACTGTGAAAATCAGTATGGAGATTCTTCAAAAACTATAATTGGAGGTCCCATTCAATCCAGATCTTCCCCTTCTGGGTATTTTCCCAGAAAAATTGAAAATGTCATTCAATGGCAATGTATGTGCACCCATATTTATAGCAGCACAATTTGTAATGTCTAAATCTTGGAAACAACCCAAATGCCCACCAACCAAGGAATGGATAAAAAAGATGTGGTATTTTTAAACAATGAAATATTACTTGGCAATAAAAAGGATAATCTTAAGGCTTTTATAGGTAAATGGAGGCAATCTGAGACCATACTCATAAGTAAGCTCTGCTATTTTCCCCCTGACTTTGTGGTCAGGAGCTGTATCCAGTTTGAGGGTCCAAGCAGAGCGATGCCACACCATTTATATGAGAGGTACAGCAGTGAGCAATTCACTAGAGAGACACTGCAAAATGCTTATCCAAAACATTCCTGGGGGCAGAAAATAATTTATTACACAAAAATTTGCCACTTTGCCCACTAATTCTGAGTTTTCATTACATGCAAGTTTAAATAACAAGTTTTCAATTTACTGTTGATTCTTGTGATTTGGAACTTGAAGCCATGCACTTTTTGTCTGAGGGAAATAAAAGGTCAGAAGTAGACAGAAAAATTCCATGAACCCCCATGGTTCTCCCTCTCCTAACCCTCTGTGGGTCTGAAAGAGCCCTTATTAATTTTATATTCATCAAGGAGTAAAATTTTCTCTGACGTAACAGTCTCAAACATGATCTGTGCTTCTAAGCATACAGCGTAGAAGTGACATAATGCTTCAGAAAAACATACATGGAATTACACACATGAGTGACACCCACAGGGACTTTTGGGGTAGAGATAGCTCAGTCATAGCTCAATTGTTAAACATGCATGAGGCTCTGACCTTGATTGCCACACCACAAAGAAAAAAATAAAATAAATTAAAGAAAACTGCACCTAGGCAGTGGGAGTAAACTCTTGGTACCCTGTACATCGTGCTGAAGGAATCTATAGAACAGATTCATGGTATGATGTCATTAATAGTACTTCAAATATTACATGACTGGGCCCATAAAGCCATAAACCAAAGACAAATTTTCCTTTGCTGAGCATATTTTATTCACTCTTTTCAGCTTCCTGACTTCAGGGTGATTTTTTTTATGTCTTTTGCCTAGAGCCATCCATCAAGGCACTGATGTATATTCAGTGCTTTAAATTATGTTCCATTTATGGACATATTAATTATGATGTGAGTTTTGCTTTAGCATGTTATTGTATTTAATTCCTTCACTGTTTCTCAATGTCGTTGAAGCAACAGAATTGTGATTAACTGCAGAAGGCACAATTTGTCCGCATTGACAGATAAGCATTTTATTTGCTATTCATTTCTTGGTCAGCACAATACATTCGGCATGTACTTATTTTTCAGACAACAAACCCAATGCATTTGAGATACTATGACATTGTTCACTACACCTGAATTATTCACTGTAAATTAAATGCTTGAAATTACACCATGCACCTGTTATTACCTTTACAATGACCGATGGGCACAGACTTCCGGCCACACTGCAGCACCACACCCCACCCTGTCCTGGCGGGGAGGTAAGGGTGGAATCTGTTCAGCTAGCGCGTTGGCTGCCCACACATCCTGGATTTCCCTGGGGTGTGGATCGATGCCGAGGTCTCCTGAGAGGTAAGGGAGCGGGGAGGACAGGAAAAGTGTCCTGGGGAAGAGATGATGCGGGGTGTGTCTGACGGGAGGGGAGGTGGAAGGTGAGCCCCCTCCTGCCTTAGCTCCTCCCAGAAACCACTGCAGTGTGGGCCTGAGGGATCGCGTGCTGTGCTCTTGGGGTGTCCAGGAGCTGGGAGAGGGTGGGTGCCCACAGGGCTGGAAGAGCAGGCTGCAGGCCAGATGTGGAGGGCAGCCAGGGAGGCCGGGGGCCCGGTGTGCCCAGCAGTGTTGCTTGGTACCGAGAAGTTGGTAAAACCACCAAGCTCCTGTTTTGGGCAGTTCCCTGAGGTTCGACCAAGTGAAAGAAGCAGCTCCGGGAGTGGCACAGAGCGCTGGACTGGGAGTGGCAGGGTGTGTTCAAATCCAACAGCCTTTCTCCCGTGTCCCTGGGCTGGGTGCTGCCCCCACCCCCGTTATGGATTAAAAACCGGTGGTCAACTTAACGCCAGCTGAATTAAATCAGCATGGTGCTGCGTTAGATGTGCCACCTGAGGAAAGTTGCCAGCATAAATAGAGACCTGCAGAAGACGAGTGAGGTGTTGTGGGTTCTCCTAGATGTTGTTTGAGCCGTTGGTTCTCCTGGAGGAGTTCCTCATGACTAGCTTTGCCAGTGTGGGTTCGACCATTGCCATTAAAGGAGCTCTGGACCTTGTTGGTGAGAGTGGCTGTGGTTCACTTTGGGGGAGCTCTGGTCCTTACACTGGGCACTGCTTTCTGGCTCCGGAGGGGAAGAAGTGTGCCATTTAATCTCCAGGGCAAACTCATCACGCTGGCTTCCTGGCATGTGCTCAACTGTGCTGATTGTTGGAGGAGCTGGGACCTCCGTGTCACTGAGGATGGCTGTGGTGCTTTTCAGGACAGTCCTGGTTCTTATTTTGAGCGTGACTTCTTGGCTCCAGTATAGAACTCTCAACCTACCAGCACAGCTCCTTCACCCCGCTGACATAGACTTTCTAGCTTCCACGGCTGACCTCTGGGCCTTCCCAGTGCAGATCCATGAAACAGACTGGTGTGAGACCTCATGGGCTCTAGCCGTCCAGTTGGACCTGTGGGAGGCACTGTCATGAGCTCTGGGTCTTCATCTGGACTCATGCAGGACATTGCTGTGGGATCCAGGCCCTTGGCTGAATATTCCAGGTCTTTAGTGTTGTGGACCAATTTCCTGCATTTTCCTGTGTTTAACTCTGGGTGACCACCGTAAAATAATATTATAAATTCTGTGTCCTGATTCTAATTGTTCTCCTCACAACCCCCGACTATAAGACCCCAAGGTGCACCTTGTGTGTGGCTGATTACTGCAAATGGAAGTTCTCTGCTAAGTTTGTTAGCTTGTGAAATGTGTTACTTTGAGAGTCACTTTATGTGTACATTGCTTTGATCTAAACTAGAAATATAGTCCACCCACTTTTTATTTATGGTATGGGGAAATTTGAACCCAGGGCTCTCACACTGATTTACATTTGCAGCCCTTGTCTATTCTGTGACAGGCTCATAAGTCACAGAGTTGACCAGGCCAGGGTCAAACTTGTCATCTTCCTGCCTCAGCCTCCGGTGTGCTGGGATTGCAGTTCTGCAACGCCGGGCCCTGCTTTACCCCCATCTACTTAAGGTCACTTCCCGAGGGAGATGTTTCAGGGTAGAGAAGCCAGGGCTTGTCTGGGGTAAGGCATCACCCCGCCTTGGGAAACACGGTGAAGTTGGGCATAAAACCAGGACAGCGATGTGAAAACTCGGTATTTTCCAAACAGATGCTGTGTTCAGAGAATGAGAGGTTTTCATCCGTCTCTCTTAGTGCTGCTGTTGCTGAATGTCACTTGCCCCTTTCAAAGGTTCTCCCTGTAGATTTGCCCCCCGCGAAGTGACTCGACCTCTTAGTCTCTCCCTACTTTCCAGCGAGTCAGCAGTCAGCCCACACTCCGGCTTCCTAAAACCCAGCTAAAATCCTGAGAGGAAAACTGACTGTTCAGGGTCATTTAGAAAGGTTCTATCATTAATTGTGGGAATTTCCCCCTTGAATTCAGAAACCAGTATAACTTACAGAGTCTCCTCTGGTTTTTCTGTGCTGTTTTTTTGCTCATTTCAATCTGTGTCTCTTGAGAGACCAATGATGTTGAACACTTCTGCATGTATTTACTGCCATTTGTATGTCTTCACCTGAGAAAAGCATGTTCTTCTCAGATGCCTGCTTTTGGATTGAGGGGTTCTGATTCTTTTCAGTTCTTTACATATTCTAGATATAAAGACCCTCAGTTGTCTGAGGGATGACTGGTTATAATTTTTTCCTACTCTGTGGGTTGTCTTTTTCACTCTTTTGGTGATTTCCTTTGCTGGGAAAAAGCTTTGTAATAAGCTGAGATCACATTTGTTGATTCCTTGTCGTATTTCCCTTGTGGGCTGGGTTTCCAAATCACAGACACCACCCTGCTCATGCTGTGGGAGAGGCTCAGACTCTGCCCTCCCGCTTGCCGTCTCTGTGCTGCAGTGACGGTCAGGCAGCTCAGGCACCAGAGCTGCATCTTCTTCCCAAAGGGTGCTGACCATTGCCCGGCTCTGGCAAAAACTAACCGTGCTGCACAGAGTAATGCTGATTAGACTCCAACTGCACACTGTGAGTTTTGTTTTCTCTTTTCAGTAATTCATATCAGGTAAATGATCATCCTCAATCTTCAAAGTAAACTGTCCTGAAAAAATACTTTCCAAAATGCAATAGTATAAAGAGTTTTCTGTTCTTTTTCTTCTACCAGCACAGTCAGTGAATTTCCTTTGATCAATTGATCCATTGATTCATCCATCCATCTACCCATTCATTTACCCATGAACCCACCTGCCCATCCATTCTTCCATCCATCCATCTTTCCATCCTTCCATCCATCCACCCTTCCATCCATCCACCCTTCCATTCATCCATCCACCCTTCCATTCATCCATCCACCCTTCCACTCATCCATCCACCCTTCCACTCATCCATCCACTCACCCACTCATCCATCCACTCACCCACTCATCCATCCACTCACCCACTCATCCATCCACTCACCCACTCATCCATCCACTCACCCACACATCCACCCACCCATCCATCTATCTACCCACCCATCCATCCATCCATCCTCAGCATAAGTTTCCTTAACTCTACAGTATCTGTTAAGCCTCATTCTAAGTATAGCAAATAGACATATTACAACATCTGTTTCATCAAGAATTCTGTGATAGGGGGCCTGGGACTTAACTCAGTGGCACAAGTGCCTGCCTGGCAAGCGCAAGGTTGTGAGTTTGATCCCTGATACCAAAAAAAAAAAAAAAAAAAAAATTCTGTGATATATATGTATAATATATATCAAACATCACATAGTATCCCACAGATATGTGCAACTTTATTTTGTCAGTTAAAAATAAGCAATAGCCAAAAAGAAAAGTGTGTCTCTTTTGCATTCTGTAAAATATATCTCTAAAGTAGTTGTGTGCTTCTATACATTTTAGGGGACTGGTAGGAAACTAAAAATAAGAGTAAAAAAATAGAAACTATGATTATTAAAATATAGAATCATAAATTATGATTAGAAAATCTATATGGAAAATATTTCCAAGAACATATTGTATAAATAAGGGATTTCAGTACCATTTGGAAGTTTTTTAGCAATCAGTAGTATACACTGGTAAATTAGATATAAGCTGTAAATCAAAACAAAATATTTCTAAAAGCATATTTTGGGAAGACTAATTCTGTCATTCCTACTCATTGTAAAAAAATAATTCTGGAGATACCTCCTTGGCTTACTAATTTGTAATATGCTAAGTTAATAATCATGTTGCCCAAGAGCAAATATAGTGAGAGGTGGGCAAATTGAAATAGAAAAATGGCATAAAAGACTTGAGATTTACATTGTCTTTGACAGAAACGTCTTTGTCTGTGAGAAGATGTGAATCACATTTTTTAAAGTTTTTTTAAGATTTTTAAGCTACATTTTTTTAAGATTAGAGCTAAGCATTTTTTTTCTGTAAAGTTTTCAAATTGAAATATTTGCCTAAGAAGATATTTGCCTAAGAAGATTTAGCAGAAATTTCCTTGCTTTCTCAACTTTCTAAAATACGTTTCCCGCTGGACTTGTGAGCAAAACAGGGGACTTCTCACAGGGCGGCGGGGCTAAGGCAGCCTCAGGTGCAGAGCTGGCTGTGGAGCGTGGGTCACTGGGAACACAGGCTCTCAGGGAGCGCAGGGGTGCAGGGGTGAGAGCAGGAGGACCCCACAAACTCATGGTCCATTGAGGAGAGCAGCAGAATAGACTTGACTCATGCTTGGGACACATTTTTGACATTGCAGTCTAGCAATGTTAATTAGGACATGAAATTAAAATCTGTCCTCATCCCACTGGTGTTATGTGAGCAACGGAGAGCTCATAGTTGGGCCCTGACAGCGTTTTAACTTTCTGCAGTCAGCTTCTAGGAAACGCTTGTGAAGAGTGACCTGTGTTTTCTATTGACAGCTGCCACGGCCCTGCCGAAACCATCTGTCTTGGTATTTTTCCCTTTAACTGAATTTCTTGAAATTCCTTGTACCTAAGAACACTCCTGGAACATTACCTTGGAGTCTGGTAATTGTTTGTCTTTAGAAACTGTTTTGCAAATATTTCTGAGTGATGTCTTCTTCGTCCATGGCTACCCACTGCTGAGAAACCCAGGAGAGGTGTTGGCACCCACAAATGCCTAGGGAAGAAAACCAGCCACGGAGGGTGAGCGGAACGTTCAATGATATAATTGCTTTAGTCATTGAAGTGTCTTGATTCCTCCCTCCCTCCTTCCTCCCTCCTTCCTTCCTCCTGTCCTTCCTCCTGTCCTTCCTTCTGTCCTTCCTCACAGGGGTTGCACCCAGACCCTTTGCTTTGAGTTTCACTCCTGGCCATTTTGTAAAGTCTTGAGAGAGTTTTTCTTGCCAAGTTGCTAATTTATCCCAAGGTGGGTTAGAACTTGCAATTCTCCTGCCTCAGCCTTCTAAAGTGTTGGAATTACAAATAGGCAACACCAAACCAGGCTACAATGTCTTGATTTCTATGGAAGAAAGGGTTTCATGATGGTCCTTGGTGCTTTAGTAAGAAGCAACTTGCTATCATGCTGTGCAGTCTACTTTCTTTGCTTTTGTATTTTTGTGTAGAAAAATCTGTGGGACTAGTTAAAACAAATGGCAGCCAGTGTTATTTAAGGGCATTTAAATAGCTTACCTGAGGGATTAGACAGAGCTTCTAACAAGATAACTTGCACGAACCAAATTCCTTTAAGTATTACTGTGGGTCTGGAATTGGTATAAAAGAATTTGCTGATTAAAGTTTTATTCATATGCCAGATTTTAACTGTGAAAAAAGGTTTTGTGTTAAGTATTTACAGTTTATTATTTTAGAAATGAGTATAATATTCGATCACGACTTAAACATTAAAGAGAAGTTAGATTTCTCTTGCAAATCAGAAATTACTTTGACTATTTTTAAAACTCATTTTATTTAATTGCAGGAGTACAATGACAGAATTTCTGAACAATAACATGAACAGGAATAAATTCAATAAAATGGACCATCTACAAAATAGAAAATCTAAAGCTCTGAAATAATCTACTTCACTTGTTTGCCTTCTTTTTTGGCCTACAGGGGTTAGCTAAAGCATGGCTCAGAATTTCCCCTTAAGGGAACTTCTGGATGGTGATCTATTTTCTTTTCTTTTTAAATCCTCATTTGCTCTTTTCCTTACTTTTGTACATGTTAGTCAACAAGAATACAGCATCAGTTGTACACTTTCCAAGTGTGGGATTGTTGATGGAAGTGCTAACCATCCTTTAATTCCTACAAATAATTACGAGCTCCTCCCTTGTTTTCTCCCGCCCTCTTTTGTCTGTTTTCTTTTCCTCACGTATTTTTCTTTTTTTTCTGAATTTTTTCTGTCTGCCTTGCTTCTTCCTGTCTCTAAAAATTGATCAGTGGGTGTGTAACTGACCAGGACTCCGAGATGGGCACCATGGTGTGTTCACTGCTGACGCCGTGGCTTTTGCCCCTTTTTGGAGGGGGTCTGAGCAGCCAGGAGACCCTCTTCCTTGCTATTTTGTGTTCATTCACTGACTTGATTATGATAGTTTCCAAAATTCTTAGCATTCTGTTGACCTATCTTTAGCAAGACACATTTCTATGTGTGTGAATTCTCTTTGAGAAATCATCTGAATATCAGTCCATGGATCCTTCTCTACTAAAATTTGTGAGAACGAAAATGCCTTCTGTCAGTTTCCGGTCAACGTGAATAATGAGCCCAGATCTCTCACCAGGAGGGTGATGGGACCTAGGAGCCGACGTAGAAAGCTGATGCGTGTAACACAACTTGCAGCTTCTGTATTTAAATATATGGAGAAAGGGATGAGAACAGGACGTGCAGGAGCACTCGCTCCGGGGCCCAGGCCAGGCCTTTTGCACTCATTTGCACTCATGGCCTCACCCTCAGGTGTGCCCGTGACAGCAGCACCAAGGCCTCGCTTCGGTGTCACCTCCCATGGAAACCACAGACGGTGCCCGGAAAGAGGCCCTGGCTGCAGCTGCACGCTCTGCATGCTCTCCCATGCCAATGCCAGGTCTCTCGGCCCTGGAAGGGGCATCTACGGGGCCTCCACTGCTTGTGCCAGGCTCCCAGACCCCTGTGTGAAGATGAGGTCCTACGTGGCAGACAGTGCACGCACACTTAGGGCCCAGATTTCTGAGAAAGATGCAGTGTTTGGCTTCCATCTCTCCAGTCTTCAGGTCCTGGGACTTTCAATACGTTAGACTTAGTTTTTCCCCTAAAATGGGACCATGAAAGAATCACTATGAACTTCAAAGAGAGAACATAAAGTTCCTGACACACATGTGCACTGAAAAGGCCATAATTTATGTTTTCCTTATTATTCCTTACTTGAAAAAGTTTAATTTTGTCCCATGATATTTGGGGCACATTGTTTTTTCTTTGTTGCCAAGACTCGTAGTCTGTGGATTGCACTTGAAACAAAATGAACCAGAAAACATTAGCTTGCAAAACAGCATTGCTTTAGCTCATGGGCAAACTCTTATTTCCAAATGCTTAACTGGAAATGCCAATACCTTGCAAATCTGAATGATTTCTTGTCCAGGTACCCAGTTTGAGACTATTTTAATTGTATTATCACTTGGTTCTTCTGTTTCTCCAGTATATTTCAAATTTCAGAAGGAAAGAGATGAACCTATATCAAACAAACAAAAGGAAGAGGGGTATGTGTGCGGGCAAGAGAGGGAGAGAAAAGACAGACAGTAAGAGTTTTCTGTGATATAAAATTTCGCAATGACAATTCAGGAATCTCTGGAAATTATTAAAGAAGTTGTGTTTTTAAGCTTAAATCTGTGTCACTTACTGAAACACTATTTAATATGCATTTCCCTAATTGTCCCCTCTGAAAAATAACCATGTCTGCAAAGGACAAGAAGATGTCCACGGTGGTTGCTCCAGTCTATACACTCCCACCAACACTGGAGAAGTGCTTCTCTTCCCCCGCGTCCCCACCAGCATTTGTTATCGGTTGAGTTCTTGATAATAGCCATTTTTTCTGGAGTGAGGTGCCAGCTCTATTGTTTTAAATTTCCATCTCTCAAATGATCAATGACGTTGAACATTTTTTTCATGTATTTATTTACTGTTTCTATGTCTTCATCTGAGAAATGGCTGTTCATTTCAGATACCTGTTTTTGGATTGGGTCTTTAAATTTGTGGAGTAAGATTTTTTTTTTTTGAGTTCTTTATGTATTGGTCTCTTTAGATATTAGTCTTTTGTCTGAGAACAGCTGGCAAAATTTCTTCCTGCACTGTGGGTTGTCTGCTCACTCTGTTGGTTTCTTTTACCATGCAAAGGCTTTTTAATAAGATGAGACCCCAGTTGCTGATTCTTTGTAATATTTCCTGGGCAATCGGGTTTGTTCATAAAATCTTTGCCTGCACCACTGTCTGCAAGAGTTCTCCTAATTCTCTCTTCCAGCAGATTTCGTGTTTCTATTTTAATATGTAGGTCTCTGACCCAATTTAATAAGCCATCTCTCATGACTGTTAGTTAACATACTTTTTGCTGTTTATGAAGATGTTCTGGGCACAGAGAGGAACCTCTGAGTATTGCTGCATGACACCTTCACATTTGTCTCTATTTGTACTGGAAGATGCATAGGATTTAAAAGTTTTATTATAATTATACTAAAACCTGATACACATATATGACATATAATAGTACATGTGCAGTATTGTATTTGTAGACATTTTAAGGTCGCACAGCATGACAGGTTACAATGTTTAAATAATGCATTGATTGGAATTGCTAGTGCCACTTGATGAGAAAGGCAGGTTCTATCTTAGGATGTCAGTTCCATTCTAGAGGCTCAAAGGAGGTTCTTGGCCTCGGAAACTACCCCCAACCAAGGCTCAAACTTCAGCCCCCTCAGGGACTGTCAGGGAACACTGGAGAGAGGTGCCCACAAACTCTGAAGAACTGTCAGTCTATCGAATTGTTGATCTATTAGGTTCTAAAACAAGTGTAACTTAATGAAAGTTATTTATAAGTTTCTGGCAAGAACTGTCATGTTTAAAATTCCACATCTATGTTTTTCACTTGCATATTTATAAGAACAGTAATTTAAAATGCATTTAAGCTCCTGATCAAATGTAAAACTTAGCACCTCTGTAGGGTCTGTGCTTTGAGTTTCAAATTTAAGGACTCTTGATAAATTGATTATTCCCTTCTCACACTTTGCTAATGCTAAACGCATTGTATTTTTTTACTTATGCCAGAGGAATATTGCTGAGAAAGTAACCATGAGAATTAAAGGATCACAATTCACCCTATACTAATTAATTTTGTTTTATTCTATATTAAAACCATGTAATTATGAAAGCAGAGGATGCTTTTATGGACAGTTTAAAACAAGATAACTCACCCTTATGAATAGTTACTATAAGGTGGGGAGGAAGATGGGAAAGAGAGAGAGAAGAGAGGGAGAGAGATCCATTGGTAAATGGAAGTAAAGTTAGGTAGGTAGATTGACAGATGTATAGATCGTGTAGATCGATGATAGAGATAGATAGAACATCATTATAGAAGATAGATAAGCATGTAGGTAGATTGATAGACATTCAGATAGACAGTTATGCAGGGAGATAGATACATGAATGAATGGATTGACAGGGTGGACCAATTTTTCTTTTTAGAACAGGTTTATCATATAGATAAACTCTGTCTTTTCTTTTCTACTATAACCTTTTCTCCATTACTAAACCTTTTAGTAAATACTTGATCTAGTCCCAAAATCTGTAATGTTACTACCATTTTTCTGTTCTTGTCAAACTTACTGTGTTTTCAGCAAACCTGAACATTGATGTCTCTCTCTTTTCTCTATATTAAAGAAAATGAGCAAATTAAAAGGGAAAAGTGGGTCTCATTTCTTTAGTCTTCCAACCCTTAAAGCTTATTCTTTTCACAACAGCGAAGCTGCTTGTGTTTTCTGGTTGTTGGTGGTTTTTGCATTCTCATCATGTGCTTCTTTTGCTGTGAAGTATTATGTTTTTGTTAAGGGCATTGTAGCTTTTTATAGAATAAGAATCTCAGGATTTGTACCTAATGTATCATTCTTCAAACACTTGCAGATTTTTATTTAGCCTTATAAATCAAATGACTGAAGGACCTCTAAATTAAGACCTTAAGGCTGCATACATTTCCCCAGCTCCATAGTTAAAATGTCCATTTGTTTGGCTGGAAATTAATAGCCCTTGACTAAACATGGCCAGAGTGAAACAGCCACTTCTGTTATTTCACATACATACATACATGAAGAGTTGCTGTGCTATTTTAGTAACTAGGCAATGGACTTATCTTTTTTGATTCATGTTGTGTTGCTGTTGCCATGTTCTGTATGTTATTCCACTTTTTTGCTAAACTTTTGTCATGTGCTATATTTAATATTTTTCATTTTACTTCTGCCAACTTTTATCCAAAAGTACACATGAAAAGACAGTGAACAGTACTCGGAGTGAGTATTCAATAGCGTTGAGGTGGTTATTAATAATTTTCAGGAACATTCTTAAACATTATGTGTGACTCATTCTGATTTCCCAAATGATCCTGTGGTTTCTAGGTCTTGCTGATTTCACATTGTGACCTGGCAATGATTTTTATTGTGCTGGTGCTGCAATACATACTACTGGACATTTAAAAAAAAATCTCATACTGAACTTAGCAGCGATTCCCAAACTCTGCATCTTGTTGGAACTTTGGGCACTGGAGAACAGGCGGCCAGCTGACTCGCCACCCTGGTGAGCAGCTGGTGGCCTGGCAAGCCACTGGCATGCCACGGTGAGAACTATCAGTGACTCCTAAGCTCTGCATCATGTTGGAACTTTGTGTGCTGGGAGAACAGGCGGCTTACTGACCACCCTGGTAAGCAGCTGGGGCCCTGCCGGTGCGCAGGCTAAGAATCAGACATTGATCCATTCTCCCCCATTAGCAAGTAGGCACCGGCGGTCTGAGTATCTTTTTGGAGGATGAACGTATACAGCGTGGCAAGTAAGGGGGATTTCCTTCTACCATCTCTTTGAAGGCAAATATTTTTATCACTGTTTTGATCAGTTTTGATTAATGGTACTGCTTTATTCAATATTCTATTTTTAAAAGTTATATATTTCCTTCCATTTTCCTCTACTTGATTCAAAGAACAGCTAATGTGAACAAAATGGGCTGTACTATTGAGCCTGTTGCTTGTGTCCTGGTGACCTGCTCTGCTGTTCTGTGGTAGTTTTATTGCAGTGCGGTCGCATGGGTTTGTTCTATCTTGTTCTGCTCTATTTTTCTACCTTCAAAAAAAAAAAAAGTAGATTAGAAAGTAACAAAATACCTCCAAAAATCTCCCAACTCCACCAAAGCTAATCCATGGATCATGGATGAGGAGAAACTCAAAAACAATACAATGAAATTATATAAGGTGATTAAAAGTATATAACAACAACAAAACAAGTCAGTAAGGTACTGAGCAACCTGAAACAGGATATAACTAAGCAGACAATGGACTTAAAAAGTAAAAAGAAAAGAAAGTGCTCTAGAGGATATGGCTGCATGTATGTTTGAGTGTGTAGGATTGATAACCATGTTGCTAAGTTGTTACTGGATCATTGAACTTCTTTGCAGTCTCACTGTTTGAATGTACACTTCGTATTCTTTAATTTTGTAACTTTAACAACTAGGTCTAAGAAGACAATATGTAACTTATCAACTAGTGATTTCTTCTTTTTTTCTGAAATTCTATATTGTTTCTACCCCTTTTTCTGTTTTGCTTTTTTTTCTCTTTAAATAAAAATTTTTTAAAAAAATCTCATACCAAGTACAGAGGTGCGCATGAGTCTTGAACAGCACATTTTGACTTTTGAAAATTTTTTCCTAAACAGAGGTTCAGTTTCATTTGCCTATATTTGCTTAAATATAACACTCAGTAAATAATAAAGGAGATATCATAATTCACCAAGAATTTAGGGGATCCCGGAAAACTATCTCTGGCAGTATATTGTGTTAGACAGAGCAAGGGGCATGAGTCTGAATCTTGACTTGAAACCCTTATTGCATGACCCTGGTACGGATTCCTTCTGCGTCTCGAATTCGTTATTTGCAAAATGGATCAACAACAGATTGCTCCAACTTCAGCATGCTTTTTAGTCTTAGAAAAAGAGTGTGAGGCACAGAGTTGGATTTCATTGTGTTTATTTCTTTGTCTTCCTTCTTGTGTTTCTTTGCAGCCTGCATACTTCTTGGAATAGACTGACAGAAATCCTCATGGACCTGAACTGAGCAGCTTCAGCTCTAGCATTGTTCACAGTCCCCATATATTGCAGTTTTCTTCATAAACTCTTTCCAACTGTTGCTTTTCCTTAGCATCGAGGCCAAACCTTCCCTCTTGAGAATGCTATGGTTTAGGTGTAGGATGTGCCCCCAACACCCTCAGGTGCTCCGTGCCCCAGCCTCTGGAAGGTGACTGGATCATGGGTGGTGTGGCTTCGGGGGTGCGCTGACTGGCTGTTAAGAGGTGGGTGGGTCTGGTGGAGGCATGGGACATCGCTGGAAGGGGCATCTCTGCCTGGCCTCCTCCCTGGCTCTACTTCCTGGCTGTCACGCTGTGAGTGTCTTCTCCCCCTCCCATCTCTGCGCTTCTGCATCAGAACTGGTCAACCATAGATTAGAACTTCTGAAAATATGAGCCAAACTAAACCTCTCTGCTCCTTTAAATTGCAAAAGTGGTAAATGTGTTTTGTCCCAAGCATGAGAAAGTGACTAAAACAGTATCTAAAGAATATTCTTCACATGCAGCGTAATCGTATTGCTTTGCTTGACTGGCAAGCTCCAGTTACTGGGTAGGGCTAGTCCCTGAGGTCCTTCTGCAGCTCGCTTGCAGGGATGACCATGGAAGACAAGCACATAGCGGAGTGGCCCTGCCAGGAGCAGGCCAGCCCACACACTGCACTGTGGCCTTGCAGGGTCGCAGAGGTGGCTACGTGTCAGGATCCGCAGAGAAGTCGGGCGTAGCTTCCTGGAAGAGGAGAGGTGTTGAGTGAAGCTGGACTTTCAGACAGAGAGGAGCCAGGAGATAGAAGAGGGCCAGGAAGCCCTCCTCAGGGAGGAGGGCAGAGAGCAGAACGTTTGGAAGCGTGCATTCAGCTGGTGAGATCTGCAGCTGGAGGAAGTGTGGACAGGAGGCCGAACCTTGGATGGTCCAGGCGGAGAGAATAAATGTGGGCGGCAGGTGACAGTGGAAGGGGCAGCGTGGGGACCCAGCTGTGGATGAGGGCGCCTGGGTAACAATTAGGATCCAGACCCTCTCAAGAATGATAAATTAATTCCACGGTGACCAGGGGAGCGGAAACAAAAACCAAGGAGGGGAAGCGGCCAGGTCCAGCACGCAGGGTGGGGATGGTGAGTGCTGGGGTGGAGGCCAGGTCGGGTCAGGTGGACCTTGCCTTGCAGCCTGGTTCCTGGGCCACTGGCCACGTGGCCACCCCTGCGCTGAGGCAACCCTTGGGGAACCCGCACAGGCAGCTGTGGCAAATGCGTGTCTAACAAGGAGACAAACTTGGGTGAAAGCCTCATGCACTGCAGCAATGAGCAAAACCATCAGGGTCTTCAAAAATGAATTATATCATCCGGGAAGATTTGATTAGCAGATCCACTTGTTAGTAATTTAAGCACATGCTCGGCAGTGTTCATAAAATAATGGTTTTAAGGCCTTTCAGGAACTGTGTATATTAATTTACATGAGCTTTCAGATTCTGGATTTTTTTCTAAGATAACTTAAACAATACTTAATTTTATCTCCAATTTTCTAGAATAAGCGATAGATGATACCCAATAGGGAGGTAACAAGAGTCTAGTAGCTCTCAGCTGCATTCTCCGAGACTCCTAAGATGAGGAAACACCGGCAGTAGCTCATCAATTGCTTTATGATGAACTGCACCACAATAGCCTGGGATTATTGGTTGTAAAACTAAAGTCATACAAGTTGTGAATCACTAAGAGAACAAAGGGCATATTAAGGGCTCAGCTCCTGTGAATTTGTAATAGTTTTGGGACTTTAAAGAAGTTTGCATTTTTGAATAAAGCTAATTACACAGATATTCTCATCGTTTAATTGTGATGACAATATTTCCGGACATACAGAAATGTCACTGGATAAATTTAAAGGTAGAATTTCAGAGTTCTGAAATAATCAGTGTGTCTACATGTGTCTGGCTTCCTCAGCCACACAGTCCTATTTCCTGTCCTGAGTGTGCAAAGGACAGCTTTCTAAATCCTCCGTGAGGTAGAGACTGGTGACAGTTTCATCGCTGACCACTAACGGCAGATGTATAAACATACCCGAAACGCTCAAAGAAGACTTTCAGTAGGACAGCGTAGTGACCCAGGAGAGGAGACGATGCTGGTGTAAGATAATTAGTGTAGCCTCCTGGGGTGTCTGCCACTAGATAGATGTTTCCAGACATCCACATTCTTGTCCCTGGGATGAAGATATCTCAGAATACCAGTGGCCCTGCTAGATCACTCCCCAGCATTCTCTGTGGTGTCTCTTTCCCCAGGTAATGGACCCCTAGCACTGACTCCAAGCTTTTATTTCAGTTTCCTAACTATTCAGGTTAGGCAGGGGCTGCACCTGCTGGAGAGATAAGAGCAAAGCAGAAGGCTGAGGTCATGTGTTTATTCTGAGCTTCTCTCTTGTGCTTTGGCTGCCCTGGTCTTTTGGGGGGTCATGGTCCTGGAAAGAGCTCTGAGCCACTAGCTCATGGCTTTTCCACTGCCCAGAAGGTCTCCCTACCTTGTGCCCTCACCTGTCTTTGTAAATAACTTCCACATGTTCTTGAATCTGGGTTTCATCTGTGTCCTGTCAGATTCTTGTTGTCAGTGCTGTCTTTGTAGCCATGAGGTTTGAAAACTATCTCCAGGCTAAGACCATTCCAAAGTTGGTCCAGAAATATGATGACCATACATATTTCTTTTACATCTCAATGGAGCAGTGCTGGTTCAATTAGTTCTAAAATAATGATCAGAAAAGACCTTGTAATGGCTCACTTGTGACACTTCTGGTTAATCTGAAGAGGCGTCTCTTTTGTATGAGGAAGAGAAGAATGAATAATTTACCAGGAAGAATCTTCATGAGTTGAATCTGCAGAATAGCTCTTCTGTGCTCATGGGTGCTTTTGTGGCCTGTGCAGGACACTCAGTGTTTTAATAGCTCCTCACAGCATGTGGTTTCCATATCTGCTCCTCCTCTCTTGGTTGCTGAAACAATAATCCCTGTTGGAGGCCTAGGACCTGGAGCGCAGAGGGAAGTACTTTGTGAAGGGCATCTTTTGCAGGTCTTCATGGGAACCTACTTTTCCAAAACAAATATAGGTGCAACCAAAGGTGAGTGAACTTGCTAACACCAGGGAGCTTGCCATAAAGAACCCCACATTCAGCTGCTGCCTGTCTAGACACGGAGTGACTCTGGGAACCAGGGATCCCGCGGACCCTCCCTAGGTAGAAGTGGCAGGAATGTGAGTTTCTGGATGGTCCTCACTGCACTGGCTGCAGGCAGGGGTGAAATCACTGCTCACTGGATTCCTGAGATTGTCTTAGGAAATTGACCCGCCGAAGTGTGACAGCCTTCCTTTATCAGGTTTTTCACCAACGAAAGAATCAAACAAAACTAAAATGACTAAAATAAAACTAAAACAATTCCGGTGTTTGGTTCAAAGTCAGTTTTGTGCAGAAAATATAATCATGGATTATGAATCACAAATGTAAACATAGATGAGTCAACCGGTTCATTGATTCACTCAATGAATTTTGCTGGGCTCAGCAGTAGGGGTATCAGAAACGAAACATATACAAACACATGCATGAACATCTGCGTACACATTGTATATGGATATAATTACCACACGTGCACAATAGACTCAAATAGGGAACTGTTTCTAGAAGGATCCAGGAGAGGCATCTGCTTTATACTTAGATTCTCACAGTGCTGCAGGGGCAGGAAGGCCATGTGTGCCCTCCCAGGTGCAGGGGTCCAGGGGACGAATGTACGTGTGGCTGTCTCAGTGAGTGTTGCTGATAAATTTTAAATGAGTCGACCAACATCCTGTTCTCCACACCCAATGCAAACATAGACTATTACTAACTAGGGAAGAGTAGATACTGGTGGACACAGACAGCTGGGTCTGTGTTTGCAGGCAGGGTGGGCAGGAGCTGAGTGAAGGTTTTATGTAGATCCGTAATGCAGGTCCATTGCGGCCATGACTGGATCCCTCCAGCGGTGGTTCTCTGGAGCTGAGGCCTCCTGGGCCTCCCTGATGCACTTTCCTGTTTTCCTGCAGCATCTCTAGTTCTGTAGCACATAGAAATGAAGACATCTGTTGTGTAGCAATATAGAAGCATTGATATCACTGATTATTTTTCTCCTAGCACAAGAACAAACTTTCAGTACTGCCTCCAGAAAAAAGATGTAAGCCCACAGTAAATCTGATAAACATCTGTCAATCCTTTCATGTTCTGGTTTATGTGACTGGTAAAATACTTAGAAAAAAAATCACTTAACTAATTCAATAAATGAACATCCACGAATGACCAGCAATAGCCTACATGCTAAAAGGATAGAAGAAGCCAGCTCCTCCCCTAAGGCTCACTGTGTACCCCTGGAGACACAGGAAAAGGGAGGGAAAGTCAGGTAGGAGCTGTGCACAGGGCCACTGAGGGCTGCTTCAGAGATCAAACCCTCCAGAAGCACTAACTCACCCGAGGACTTTGTCACCTCGACAGGTGACTCCCACTGTATCCCTCTCACACTACGCGTCAGCCAGCCGAAACCAAACAGTAAAAGCTATTTCCAAGGCAGGGGAAGGATATACTAGATGATGGTGCTGCATAGAAGCAAAAATTTTGACAAAGAAAGCAAATCTGAGTGAAAACTAAAATGCTTAGAAGGGGTAGTGTATAAAATGTGGATCTTAAGAAAGAAAAAATAACCTCGACTTCAGGGTGCCTGTCTGTAACCCCAGTACTCCAGGAGACTTGAAACAGCAGGGTGGGAAGTTGAGCCCAATCTGTGCAATTAGTGATTTAGCAAGATGCTCTCTCAAAACCTGAAAATCATAAAATTTAAAAAGAGCTCAGAGAAGAGCTTGGTTTAATCCTCTGGACCATCATCATCAATAAACGCATGGGTAAGTAGGTGTCTGAGCTACTTTTCACTCATGGCTGAGACAAAACACTTGACACACAAAATTAGGGAAGGAAGGATTTATTTCTTTCAGCTCTTGAGAGTTTCTGTCCACGCTCAGTTGGCTCCAAGGCAGCATGGCATGGCGGGGCAGCCATTCATGGCTGGCTGCAAACAGCAAAAATGAAAGCAAAAGCCAAAGAGGGAGACACACCCTCTTCCCGCCAATATCCTGGCTCCACCCCTGGGCAGGTGCTGCACTCAAAACCACCAGTCTGAGCGCGAGTCAACCAAACCAATCACAAACGGGAGATTTGGTCACCTCTGTGATTACATGAGTCTTGGGGCAGGTCCACAGGAACACGACCGCAACCGAAGGTAAAGGACAGAAAAAGGAGAAAGAAAGCAGTGGTCAGCAGGCCGTGTGAGGAGCCTGAGGTGGGCCAGTTGCTGCATTTCCACTGAAGAACAGCAGATCAGCATCGCCAAGGGCAAAGCACTGCGAAGACAACTTTGGGGCAGGCAATGCAAAACACCCACAAGGAAGAGGCATGGTTTGACCACACGGGGAAAATTCCTAACGGCATATTTGGGGGAAACCAGATTCCACATTCACGCTTTGCAGTACAGTTTTCATTCCCGAATGGCTAACGGCGATGAAGTGCACTTCAGATTTTATAGCACCAGCCGCCCGGCTTCAAGGTTCCAGAATAAAGTGGAGAAGGAGATCAATTCCTGAGTTTGTGCTTTGACGAGTTACAGGAAGCTGCCCGAGGTAGCAGGAGAAGGTGGTCATAAGAGGACCTGCGAGGTGGCCTTTTGGCCAAAGCCGTCCTCCTGTGCACAGATGCCAAGGAAAGGGTCTCGGGGCAGAGCAGTGGGCTCTGTGGATCGCCTGGGAAGGGTGCTGCACCGGCCAGTGTGGTCAGCCCTGAGGGAGAAGGAGATGGGGTGTGGGGGAGCCCCTTACTCTGCCTCCCGCAAATGCATCAGGAATTGTGAGTCACCACATCTGATTTGGAAGCAGAATCATGAAATAGTCAATTTCACTATACACTGTGCTTTATATTTGAGAATTACTGACCTGAAAGACAAGGAAAAAGGAAGCCGAACTTCATTACCTGTTAACTGCAGAGAAAATAACAGTAAGAAGGGTTAAATGGTATTGTTTTTAAGTAAAATAGCAGGTATTAGAAAATGTGGAAGTTTGTAGATCACAATACAAATTTTGGAGGTGATATTTGGGTAGTGAGAGTGGAAATTGTTGGAAGCAGTTAGCTCACTCCCTGCAACTTCTGAACTAGGAATGAACCCAGGGCCTTCACACCGAGCTCTGGCCCCAGCACTTTAAAACTGAAATGTTTTTGAGACAAGGTCTTCTTAGGTTACTAAATTGCCCAGGTTGGAATTGAATTTGCAGTCTTCCTGCCTCAGCCTCCCAGTGTGCTGGGATTACAGGTATGCACCACCATGCCTGAGTGGAAGTCGCTGACCTTTTACAAAGCATCCCTGAGTAATGATGGTGGTGCACAGTACCCACTGGCCCTGAAGGAGAAGAAAAGAGAGAAGGAAGAGGGTTTGGGGGAGAAACTGAGTCCTGGGTCCCTCGAGTTGGGCAGGACCACAGGTTTATGGGCATCTCAGGGCTGCACACGGGCACTGCTCTACTGGGCTAATGCACCTGGCTCCTGCCACAGCTAGCCCGAGGCCCACCCTGTCCCACTTGGGCCACGAGAGTTTGCACTCGCACAGGAGCAGCTGTCCACCCGCTTGCCCCTCTGTCCTGCTTTGTGTGGCCTGCAGTTCCCTCCAGAGGCCCTGTGAGGGAAGCCACTTTCTCCTCACCCACCTCTGGAGCACTGGCTGGTGTCCCCTCCTGTGAATCCTGTGTTCCCAGTGGCTCATTTATTTCCACCCCAGCCCCTGTCCATCTCCCTACCCCTGTGCCCAGTGCTGGGTGTCACTGACCAGGTCTGGATTCACCCAGGGATCCTCACCTTGGGACACAGACTCAATGCATTGAAGGGTGAAAGGTGCGACTTAAAGCCATCTTCTTATATTTGGAGTTCATAGGTAATGTTAGCAAGCACAATACTACCAAGGCCAAGGGGGTCTCTTCCTGGCAATGAATATAAAATCACAGTTGCCCTTTTTAAAAACATACATATTCCATAAATTCTATATTAAAAACCTTGTACAGTTTATTTTCTAAAACTTCTTTCATACTTCACTTTTGGTTTCTTTCCTATTAATGTCATAAAATTAAACTTCTCCCTGGAGATGTTGGTGTGTGCCCAGCACTCCAGAGGCTGAGGCAGGAGGATCACCAAGAGGCCAGTCTGGGCCGCATAGAGTTCAAGACCAGCCTAAACTACATCGGGAGACCCTGTCTCAAAACAAAATAAAATAAAAACAAACAATCACAATCACAACAAACCTAAGATAAACTCCTTTTGAAAGGCATGGACAGGCGTATCTCCTTTCTTTGATCTTTTCCCTTTTAACCTTATAAAGTTAAGAAAGCAAACTTGTGGTGCTGGCTCTTACTGGTTTTGTGTCCAGGGTATGTTTTAAATTTTTCTTTAATTTCCTTACCTATAACGCAAGTGTCAATAGCCCCATCTTCCTCATGAGCGTTCTGTGATAATCATCCCAAATACCTTATATGAAGTGTTGGAAAAATTGCCCCCTGCAGAAAATCATGAGTAAATATTTTTACCAAGCCACCGCTGGATCTTGCGTTTCTCAGTCCTACCCCATCTTCATCCAAGCACATTTTAAGTAAGTGTATTTCAAGGACATGCTTACACTTCCATCTGCCCTAAAGCCTTTCATCCCCTTCAGGAAACTGATTCTTCCCTCAACTGGGACCCTGAAAGTCTGTAAGGATTCCTGCACTTAGTAGGCATCCAGTGAACACCTGTGAAATGAATGTCATTCATGGACTGATAAAGGTAGGCGTGGGACCATTTACGAGCTCCCCAAACTGCGCTGTTGGTTAGGGAGGAACGGAAGGAACATAGGGTACTAGTGTAAGCCCAGGAGGTGTGGCCGTAATGCCCGGAGCCCTGGAGGTACAATTGTCCCTTTCCAGACATGGAGGCTGGAGTCCCCAAAGCAAGCCAAGTGCCCTGGCAGTCACTTGGCTGGCAGGTGGCACTGTGGAGCCCAGAGGTTTGGTCTGGCCGCCTTCTACCCTGCTTAAATTGCTCAAGTTCAGTGGTTCTAATAATAGTGATGATATTTTTGTGTATTTTATTTAAAAAAAGAATAAAACCAAACAAAATAAAACAGAATAAAGCCAATCAGAACAGAACAATGAAAATGATACAGGACTTCAAAACAAGACAACAGGAAATCAATCAACCATGGCTACCACAATGTCTCTAGTTTTCTTCAAAATAGCTGCCCACACCTTCAGACATAGTAAAATCAAACAAAACAAGACAGAATAAAATCAAACCTAACAAAACTATGAAAATGATACAGGAACTCAAAACAAGATAATAGGAAATTGACAGTGGTCACCACCTCCCCTTGTTAGACCTTCCTCCTCCTTCACGATGCCTACTGTGCGTTTTGGATCCCACCAACTCCTTTCAGCTTTTTATGCTGGGGACACAACACAAGGTTGACCCAGGTGAGTCTGAACTATATTGATGGTTTTTCAAAAATGTCCCAGATGCAGTCAGTTTGTGCCTTTGCTGATTCTCCCCTGACTGTCTCAGAAGCCCCAGCTGATGGACCATTGATCTGCCAACCTCTATGCCAGAGAGTCGCACAGGTGGCGTGTGAGGAAATGGAGGCCACCTTGCATTTCAGGACCAAGTCCTTAGGGTCCCTGAGATGTCAGTGAGCCGCTGCTAAGGTGCCAGAGAGAGCCAGCTGGTGTGGAGAGCATGGCCTGGGCTCCTGGCGACAGTGCTCAGAGATAATGTTCGCTCTCCCATCATCTTGGAAATGAGGTGGTCACACTTTTCTCCGCCCTGGTTTGGAGTAAGAGAAATGAAACAAGAAGCCACCGAGAGCTGAGTCTCCCCTGTCACTCTCCCTCACACTGTGGAAAGAGGAATTCACACCAGGAACTGTGGTGATATATACCTTGCTAGACATGGGTGTCACATGGAGACACCCGGACGACAGCCCCTTCGGACCACGGAAGAGGAGGTCACAGAGGCGCCATGCCTGTCCTGCTGAGGAACCACGACCTTGCCCGATGTATCAACCCGATAAGCATCTTTGGGGAGAATTAAGCAGTAGAGACTCTAATAACCAAAGCAACTACACTGCTGTTAGTGTAGTAGGATTTTAAACTCCTTATCACTACTGAAAACATACGGCTTCAAACAGCTGATAATCTGGCCCAAATATTTCATCCAGTCCAAAAAAGAAGTGACTTTTTCTAACTGCAAAATCTATGACTATAGTTTCTTAGGGCTTTTCCCCCCTCACATTTGCCAAGAGATGCTGTAAAACGAAGTGTTCAAGGTGGCTAGCTGGTGTTACCCCAGGGAACTTTACCTTCCTCATTGATTTAAAATCCTTCAAATCTGTTAAATGCCCCTCACATGACAGGAGATTCTACTTTTACCTGCAGGTCATTCAGAAGAGTGCTGATAATTCGTCCAAAAGATGTTTATTGAATTAATACTTTAGGTATAAGGTCCAAAATTCCAGCTCAGTGAGCCATGCTACGCACACAAACAGGAAGTACGCACATTTCAGTTGACCCAGAAGCACTGCTGTCCTAAGCCAGATTTCTTACACTGCACTATGGAGAGACATGATTGAGTGACTGCTCTATGCACTCTTGGAGGAGTGAATATTCTAAGGTGGACTCTTGAATGTAGTAGGTACTCAATTAATGGTTAATGAACAGAAGTGTAACAGGCTGGCTTAATTAATTGAGTTAATAATGAATAGTTTAAAACACTTGAAATTGATCACTTAGGGGAAAATTTTCCATAGGACTGGAACTATGAAATGATCTTTACAACTTAGTTGATCTTAATACTCGTATAGCACGTTGATACTTTCTCTTTGCAAAAAGATAAAAACAAAGCTTAAAGCACAGGAGATAAGTTTTGCATGGTACATTCTGTTTTATTTTAGGAAGTTCTTTGAGGAATGGAGGGGTATAATTAGAGCAAGGACACTTAATAAACTCTGTGAGATTATTTTATCAAATTTTAGCCTATTCCTGCCACAGCAAAGTAATCACCAGATTATTTCCTTAATCCCCTGAGTCTGGCCACACCGTAGCTCTAAGCAAAATCATTCCTCTTGTGGTGCATTGCTTCTAAGAAAGCTTATCCTGAGTTTGATTGATAATCTCGAAGTATGATTTATCTTGTAGGTGAGAGTAATTTTACATTTTCTAGTGCTCTCCTTGTTTCTGTTCATATTTCTGATGAGACAATTGAAATGACTCATCAAGCTGGAATATGACCAAGCTGAAGTGTGTCAAATATGTGAATAAAAAATTATGCCACAAGTCACAGAGCTTCTACAGGCCCATGGCCAATACTCTGTTTACCTTCATTAACTTCTAGGGACACTGAGATCCCTAGAAGAAAGGACTGCAAATTGTTCAATCTACATTACTTTTCCTTGGCAAGACATCCTAGATACTCTTCATCCAGTAAAGCAAATATAATTATTAGAAATTTTCTTTTAATGTAGTAGGCAATAAAGATCTATACTGAAGATTTTCATGGCCTAAAACCTAGGCATTAATTTTTAACTAGGAGCAATCATGGAAGGTGGGAATTTTATGGGGGATTTTAAATGTAGCATTCTTTTTCAAAGCGTGTTTCCAAGGACACTACTTTCCGAGACTGTTAATAAGTGTTCGCTCAACGTAGGAGCTCAGACTTCTCAGAATTTTTCATAGAACAGGCCTTCGTGGCCTAAGCAGGGGTACAGTTCATGGCCTTGGCACAACTCTTCCACCCCAGAATTTCTCTGGTCATTCCGTGCGTGTTAGGAAAGTCTGCTGGGAATGATGAAGCCAATTTCACAGCTGTTAATGTGGCCCAGTAATAAATGTCATAAGTTATTAGTAAGGAAAATTTTTCCAAGCAAAACACTTTCACACAATTTCTCTAGGACCTCACTGAATTTAAGTTTTACATCAACTTTATCTCAGGAAGTGTGAATATGCTATGTTATTTGTGATGTATAGCATATATGCATAATATATTCAGAATTATTGGAGTTATTATATATATTTTCAGAGTTTTTATATACTGCCATAGTATATATTTATATATGTCACATATATGCATTTATATAATTAAAAATAATTCATTTAGGTGTATGTAGTGTGTATAAAATGACATTTGATGTAATCATTATTTAACATTCTATGCATTAGTTATGACCATAATTGTAGACCTAAAAATCTACTTCTAAAAAATTCCGCTTATATGTTCCATTGGACAACATTTGAACAAATGAAATTCCAAGTAGTTGTCACATATTGACCAAAACTTATTTAAAAATCTTGTCTCAAATTAATATAGAAATTTGAAATTTAGACAGCCAGGAAGTAAAATTTAGACATTCTGTTCATTGTGTATTTTAGATGTTTGAACTATAATTGCTAGTGTAATGCACAGCTAAACTGCTAGATAATGTATTTTAAATATGTTTTCAAATGAAAGTGTTTTATGCTGCTTTGAGAAAATGTGCCTCAGGGGGGTTACGAATGGGCTAAGCCCAAACTCCCTGATTCTCTGGAGGAGGAAGACAGAATCGCAAAGATCCTACAGGTCACAAACTATTTAAATCAAAAGTAAGACTAGCACACAGGAACTGCCAAGCAGGAAAAACACAGTGGAGAAGGAAGTCAGCGTGCTCCAAATAAAAGGAAGAGGAAAATGGAAGCAAGCCCATTATAGAATTAATTGAGCATCAAAGTCAGATGAACAAAGCCATCCAATGAACTTTCCCCTGAGTCCCACTGTGACTTCTCAGTGACACCAGGCAACTCCCAGAAACCCTGTGAGTCAACCTTACACCTTGGAGACACATAATTGGGTAATGGCTCGGAGCAGTTAAATCATTGCTAAGAGAGCCTATATTATATAGGGTGCAACCGTAGAACCTGAAGTCTATTGGCAAAGTCAAAGCACAGTTTTACTTATAAAAAGTGTCTTTTCTTATGATAAAGAACCTTTCTTGAATAAGGAACTAGGATTTGCTCTTTTTCATGTCTGTGGACAATTTGCTCTGCACAAATAATATTACATAACTTGCTGATATTTAAATCGCACATATACAGCTGATCTTCCACCCCTCATAACTTACAAAGTAAGATGAAATGAATTATTAGAACTAAACAACTAACTGTATTTTAGATAACTCCAAACAATAGAAATAATTAAAAGAAAACCTCTTAGATAACTCTAGCTATTCTTGGAAATGATTGTAGTTGTAGAAAATGAAAGTGAATTTTGAAGTTTGAGGCCATTGCTGAACTTATTCAGGTACCAAGGGTAACTAATTACTTCTGAGGCTGAACTATCCAGACTTGGAGGGTGTTCTCCACATGGGTGGAAATTTGATAGGCTGCAATAAGATTGATAGGATAGCTTTTATAGTTGAAAACTATATCTACTTCTAAGTCCTGAAGAAACTATTCTATCTGCCAATCAGCTTCTATTGTTTCTTAATTTTATTTGGAGCATTAATTTTAAGAATTTATGCTCATACTTCCAAAAAGGTTTGATTCCATCTGCTTCTTATAAGATGCTAAAAGTAGAGGATTGCTCATTCAGGGAATGATTCAAATTGTCCTTTCCTGTTCTTAAAAAAATTCTTTTTGGAGCTCTCAGCTAGCAGAAAAACTGTATCCATAATTTATTAATATCTTAAGTTTTTTTTTTAAAAAAGATCATGTTATATTAATTCCTTTACTGTGTCTCTTCCTGATAGAGTATTTTCATGTATTATCCCTAATTCTCAACATGAATCTCAGTTTTCAGTAGATATATTTCTTTGATTTTGTGTAGAAAAGCCCAGGATCAAGGATCAATTTTCATAAGAGATATTCTCAAAATACTTCGTTTCTCTTACCGCTCTAACATAGGCAATGTGTATTACTGTAAATTTTTATTCATTTGAAAGGCTCAAATAAACTGAGGCGATATCCCAGCTCTGCTCAGTAAGACAAAGTTTTCTAGAGATGTGAGCAAAGACTGAATTTCATTTATTATGAATGTAAAGGAGTCCTATGTACTACGTGGTTTCATGAGAAAAAATGCTAAATTTATTTTTAAATTTATCATTAAACTGTGTGCAGATATGAATTTTTAACACACACATGTGTGATGAGAACCAAATAGTGACTGTAAGATAAGAAAGCGTGCAAGTTTATGTGCTAAATTACAGTTACTCAGTTCTCCCGATATAAAAAGACACCTCATGCTCTATTTTACCAAAAGGCACAGTCTGGCCACCCTTTTCCTAACAGTAAAAAGGCAGGAATGACAGGGTTTTGCCCTAGAATAAGTTACGTGACATTAGGGCTGTGGGAGGCGGAACCAAGGGATGTTTACCTTGAGGTCACTTCCTCCTCCCCTATGACAACTTCCTTTTTCCTTTCCCTGTGGAACAAAAAAGGTCCCAGTCAGCCCCTTGCACTTCATCAAGGCCCGCCCTAAGCGCCACCCTGGGCAGAGGTTATGTATATACCTCACACCTCACCTTCAGCTCAGAGAATGCCAGGCTGCCTACAGTCATGGGCTTCTCTCCACGTCCTTGGAATAAAGGCTCCATTTTGCTGTATATTTTCTCTCTTACTGTGCCAAAAAAACCTAACAGTAACCTGGTGCGGAGCCTGGGAATTAGTCGTTGGATAAATGTTAAAAGGGAAAATTAGAAACCCCATTGGGCTGGACTCATTCAGAGCAGTTTCTGATGATACCCAGCACTCTGGAAATGGGTATTTATGGATCCTTGAAAATTTGTGGTGCAAAGAAAATCTGTAAATTGCAATTAACACAACAAAGCTAAAAAATGAAGAAAGTTGTAAGATTTCAGTATTTCTGCGCCCGAGCTATGTATGGGGGGTGATGTCTGGGAAATTCCAGTCCTAACCATGTATTTTCTTCTCAGTCATTCATAGCTATCATTCAGAGAAGTGGCAAATATACCCACTAGACGTTTGGTTCAGGGGGTGCGGAGCCCTCCTCGGGGAGAGCTTAGCAAGCAGGTGCTGACCAGAAAGGCAGGGACAGGACCTCCTCCACCCACACACCCATCACAGCTGAGCAGGTACATGTAGTCTCTGCTGCTCCCCTGAGGTTTGTGGCTAGAAAGCAGCAGGGAGAACAAGCAGCAGGGGTGACCAGCAGGCCATCTCCTCACTATCCCACCGCCTCTGCACACGCGGACGGGCTGCTCTTTCTCAGGAGCAGAGAGAGAAATCTCGGGTCCAGTGAAGATCAAAATACCGCGTTCATTAAGTAAATGTGATACACAGTGCCAAGCGGGAGGAGCTGGGAGGAGACTCGCTGAGGCCAGGGGACAGGGAAGTGGTTGGCCCGGGGTCCACCCTCACGAAACTGTGCTGCTGCAGATGTCCCGTCTCCATGCTCCTGTGCTCCTAGCAGGCTGTGTCCGTTGTGCTCCCGACTCTGGCACTGGAACCACACACACAGGTCAGTTACAGACCTCTAAGGCTGTTTCTAAGCTTACTGCTAATATCTCTGTGCTGCTCTTAAAAGTTAATGTTGGTTCAGACAAACAGCAAAAGACCTTCAAACTATTTTCAAAGGACATTTTTTAATAGGGAAGCAATCCTACCTATTATTTTTCTCCCCAGTGACCTGGGAAGGCCTGTCATTTAGAAGGAAAACATGGGTAGGGAACACACGTCTGTCCACATCCCAGATGTTCTGAAAGTGCATAATTTGAGAACCAGTGATTTACTCTGAAGCAACTAATAACAGGACAACTAAATGACTATTTTAAGGCCATCAGGAGACACTGTGTGGAGAGATGGAAGACAGAATGCAATGGCTCCAATAGAGTGTGGTTGCTATTTTTATCTTGCTGCTGGACTGGTCACCAATTTTCAGGGTGGGGACAACAAAAGGGTATTTCAATGCAGTAGCCCTTACTGGGGGAGGCTCTGTAGGGACTGATTTGTAATTTTTAAAGCTTCTGTTTTGTGCTTGTTTCAGAAGATACGAAATACATGAAATGGTTTGAACTAATTTGCTGGATTAGGTAAATTCATTTGACTTTGTTGAAGTTTCCATTGAAGAGCACCAGAAAAAAAAAGCAAGGCCTGTGCTTTCATGGCCTTCTCTACAGCAGCTGATGTACCAGCCACAGAGCCCGTGGAGGAGCCCTGGCCATTTAATTTCTTCCCTCCATGTTTGCAATAGTTTTTGTCTTCACTCCTGGGTCTTTTTGAGACAGGGTCTCCCTATGCAGTTTAGGCTGGCCTTGAGCTCACTTTGTAGCTCAGGCTGGTCTTGAACTTGCAATGATCCTCCTGCCTCAGGCTCCAGAGTGCTGGGATACAGGTGTGAGCCACCACGCCCGGCTCCTTCTTTTTTTTTTTTTGGTGTTTTTGAGACAGGCTCTCTTGCAATAGCTTCTTATTAGTCAGATAAAATTGAAACTCTCTAACAAAATGTATGCATGTTTTTTTTTTTTTTTTTACTTTTTTAAAGCTTCCTGTTTCCATCTTATCTCTGGATGTTTCATTAGATTAATTTATTTAATTTTTAAATTTATTTAATTTTTAAATTCAATGTGTGCAATGCATGGTGGTCACATTTATTTTGGAGAATGTATACATATATATGTATGTATAGAAACATTCTTGATATATATTTTTATCGATCATACATGTATAAAACTTACTGCTCAGTCCCCTTTCTACTCTCCCGATCTTCCCTTCTCCTGCCTCCTGTTTCCTTCAATCTCTCCTTTATTTTACTCATTAATTAATCTGCATTTTGGGTTTCTCATATAAGAGAAACTCTGTTATATTTAACTTCCTGTGTCTGGCTTATTTGACTTCACATTATGGTCTTAACTTCCATCCATTTTCCTGCAAATGACATGACCTCATTCTCTTTATGCCAGAATAATCTATCTCTATCTCACCTCCATCTCTCTCTCTATCTCATCTCTACCTCTACCTCTATCTTCCCATGTCCATCTCCATCTCCATCTCCATCTCCATCTCCATCTCCATCTCCATCTCCATCTCCATCTCCATCGCCTTCTCCTTCTCTCTGTCTCTCTCTCTGTTTCTTTATCCATCCACCTGTCGATGGGCACCTAGGCTGTTTTCAGGACTTGGCTGTTGTGACTTGCACTGCTGTAAACAAGGATGTGCATGCGTCACTATACGATGATGATTTTAACTCTTTTAGGGATGCACCCAGGAGAGGAACAGCTGGCTCACATGGAATTTCTGTTTTTAATTTTTTTGGTGGGTCTCCATGCTGATTTCCATTTCAGTTGTACTAGTTTATGAAGATTATTTGTAGTAAGAAACACAGCATAAATTTGCCACCTTGGCCATATTTAAGTGTAGCTTTGAATAGCGTAGCTATGGGCATATTTTTGTCCAGCGGCTCTCTAGAATTTTTCTCTTTGCAACTGAAACTCTGTGTCTGGAACTGCTCCTTTCTCCTCCCTCAGCGCCTGGCAGCCACTGTGTCTGGAGGATGCTCTCAGCCTGCCTCCTGCTTGTGCCGCTTTCTCTAACTCATCCTGCAACCCACTCCACACCACACGGTGGCATCTTTCTGTGTCCTGTTCCGGTCTTTGTTCAGAGCCTTCACACATACTCTTCCTATTGGCTGTGATACTCTTCCCCAGTTGGTTGGGATACTCTCATTGGCTGGGTCACTTTCTTCATTGGCTGGGACACTCTTCTCCAATTGGCTGGGTCACTTCTTTCATTGGCTGGGATACTCTTTTCCTATTGGCTGGGTCACTTTCTTCATTGGCTGGGACAGCCTTCTCCCATTGGCTGGGTCACTCCCTTTATTGACTGGGACTCTCTTCTCCCATTGGCTGGGTCACATTCCCAAATGCCTAGGGCACTTTCCGCCAATCCCTTTTGTGGTTCATTGGCAGACTCACCTTGAGGTTTAAATTTCAGAGGCTTTCCTAGCTTGTGAGATGCTCACTTACTATATGCTTTATTAAGTGCTCATATTTCCAGCTATCAAAATAATTATCTATTCTTCTGAGAATGTGAGCTTTTTGAAAACAGAATTAACAGCTGCATAAATAGGGGCTGGCAGTCCTGCTCATCCTTGTATTACCACAGCACACACTAGCAAAATACTCAGCGACTGAGTAAGTGGGTCAGGGTTCAAAACATGCATGTTGGACTCCTGTTTTGTCACTGGTCAGTTGCGTGTCCTGGGGTGCAGAAGGATAACGTTGATAATGACGATAATAATATTAGCTAAAATGATGACTCTAATACAAGCAACAGCTGTCACTGAGTTTACAAAGCACTAATTGCACACTGGGCCATCTTGAGCCTCACTTGTGCCAGTTCATTTACTCTCACAGTACTTAGTCGCAGTGGTAATGTCATTACATCCACTGTGGAATGAGAAGGGGACAGGGATGTCAAGTGACTTGTCCAAGGTGACACAGCTCCTGAGAGACAGAGCCCTCGCTGGAACTGGGCACTGAATGAGGAGTCATGTTCTCAAGTTCTGAAGCAGGATTACTTGGTGTGTGGGGCTCCTTTGTCCTTAATAGACAATGTGTGATCCTAGCCGTCTCAAAGGTGAGTGGTCGGCGTTTCCTGCTTTAATCTGCCGGAGCTGGGGAGCCCAGTGCCTGGTGTGTGTTGAGAACCCAACAAACGACAGTCATTATCATGTCACAATTGGTGTCAAGTGCCTTGCTTATAATGAGGCAGGCTTTCAATAAATATTAGCTTCTTTCTTCCCCTCTCTTCCTCTAATTGGAGCGAGTCAGAGGGAACTACTAGCAGGGAGGAATTGGGTCAGACAGGCTTTGCCATGGCCACCGAGGAGAGGAGTTATAATTGGCACAAGGTGGAGGGCGGCGCGAGGAAGAAACTGCGCCCTGTGAGAGCGCTGAGCTGCGCTGGGCTGTGATAAAAATACGTGGTGTTTGAGGAACATTCGCAACTTGAAAGGGGCGTTCGCATCGGTCCTGCTGTTCCACTTCATCACTGACCTTGAGACAGGGAAAGAAACAGCATCCCTATTCCCAGCTTTTGAGGAGCTCTTCATGGTTTGCTAAGGATAAGAGAAGTTAGGGTCTAAACAAGCACCAGAAATTGTATTTCCAGATGCATCGTTCTGTGACAACAGAATTCGTCATTTGCTATTGAGAGTGTAAAGGACAACAGAACAGTTGGGTCAGGACAGCTACCATCAGCAGGCACCTTCCAGTGCCACTCGGTGGGGCTGGACACGTTCCTCCTACTTCTATTCCTTCTCTCATGCTCTTTTCTTCTCTCTTTACTAAAGACAGAAATTTATCACCTCACAGATGCAAGACTTTTGTCCAAAGTCCAGTTGTCTTAAGGGCTGGGTCATCCCAAGAGCTTTTTGTGTCCTTGTCTAGCATTTGAGGTGCATCACTCTGGTGTCCACATGGCCATGGGGTTCTCCCCAGGAGGGCCTGTCTTCTGTGAGAACCTGTCATACAGAGATCACTCCATGGAAGGCTGCCCACCCTGCTGCAGCAGGAACCTACCCTTCTCCAATATGTCCTTTTAATTGACGGTATTTACAGCAACACGATTTCCACGAAGGTCACAGCTGAGGTCCTGGAGCGAGGCTTTCTCCATCTTCAGCACAGTGACGCTTGTAGAGTGCTGGGGCTGAAACGCAACCACAGCATTGGCTTTGCAGCAGTTCTTGGTCTGCGTAGAACACTTGGTGTTAACATGAGCTTCTGTAAATCAAGAAAATATGAGAATAAATTGGGTTTGCTGCAAGGAGCTCTCATAGTGGCTCTTAACTTCCATGGACGAGGAGAGGGTGACCAGACTCATTTCACAAACAGGACAGACGAGAATTATGGCAGTGTTTAAAAGACGTGGAGAGCGTCTCCTATTCGAATCTTTAAAAAATTATGTTAACATTTTGTTGAGAACTTTTGTATTTATTATACCCGTTTTAAAATTCTAGCTCAGTCATGAATTCTTACTGCCAGGAATGGAAACTTTATAACTTCACTGTAGTCAGGAAGAGTTGGTTATTCACAGGGATGGGAAATAATTTGGCATTTCTGTAGAATTACTGATACTTTCTATAGCTATTTTATGCCCTCGAGTGTTGAGTCGTACAAAGAAGTTTCTGCCTTCTCCTCCTCTGCTGTCTAAATGCCCTGGTGCCAGAGTCTTCCTTCGCTGTGTGTTCACAGCTGGGGCAGAGGGCCGCCAGGAAGGCGGGAGACTCCCGGTAAGAAGGGTGGACTCCTCCAGCACAGGGGAGGGTGGAGCTAGGCAGTGCGAGGGCCAGCGTGTCCTGTCCTGTGGGACCTGAAGAGCAGGGATTAGCTCCTACTCTGGCAGGCACTAGTGAGATGAATCAGTGGACTGGGTGGAGAGTGGGTTTGGGCCCATGAGCCACAGATTCTATGCAAGGACAAGAGGCACCCAGGAACCCACTGATGCTACCCATTTCTGTAAAGGTAGAGGAACACTGGGCTTGTTTTGTTTTGTTTTGTTTTGCTGTGGTAGTGGGGAGTGAACCCAGGACATTTGCATTGAGCTTTTTATGTCTTATTTGCAGATAAAGTCTTGCTAAGTCATTAATTATCCAAACTAGACTCAAACTTGTGATTCTCCTGCCTCAGCTTCCCGAGAACTGGGATTATAAACTTGCTGCCTGCCCACTTGCTGGCCTTTTCTTCTAATCTCATTGAGTTTTCAACATAAGAGGACCCATGTCAGTTACAAAGCCTGCTTCCACCTTACATGCCGCTGCCTGAGACCCTGATTTCCTCGGAAAGGAAAGTGGAATTGAGTTTGCAGGTCATGCTTGTAGCTTCTCCATCTGTGTAATCTAGCAGGCTTCACAGAGTCTTAAAAGTTGGAGCTGAGATTTTTTTTAAGGTTTTTTGTGATGTTCTGGTGCTGAGATTGAACACTGGGTGCTAGACGTACTAAGCATACTCTCACTGAGGGGTTTCTGTGATGGTCTTCTTCTGAATTCTGTGCCAAGATTTGGAATAAAACAATTCCGTCCCTAAATATTTCCCCCATTATGCTAAGAAATCATTAAGCACACATTTTGTGAAAAAACAAAAATCATAGCAAGGGAAATGTGTATTTATTGTTGTGTGTGTGTGTGTGTGTGTATGTGTTTGAGTGTTTGAGACAGTGTTTTGCTGTGCAGTTCAGGCTGGCCTTAAGCTTACTTGTAGCCCAGGCTGGTCTCAAACTTGCAATGATCCTCCTGTCTCAGCCTCCTGAATGCTGGAATTACAGGCATGTGCCACCATACCTGGCTAATGTGGTTTTTATTGATTCCACTGAAAAAGAATTGTCAGAATGAAAATGGAATTGTTTTGTATCAAAATGAAAATGGAATTGTTTGAGATTTGATGTTGTGCTATTTGTAAGATGGAATCAATACATAGATGAATAAATATTCTGAAAATGTTCAGCTTTGTGGGCTTAGCTGTGCTGACTTATATATTCACAGCAGTGTAGGGAGAAATAAATAGATATGCAGGCTCAAAATCATTGCCTGATTAGAGTTTTTGAACTCTTCAACCCATTTTTGGGTCAGACTTTGTGCTGCATTGACCAAATGACCGAGCAGCGGCCACTGCCCTTCCTCCCAGGTGTCCCTCTGCAGGCTGGTAACAGGCAGCAGTTACAGTCAATGGCACACAGAAATCCAATTGTCAAGTGAAGACGTGATCGGCCCCCAATGATTGATCATAGAAAATAATTGCTTAGTATCTGGAATGCTCAAAACCAGAGACTATTGTTGATTTACCCCTAGGAAGGTGACAAAATCATTTTCAAACTGTTTACAGCATTTGAACATCTCGGTTGATCACCTTCAGGTTAAGGATTTCTCTGGCCAATGTTTTGTTTTATTATTTAGTCACTGAAACTCTTAGGGTCTATTTAAGATCTAGGAAGAAGTATACACCTCACTGACAAAAAAGCAACAATTTGCTTAGGTTTATGTGGGAGAAACATGTGTGTGCAATTATATATATGTAAATCTATATTATACAAACATTTTCCAAATAATCGTAAAGGATGTTTGAGGATTGATGATTTCATACCTCTTTGTAACTGACGTGACTTCTCATTACTTACTAAGCTACATTTAAAACCTGTATTATAGATCCATGGGCCCTTGTTCAGCTAGATCCTGATAACTGTGGGCTGAAGGACCATAAATAAGTAGCCGTGGTCCATGCTATTAGCTGGACCATGGACGTGGACTCTCCACAGCCTCACTCTCCTCCCTGCGCATGGCTGTTTCTCTGAGCTGAGGTCCACAGTCCAGCACCCCTGTTCCTCCCACAATCCCCAGTCCCTCTTCCCATGCCGCTGGCTTCTCAGACTGTCTGCCTTCCTGCAAACACAGATCCAGCCTTGAAGAGCAACTGTGTCATGCAGTTTCTCCCCACCCCAGTTGCTTTGCTGCAGGTCAGTACATCCTGCCTCCATCACAGAAGCACTCACAGAGCGAGGCTGGCAGGGGTCACACACATCCTGAGTGCAGAGTCCCATCTGCATAGGATTCCTGCCTTTTACCAGTGTCTGTGAGCAAACATTGGTCACAAGGAACAGTTGGAAGTTGAGACATGTGGCAGTTTGCAGCTTTTGCTATGAACTTATTAAATGAAACCCCTAATGTCCATGCACCCCAGAATTCTTGAGATTAATTGTGAAAACTTGCCTGACACATACATCTAGGGTCATCACGATGCAATCAGATCCTCGGCTTGTGCATGTGATCAGTCAGTGTTGCAAAGCAGTGTGGCTGTTGTCCTTGTTTATCACCTGGAGAAGGGGGTGGAGCTCCTCCTTCTGGTGGTGAATGTTTGCTTCCTCCAAAGGCACATCCTCGGTCTGGTAGTCCTTCAGGACTGCTTCTGACCCGCAATACGGAAGTGGATATTCACGGATTATGGGCCACTAGGACCAAATGAAACGCAACAAATCTCTGGAGCATTGAGTGCACTTCAGCAGGCATGTTTAACAAGGATGAAAATTTTGAGATGACAGCTGTAAGGATATAAAAGCTGTGAGTGAGGCCTGCCTGGGCCAATGTTTGTTTCATTTTAAATCATGCCACCTCTGCCATGATTTATGCAACTATGTGTGCATTTATGCTTTATGTGTGTGGCCATTGAATTCACTGAATATTTTAGTTGTGAGTAATTCAAATATGATCTCTGCACCCTAGCATCTAAAAGTACTGTCCAGGGACAGAAACTAGCAGCACCTGGGTGACTTGAGAATGGCGCAGGATTCTGACTTGTGCCCAAACCTGAATTCTGTCATCAGGATTTTGACTGGGATGTGCAGAGGGATGCTGGGAAACTGTCCTGGACCTCTGTAACAGGTACTCGCTGTAACATGTACTCACTGTAGATGTGTAGTTTTCAGTTTTGAAACATTGGCATCATTTGAGGGGTGTGAGAACCCCTAGAGAAGTATTTATTTACTTATTTTATTTATTTATTTCATGTGTGTGTATGTGCATAAAAATATCTTCTCTTTCCCTGCCCTGCCTGACTTGTATTCAGGAGTCACACACACAAAATATGACAAAGAAACATTAGATATCTTGGCCTTAGTAACCCAGAAAGCAAGGTTTCATTGGACAGCATGTTTATCACAAGATTTTATAATCAGAACCAGGTTCTTTCCCTGTAATGGCCTGTTCACCCTGAGTTATCCATCTGTATTCTGTATAAAAATCTCTAAGATTGTCACAGAATTGAACTCAAATAAAAGTTGTGGCCAAATAATTCACTGAATATGATTTCCATGGCTTCTTAAGTAGCAGAGATAAAAGTTGTATTGAGTACCATAACTTTGGTGTCTTAAGACAAAATTCTGTGAAAAGCTGAAGCTTTGGTCCCTCTCCCAGTCTGCAGTTGAGTGTGAGAATCCTGCTTTCTGTATTTGTGTGTATCCTTGTTCACTCCACCCTATCTGACATGAAGTGTGAACAGTTCTAATAGCTCTGTGTATCAACCTGTGGCCACCGTGGAGTTGCAAAGACCAGTGCAGAGAATCCCCGTGTGTTGGACACCTATAATCCAGCACCTAAAAATAGCGAACAGAAATTGTGTCAGTGTGGAAATAAACCAAAGTGCTTCTGACTTGTGCCCAGAGTCACCTAATCAACAGTGTGAGATGAACTGGTATGGACCTGGGCCTTGAGATACACTTGAATACCTTCTGCGAGCAGGGAAAAATAAGAGCATTTGTACTGAGGAGAAAGTGTACACAAAGGGGTGAACTCAGTTGTGAGCTGTGCACGGAGCAGTTCCATGGAGGAGAGCTGTGAGCTTGGTCAGCGAAAGGGGTCAGCGGGAAGGCAGCTTGAATCTGGATCCTGCAAGAGTCAAATGATGGATGTAAAACAGTAAACCATGTTAAGAAGCCAGGCAGGGCTCGGGATGGAGAACCACGTGATCTAAACTAAACCCGCTGCCCAGTGATCTGACAGGAAAGACATACTCCTCTCAAATTTTTTAATTTTATTTTAGCTGATACATGTGTAATTACACCTATTTATGGGATAGCATGTGACACTCCAGTACACATACCCATTGTGGAATACTCAAATTGAGGGGACAAATTTCCTGCCTCAAATGATGGCTGTTGTCTTTTTGTATGTATCATTTACTTACTATATTCTTCTGGCCTTTTACAACAACTACACATAGTTGAAACATTCTGTTTCCTGAGTGTTGCCTCCTGTACCGTAACAGTACGGTTATTCTCACATGTAACTAGATATTTTGTCTTTGGTATACAGTCAAGGTCTAGGGCATCGCTAACTCCTTATGCCTCCACTATTTGCTAAGGTTTGAAATTGCATCGAACAGTGAATTACATTGACTGAAGGAGGTCAGGGGACCAGTGCTACATGGCACATTATCGGAAGACCTTAACTATTACAACGTGAATTCTTCATGAAAACAAAACCAGAGGGAAAGGATAAAAGTTTAAAGTATACCTTGACAATTGAAGAAATAGAACTTTCCTTACTATTGTTCCTGGTGTTTACACTTCTTAATGGTAGGTAACACAAAGCATTGTTCTTGCTAATATTGCTGGAGTTACTACTTGAGTCTATTTAGAAGAAAAATGGGGAAGGATAATTCTCAAATCTATGCTGGAGATGAATTGATTGGAAACTGATTCAAAACAACCCTTTTGGGATTCCACGTATGAGTGAGCTGGTGGAAAAAATGCCTTTCTGTGTCTGGCTGACGTCACTTAACATTACGTACTGTAAATGTGTCTGTATTCTTACAAATGGCAGATTCTGCTTCTTTTTCATGGCTGGCTAATATTCTGTGGTGCATATAACACAGTTATCTCTTGATCTGTGAGAGACTGATCTCAAGGCCCAGTGTGAATAGCAAAATCCAAGGACCCTCAGGTCTCTTACATAAAGCCACATAGTATCTGTGTGTACCCTGGGGACAGCCTCCCATATTTTTAAAATCATCTCTAGGTCACATGTGGTATCTATAAGCTGAGGGCTAGGCCACTAATTGCAGTACGAGATGTGGGGAGAGCTAATGGCAAAAACCTTAGTCTCTACATGTGAGGCACAACTTTTTATGTCAAATATTTTCTGTCCAAGATTGGCTGAATCATTAGATGAGGAACTTTAGCATACCGAAGGCCAACTGTGCGCACACACACACACACATGCACACACCTACCTTAGTCATGCAGTCAGCAGTCAGCATGGGTCGTGATAACTGATTAGATTGTAAAATTCACTACACAGTGTATATCAAAACACTACTTTGTATGCACCCTGACTGTACACGAGCATAGTCAGTAAAATATTTTAAAAATAAAGCAACTCTGAACCTAAGAACTGTTCTCTTCTTAGTCAACAAATGCTTACATGATGCCCCAAATCTAAATGTCAGCAAATACACTGCAAAAGGCAATTAGAAAATTAATAGATTGACAATCTACTGTACAATAAAGGAAAAAAGCAGTATTGTGTATTTGTGCAGTGGATGTAACATTCAGCAAATAGTCAAGACATCATATACCAACACATTACGAATTTAACTCACTTAATAGTTAGGTTCCAATGTATAGTAAACAAAAGTGATAAAAATCATCGCTCCAGATAGTAGTATTTTAAAACAATTAACATTTGATATCAAGAATGAATCTGCTTTGCAGATTTTAAAATTTATATTTTACCATAAGCAGAGATAAAATTCAAAGCCTGCTGGATATGTTATTTTACTTAAAATTATTTTATTTTATGGTTATACATAAAAGTATGCTAATAGCCAACACCAAGACATTGGCTAAGTTCTTTGTTTAAGCCTGTGTGGAGTTAGCAGCCCCTTCTAGAATGTAGTATAAATATAACATAAACAAATCCATGACTTTCTATATTGCCTTTATCATAATTTAGCATTTTGGACATGAGTATTTTACACAGTAATGTCTTCATAGGACTTTAATTTGTACATGATATAAAAGTCTCTAGTCCATTAACACTAATTAGGTCTGTTTTAAAAGAATAATTATTTTGTTCAATAATTTGTGCACATATCAGAACTCTACTGTTGTAACTCATACACGTTTTACAGCAAATTAGTGAAGCCAGAAAGGTTTTCTCATTTAAGCCAAAGACCCTGCTTCTGACATCATGCAGCTGGAACTGTTTTACTTCAATAACGTTCTGTGACTTTTTACAAAGAGCAGACATTCTTCAAGGTCAGCTGAAGGCTTCCTCAACACACAAATGCAACTCCTCTACCTTAGGCAAAGCGATGAGAAATGTATTTGAGCATACTCGGGTATTTTGTCATGAGCTTAGCAATAACTCAGCCACCCCGGGAAAGCTATGGTACGTCACCTGGCCGGCACCTCCTGGGCCTACTGAACAGATGATCTTATGGAAAAGCAGTTTTCCTTTGTAAGTGTGGTTGTCCCTTTAGAATGTTTAATAGTGCAATCTACTCAGCTCTGTAGCTAGCAGAGATTGATCAGCCTCTGGCTTGCTTTCTCACTCTGCCCAGCGACTTCCAAATGAAGGCGGTCACCTGCCAAATTCTCACCTCTGCCTGCTAAGACAGGGTCACCGAGCCAGGTTTTCTACCCTGTTATTTGGGGAAGGGGGCAGCAGCTTTATAGAGAACATTGGAAGTCTTTTCCAACTTAACACCTCTGAGCCCTGAAACTTCTCTTTCAAGCATGTTACTTTCTAATTCTTAAATTTTATAACATTGTGGTGTAAATGATTTTTATAGGAACTTTTAAGTAAACACATTTCAGGATCAGCAAGTGCCCACTAGAATTTCTACTGAGTGTCTGCGTGGTGAATGTTTTCCCGGTGGAAAGCTAGTATCTATTGCATCGTTGCCTGCTGCTGTCATACCACTACCTGTGCATCAGCTTTGTTCATTTGTCTTTTTTCTATTCCATGTTAATGAAATCCACAATACATTTAGGGGGCTAAAAAATTTGTCCCAAACATTATTTTTATTTTTATCTTTCTCGATCTTTCATTTTACATTAAAATAGGAATTCTTATTATCCAACATCATTTCAAGACAGATTAAGACCCAAAATGGTAAATTAATGGTAATCAATGAATGATTAAAAGTTACAGTGCAGTCAGGAATGGTATTGCACACCTGTAATTCTAGCATGTGGGAAGCTGAGGCAGGAAGATTGTTGTGAGTCCAGGACCAGCCTGGGCTACACAGAGAGGTTAAGGGCAGCCTGAACTACATAGTGAGACAAAAAAAAAAAAAAAAAAAGTGCACCTCAATTTGATGTGGGTTCAATATTGGCTAATTTCCTATATAGAGAAAACAGATCCAGTGGTCATTCTGTGCGAGATCAAGGTAGACCCAGGGAGGCCTGACTGTGCTGTCCCTTCCCGGAGAAGTGTCATCCGGTGTTGGTCTCTTAGTGCAGAGAGCTAAGTCTCTGCTTGTGTCTCCAGCACAGCAGCCAATGACCTTGCCTGACTACTGAACGTTTGAGCCAGAGGAGTCAGACAGAGAAGTGCTAGGTGCATAGGTTGTTTAATTTCAATCGATGTAAATTTTTTAAAAAAATTTGATTTGGTGTAATTTTACATTTATTGATTTGCCAGGACTCTATTTGCTTCACACTTTGATAATTTAGTAGCTGTTTAGAAAGGCTGCATTGGTAGGTCCAAGATTCTGAAGCACTGTGTTATGAAAAGACAAGTAGAGTGCTCAGGGTCACCTCAATATTGGTTATATTCTGGACTGGGTGTTAGCTAAGCTAGATGAAATAAAGCACAGTATTGAAAGGAGTTTCCTCTGTGTCCTCGTTCCTGTGCTCCTGTGCCTGCTGGAATATTTATATTCACATTCTCTCCTGTTACTCGGGGCATCTCTAACGGTGCAGATGGAGGGAGACAGTCTCCGTCTCTTCAGAGAGGCAAAAAGCTTGGCAGTAAATTCCCACCCAGTTTAGATTCCTCGGGCTCCTCTTTCTACCGCCCCTCATTTTCAAACTCATCCTTTGTGGGTAAAAGAACAAATAGTATAATCAAATCAAATAATGCCTGTGAATCCCTGTTGCAACACTGTGGCTACGTGTTTTCCTATGCTAAATATCTCTAATTCTTCTCACTAGCTTCAATTAAATATGCAAGACATAAAGTTCAATACCAGAGGATGTTTGAAACTAATGATTGAAAAATTATTTCTGACTAATGAGTATTAATGAACTCTCAGGTCAGTTAATAGATAATCACTGCGTGTTTACAGTGTGAGGAATGATATTGTAGACTCTGAAGAGTCCACAGCAGCAGCTGCATATGGAAGGCAGTAATTGGACCTCACAGGGAGAATTGTTACCGCCAAATGAATACTACACACCCAGCAAAAGGTGGGTGCCGGGATAGTGGCAAGACTTTCCCATTTAATATTATTTTGATAATTTGCTTTTTGCTTATTATATTAAGCAAGATAACTTTTGTGTAATTGTGATGTAATTATTTGCACATAAATAAATGTAAAATGAATATTTTTGCCTTCTCCTAAACCACCATCAGGCGCTGAGGTATTTTTATTTACTCAGATTAATGAGAAAATGATGTCACTTGCTGGGAAAGCAGAAGCAGTGTTACTTGGTATGATTTTCCTGCTTGTTTGTTTTGTGCCATCATGTCCAGAGTGATTTAATGCATAGCATCAGTTTGATCTTTGGGGACAGGGAAGGAATCTGGGGATATTTGTCACTGTACCAGAGAAGGACAGTTAGATGACTGTGGAGAGATCCAGCTCTCTACTTTCTGGGTCTGGAAATCTTCAGGGAGGGCCGTCCCGTGGGTTCTTTGGGTTAATAATGAGTTCGTGTAGGATATTTCTCATGGTGGCCAGGCCAAAGGAACTACTCAGTGAGACAAGAAATCATCCTGTGAGCTGTATTGCTGATTGCATACAGGAAAGAAGTAAAAAATAATTAAATATTTTACTCTGTTTTGTTTGCTTGCCTACTTTGTGTGTGTGTGTGTGTGTGTGTGTGTGTGTGTGTGTGTGTAACAATCTCAGTAGGGACTGACGCAGACATTTTAATTGTAAATCTTTGGAACTGAAAAAAAAAGCTCAGAATTTCTCTTGAGTAAACAGAACTCTTATGCGCAGTGTTATTTGCTGGTGAAGGTGACGGGGATCTCACTGCTGTATCTAAGAGAAGTGAAAGCAGTAAGGTAAGGGCTTGTGTGTGGTTGGCCATGTCTCTGTCACCAGCAGAACCCTTTTAGAGAACCTTAGGTGACAGCGTTTGGGGAGAAACGGCATCAGCTACTCAGAGGCCCCTGTCCCGAGGGTCTTGCCCATGTGTGACATGGGTGGGGGGTCCCTGGCTCACTACACCCTAAGAGCCCCTTAGGGGCCCAGGATTGGCGTTCAGGGCTGGGGTCCACGTGATTGTACACTGCTGAACATGGCCTCCCATGGACAATTCTTAGGCAATTTTAATTTCACTGCCAATCTTCTGTGGATGCTAAACATGAAGCCTGTGAGTGTGGGTCTTGGTTTATATCTCTATAGACTTTCTGACTGGTCACAAAAGTCATAATGGACTTTAGTGTATGTTTAACAGAATAGAGGGGCAGCCTCGCACCACATGCAGACCAGAGCTCTGAATCTTCACTCCATCTGATTGCTGAACTGTGTGAGCCCTTGCTGAAAAGGCCCCTTTCCTCCTCCCAGCTCTGGTAATACATTCTTAGCAAATAAAAATTGTATGCAGAGAGAACCTGTCTCAAGATAGAGAAAATTAAAGAAGACTGGATACAAAACTGAAACTACGTTCCTTCCCTAGTACCAAGGAAGTGTGTGTGATAGTGTATGTGTGACGTTTGAATGCACTTATGCTGTGGAATCCATCACATCATGGAGTAGCTCTCCAGGATAGATTTGCCCCAGCTAGTGGGAAGATTTTCTTCCCCTCTCTAGTTTAGCTCTTCCCTCTGTTGCTTGTTTCTTTTGTCATGCAGAAGCTTCGTAGTTGAGGCAATTTCATTGTCCGCACTTCATTGCTGCACTTCTGAAGTCTCCCCTGGGAGGGCACTGGCCGGAATGATGTCAAGAAGCTTTCTCTCTCTCTCTGTGTTTTCCTCCAGTAATGTGGAAGTGTCAGGTGTGACATTCAAGTATTTAATCCATTTTGAGTTGATTTTTGCCTGTGGAGTAAGAGAAGGGGCAGTTTCATGGCTCTGCCTTTGGGTGTCCAGTTTTCTTGATATTTTGTATTGAACGTCCTTTCCTTCTGGAGAGTTCTTGGAACAGAATGCAGCACCTAGAAATAAATCCACTCATTTGCAGCCAATTGAAAGACCCTTTTCAAAGTGTTATCTCACCAAGTATTCCTTTCCTGTTAACACTGAAGAGACACTTCTAAATTCAGTCTTGAATAAAGATATAGAAAATAACTGCTTATCAGTGTAGATGTCTCTTGGTACTAAACTCCCACGCAATACGAATGGTGCATGTCACGTGCTGATTTTGAACTAGAAACTTGCTCTCTAAAAAGTCCATGCAAAGACAAAATGCCAAGCGGTGAAACTCATGTTCAATAATGAGATGTTTCCCACAAAGCCTTGACAACAACTAGATTGTTTCCTTCAACGCATTATACAGTTTCTTTGCATGCAGATTCTCCCATAAATATTTATGAAGCACCATGAGCCAAGACCTGGGTCTATGTTATTGCTCTGCCTTGCTGGCAGTAATAAATAATAAATTCAGGAGCTATGTGTGAGAAGAGGAATCCCCTGATTTGAGTTTCTTTACATCAAAAAAATAAACATAGGTCACTATGAATATTTCATTATTTTTTTCTTTATTCATCATTCATTCATTTGAACCCCGTAAACAGGGGGAAAGTGGTAGGATGAGATCTTTGTGGCCTGAGAAGCAATGGGAGTTTTATATAGCACATAATTCCTGGAGCCCTTCATGATCATCGAATCCAATAATTGCATGCATATTTATTGAAACTGATTTTAGAGAGTGTCTGTCTGCAACCTACCACCACACAGCTGGGATGGGACATAGGAGGGGCCAAGGTTGTCTTTATTTCTGAAAGCTCGGAGCCGTGCTCCTTTTACTGAAACGGGAGAGCTGTCCTGGCTTGTCCATATAACTTTCAACAGGTGGGAAGAAAAACCTGCTTGTTGCAGAAGACGCTTGAAAACTAATACAATCCCCAGGTTGTCTTGTTTCTACTTTGTGTGAGTGTTGATTGTAGTTAAAGCCAATGCTGGTCCCTGGCTCTGGCCTTCTAGCCAGAGGGCTACTGAGTCCCCACCCCAGACTGTTAACCCTGCTGGTGAACAGCCTCTGCATAGAGGTAACAGTGGTGTCTCTTACTTGCTGACGGATGTTGAGTGTAAATAGGGGAGGCTGGATGGCTGACTCATTCACTCAAGACACTCAGAGGACAATGCTAACCATAGGAAAGTGAAAGAAATACGTAGACAGATAATTTAAGCAAATTCTGCCTGGCCTAGAGTTGAGTCTTAAGGCTTTTACTCATAGAAATTTAAATCTGCCTTGATATGGCAAATATAATCATATTAAACCATATCATATGAAGCTACATATAAATTTAAAATAAGAATTTATTAAATTTCACCTTTCGCAGAAGGCTATTTTCTTTTGGGAGCCTGGCTAGCATCATGTGTCCTTGCAGCCAGACCGAAATGAAAACCACATTGCGAGGTTACTTCAAGGTCATCAGGGCTGAGGGAGCCTCGCTCATGCTGTTCACATGGACCCTTGTCCTCAGCTGTGTTACCAGCATGTGCCTGTCTGCCTCCGCCCTCGTGGACAGTGAATTCTAGGCCAAGAAGATGCACTTGAATAATTGCTTGTGCTTAAATAATTGCTGATTTTAATAAGGCAGCATCTTTAAGCAGCAGGCATGGGGATATCAGTTTTTGAGGATGTGGCGCATTTATTTAGACTTTAACAGCCACGAAAATCAGGCGTGTGTGTGCTTAGCATTCTCCGGGCCCTCGGCCAGACTTGAAACAAGCTTTCTGTTTCAAACATTGTAGACCTTATGGGATGTGTCTTCTTTCTTCTCCTGCAAGTGAAAATCCTCCTGTCCCAGAGGGTTTAAACAGCCTGCCAGATCTTCCCCGAGATTAATGCGATCTGTGAGACTCAGCGTTCTCTCTCTATCTGGTCTGTGTTCCCTGCCTGATTTCCTAGGTTCTCCTGGGCCTCCGAGCCAACAAGGCCGCCACATCTGTGCACCTCTGCCCTTGCTTCTTTGGGGCCGCCCCTGCTATGTAGCCTTTTGGATTTGTCTTCTACAAGGATTTCACCGTAATTAAATGACCCCTTTTCCTAAGGCATGTTCTGATCCTGTAACTGAGTTTCACAGACAGTGTCACCATTTGCTGTCACTGCAGCGCATACACTGTGTCCGTCTGTCCGTGTCCCCAGGTGTCCTGCAGCCCCTGCTTCCCCAGTCCTCCTTACAGGGCCCCTGGCCCGGCCTACCCCAGTGACTCACTGTGCTCCACCTGCAAATCGCCACACCTTCCTCCTCCATGCTGCTCCTCTCTCTGTTGTTTTGGTCTGCACTGGAGGCTGAACTCGGGGCTTCTCATGGAGCTGCATCTCCTGCTCTTTTTGTTTATTTTGAGACAGGTTCTTGCTCAGTTGCTAAGTTCTGCGTGTTGGGTTTAAACTTGTGATCCTCTTGCCTCACTCCCCCAGGGTCCTGGGATTACAAGGTGTGCGCCACCACCCCTGGCTCAAATCTTACTTCTGCAGTGTCATCTGTGTTAGTCAACTGTCTGTCACTAACAGATACCTTAGATAACAAGGCTCACAGTTCCGGAGGTCCCAGTCCATGGTCCATGGCCCCATTGCTTCAGGTCAGCTCATCACTGCAGGAGAGTGTGGCAGAGTCATGCCATATGCATCATGGCCAGGAACCAAATGAGGAAGGTGCCAGTGCTCCCCAGCCCTCCCCACAGTTGCACCTCTGATTATTTAGGGACCCCTCATGAGGCCACTTTTCTTCAAGGTCCCAATCCTTCCCAGCAGCACCAAGCCGGGCATCAAGCCATTGACACAATAGTACGGCAGAGTCAAAGAATAGCACTTTTCCTGAAGCCTCCAGAGCCACCCCCTCCCTGGAACCTCTGTAGAGTTTAAACAGCGCTGGATTATGGCCCTACCCGCCTGTCTTCTTATCCCGGGATGATTTCAGCTGGCTTTCACCAGCTGGATCGTAAGCTCCATTTCATGGTAGATTCCTTTAGAAGTTGAGGTTGAAATAAGGTTTGAATAAAAGTAATTCATTTTCAATTTGTACTCACAGGATGGAGGTGGAGATGAGACAGAGGAGGAGTAAGCCTTAATAGGCAAGTTCCTGCATGGGGAGACTGATACTCTAGCTCTTTGGAATCCCCAGGACCCTTGTAGTGTGTCCCTGCTAGGGAAATGCTGTCCAGCTAATATTAGGACAAATACTTCTTCTCAACGAACAAAGAGAAACAGGCAGTATAACTACCTTAACTATCTTGCGTATCTCTCTTCCTTGCTTTCCCCTATTATTTTCTCTTTTCTTCCCAATTCCCAAGCATCTCATTAGCTCATTCAGTTTTTCGTACTAGTGGGCAATGCTATGTTCACACGTAGGGGCCTGATTTATTTCACTTGTGAATGCGATGTCAAGTTGCAGCCATTCTATGTCTGTGTCCTCCCTCACGCCCATGCTTCCCAGCAGGCTGCAGACTTTCCTGCACTGCCCCTTTCAGATTGGTGTCTATGAGGTGCCAGGTCTTCTCCTGAACCAGGCCAGGGTGGCACCAGCTCATGCAGTACTCACTCTCTGGGGACCCTTGGAGGAAGAGACAGGCTTTTCCAGCTGGGGCAGCAGTTTGCAGGAAGTGATGTTTGAGGTAGAAAAGGAAGAGCAGCTGTGTGAGGAGTCCAGGGGCAGTGACTCATCGGGAAGGTGAGCACGTGTTGTCCTGTGGCTTTGAGAAAAGCACACATCCTTGGTCACGCTGAGAGACTGGACAATGACTTTGAGGCCATCTCTCACGGTGGTTCCTGGGAACATGTGGTACCATTTCCTAAAAATAATCATATGGCCATAAAAATTATATGACAGATCTCAGGTCAATTTCATTTTTCAATACATCATTACTGTTGTTAGTAAGAGTCACATAACACTGAACTTCAGGCATGGCAAGATTGAAAAGTATTTCTTGTATCGTACTGGTTTCCAGAAACCTCTCCATACTTTACCATCCATCAACTAGAGAATTACTCACATACCATACCAAGAATTTATTTGCCTTTGACTAATGTTTCTTTATGGTCATTTTTTTGTATTAAATTACCCTCAAATATTTTCTCAATCAATTTTTCCTAATGATGTCCTCTGAATACTGCCCTTGAGTTCCTGTCATCTTGCACAGATAATTTTAACTAGACAGTGCACCAGTTCCTAAACCCAGCGATTCAAAACTGAGCTTCCAAGCTTTCCCAGGAAGCTCTGCTCTTGTTGCAGGATACTTCTGTTCCTGCCTAGGTAACATAATTTTCTCAAGGACCCAGTCTGAAATATCTGTGGTTACTCTGGACCTCTTACTTTGGACACATCACACCCATCCATGTCCCATGACCTTCTTCAAAGTTTTCTTTTCATGAATCTTTCTAGATGGCTAATTCTAGAATGTTCTCGTTCTAAATCCTTTAGGGTTTCCCAACTTCTTTGTGTATAAAATCCAAATACCTGGCATTTATGGCTCTTTAAATCCAACTTCTACTTATTTCTTTAATCCGTATTGCACATTTTGTCTTCCACATACCGCCCATTTTGGCTAATTCATACTATTCACGGCATAATTGTATTTCTGTAGCCTTACCATATTCCTGCTCATGCACTGTTTAGTTGCTGTTTTTATGTGTTTTGTTCCTTTGGGGAACATGTCTTCTGAGAGCCATACTCAGAGTGTGGCCTTAAATTGTGTCTCTAGATAAAAGGAAAATTTGGTGGCTGTGTCCTTTACCAATAGATGTCCCTGGCTGGTGTGTCTGCCCAGGTGGCTTCTTTCCATTTTGCTCACTTTCCATTTTTGTTGCTTTCAAATCTACAGATGTAGCAGCAGAAGCTCACCTTCATCTGTTGTCATGAATATTCAGCAGACCACTTTTCCCTTAAAGAGATTTGAACCTCAAGTTAACCAGAGTGGTCATGATACAGATATTGATTGCATGAATTACCAGCTATAAACCACTTCTGAATTTCTACATAGAAAGGCTGCCACAGGATATATTTCCTAAAACATTTCTCTTCTTATGGTAGCACTTTCCATGAGCTTGAAAATCATACCCATGGAAAAAACGGAAGATGCGTAGTTGAGAGTCCGTGGAGTCCAAGGTTCCCTTGGTGCAGAAATGCATATGGGAAATTTTCAGCAAAGCCATTTTGCATACAACTGAAGTCAGGGAGCAAAAACTACATCAAGAACAGACAGTTCTGCTGGATGATTGTAAAATGTGATAATGGGCATGACTTAATATGGGTGTTATGTCAAAAAAAAAAAAGCATAGAGTATTTCCTTCTAATTCCTTAAGGATTTTTCCAGATATTATACTGTGCAGGTAAATGGGTTCACTAGGCTTTGTCTCCAAAAGAGGGGAAATCAGTGAAGCTAGGTGCTCAGCAAATGTTTCTTATCAGTAATGAAACCATTTATATTTTTCATATCATCACTTTTCTGACAAAACATAAAATAAATGAGTGATGTAAAAGATCATTTCATTGTTCAGTGTCTGCCTTAGTAAATATTTCTCCTGGAAGAGGCCACCTCACTTTGAACTCAGTAGAAAATATTCTTCCCTACTTTTCTTCCTTGGGAAACCAGCACTCAAGAGAAATTCTCAATAGTTTATTGAATTCCAGAGTCCAAACTGCCACCAGAATAAATATAAATAGTAGACCTTGGAATTTTATGCTAGATAAGCTATTGATAAGCCCTTATATATCAACACAAACAAAGTGTCTTAATACCTGTTTGATTTTGTTGGCTTGTAGTTGACTTGCTACTCATATTGAAAAAGAAAATCCATGCTATACCTGACATGTAAAAAACCCACAGTAATGAATGAATGAATGAATGAATGGGTATAACGCACTCCTCTTTAATCTAAGGACATTTCAGGATATATCCCATTACTTTCATTCCTCCCCCTTGGTCCCTCAGAGTTTGTCTTCTCTTGCTTACATCCCACACTATTTATTTTCCTCCTTCCCCATATGTGTTCCAGTGAGCTTTTGTTTGTCTGATACCCCCAGTGCTAGCAGGAATTGGCAGAATGTTCCACCTCCTTGGCATACCCCATTTCTTGGCCAGACCTACATCCAAAATTTTGCCAGTTTTTCCAACGATCATGTGAAGAAAGTGAGTAGGATTTGCAGTGTCTGGCAGTGACCCAGGTTGCTTATAGAGTGTGCTGCAGAACAATGGGTGAAGCTGATAGGTAAGGACGTTCAGCTTTTCAATTACATGGTTTATTTAATTATGTTTTACATGAGTCTGAAAGAAAATGGTTAATAATATGACTTCAAGATACTCGGTTCAAATTACATGTAATTGATGTGAAGTAATGCATATGTCCTTTGAACAAAAAATAATATTTGGAAGCTTCCATTCTTTAGTCTCCAAAGATGAAGAAGGTAGCTATCATGTTATCAGCAAGTAGCTCATGAATTACTTACATTTCAATTCTATTTCAAGTTCTACAGGATGATTTTCTGTTCTTGGGATATTTCCATTCTGCATTTGTCATTTCCAATGGGAAAATTGATAGTTCCCTACATATGTGTGTATGCCTATACAATATTTATTTATAAAAATATTTCGTCTAAACTGTAGCAATTACAAATTGTGCTGCTATAAACATGGGCACACATATATCACTGTCTTGTGATATTTTAAGTTCTTCTGGGAAAATACTCAGAAGGGGAATAGTCTGATTGAAAGGAACCTCCAATCCTAGTTTTTGAGGAATTGCCACAATGATTTCCACAGTGGTTGTACCAGTCTACATTCCTACCAACAGTGGAAATTTTTTTCCAATTCTGCAGGTTGTATTTTCACTCCATTGGTAATTTCTTTTGAAGTGCAAAAACTTTTTAATAAAATGAGATCACAGTTGTTGATTCTTGTAAAAAAATATTTGTCTAGAATTTAAATGGTGCAAAGTGTAGTTTGCATTGCGCTGGGTTGAATGCTCCATGTGGTGCAAGCCTTTTAGGCAACAGTGGGTGACACGCTTTACCTTGTACCCACAGGATGGCTTTAGTCCAGTGAAGCAATAGGTGTATATTTGTCACCATATGTTCCTGGTGACTCTGTGAGGTCAGTGTCAGTGGGTGAGGTGATTGGTTCAATGTCTGACCGAAACCCCTGCTGCCAGATTTTTTAGCAAACATGCTCTTTGATTGTAAAATAGAACTTCAGTTTTTCTCTTTGCAAATTGTACACATTTCTTTCGAAAATATATTGACCTTTTTATTGGCCAGTGTTAAGCTTTTATGGGCGGATGGATGCTCTTTGTCATTTCCTGTGTTTTTAACTAAGTGGTGCTGCTGGTTCTTTGTGTCTTCACAAATCATTAATACTTTGAGCCAAGGCAGCTCAAAGGAGGATGAGAAAGTGTTAGGGGACAAGTGAATGGGAGAGAAAGGTGGTTGGGTGAAGGTCAGGCTTATGATTAGCATCGTGTCAGACTGACAGAGTCACTATAGCGCTGGACAGATGGATTCCATTCACCAGGATCTGGAGTTCACAGGACAAATAAAAGCCATCCAGAACAGAGTTTGCTTCCCACCCAGAGCTAACATCTCATGTGCAGGAAGCTACAGGCCAAGGAGAATACTTCAGGAAGTATTTTCAGTTTCCTCTCTTGTGGTTAAAACATAAGTGAACCATATAAGCTGCTAATTTGAAGAATTTTTAAAAATGTATCACCCAGTGTTTCAAAGAAGCACTTCAGTGAGGCAGCTAAGACTGACTGAAGTTTTATTTCATCTCCTTCCACAGTAAAATAGTGATGATTGCATTTTGAGTGTTTTAATATTGGTTGTGTCTTAGTATCAGACTGACTGAATTGCATCCATTTTTACTGCTCCTTGTGTGCTTGCATGGATGACTTTGTAGAAGTTTCATGTTTTCCAAGAAATTTCCCATTTTAATACTTATCTGCCTGAATCATAGACAGATATGGTTTCTATTCTTTAGAGACTCTTCACTGGAAAAGAAAAAAGGAAGTTGCTTCCATTAGATACGCAAAATCCCAGATAGCAGATTACTCTTCTATGGGATGAATCATTTAGAGTAATTCTTTGGTAACTGATGTGTTTTTACAACATGCAAGGGGAAATCTACAAGTAATTAGGAAATTAGTTTTGACTCTGGTTCCTTTAGCCACTTCGGAAGTTAGTTATACAAAAGTATTAAGGAAGCGAAACAAAATTTACAGTTTTATTTTGGTTTCTTTTTCTAAAACTAGCATAATTTTTAGAACCATGAAAATAATAATAAAAATTGAAAATATAAATGCTCAATAAATATAGGGAATGGTCACTTACTATCAAAGTTACATAAATTTTAATAATAATCTAGCCCCCCAAAAAAATATCTGTAAAGACCAACTGGAATAGCAATTCTGTATCATATTGGAATGCTGATAAAACCTATTCGAAAAATGATTTGATTTACTAAACTAATAAATATTCATCAGTTTCAATGTATACTTTTTCATTCTTGGTTAAGCAATGGTGTCATGGACTCATTGATAATGATCATTAAAAGCTGGAAATTGGTAATAAGAATGAGGGGGCTTCTGTAGGTTATGGTTTTATGCAGCTACTAACCATGTTATTTACAAAGACTCAGTGGTAGAAGCTTAATATTCAGCACTGAGAGAAAATATGGAAAAGTTGATGTGATTTTAAAATGGACCCCACCCTGACTGACCAGGTGAAGCATCATTGTAAACCTTGGACATTAGTGTAGTTAGAAGTGCAGGCTGGTCTAGCAGAGGCGCCCGCTAGCTGGGTTTCCTCCCTGTGTGACAGCCCTAGTTCGTCTTGGAAAAACAACATCAATACAGTGGAGATGCTTTTCTTTTGTCTTGTCTTCAATTTTGGAGAAGCTTGCTGGTCTCTAGAGTGGCTCGTGGTTCTTGGCCTTCTTTTTCTCCTCTCTCAGAGTTGTTTCTTCCTGAAATGAGCTTTGAATACTGGCTTTTTTTCATAACTTGTTAACTAACAGCAGTAGCATAAATGACTACTGTATTGCAAAAAGAGGCCCTTTAGAGTCCCTAATGCATGACTGGCGAGAATGCCCAAGCTGCGGGTGGGAAGGTGAGCGGAGGGGTGGCAAGGTGCTCTTACTTTGGGTTCTGGAGAGAACTCATAGCAGGCACATCTGAAAGCAGTTCATAACCAAGTGTGGCACAGCACAAAGGAGCAAGCAGTTTTTTGAGCAGATTTATTCCCTCCTGCTGAAGTGCAGCACCTTCCTTTCAGGAGAACCTGTCAGCAGCAGCAACAGGGGTGCAATCAACCTGGGGGAGCGCTTCCATAGGAAGAGCCAACAGGGAGTGTTATGCCTTACATAGCCCTGTTTGGGCTGGTACTGGGGGGCCCCGGGAGTAGGGAGATGGGACCAGGGAGGGAGGGAGGAAGAGGGAGGGAAGGAAGGAAGGAATGAAAGGCAGGAAGGGTGCCACACTGGTCCCGTTGCCCCTTCCTGTCTGGAAGGCTACAGCCGCCCATACAGCTGCTGTCTCTACAAAATGTTCAGATATTTCTGTCAAAAACTGATGTTACCATCACAGCTTCTAAAAGGATCTGTTTTGAGGCATCGCAGGCATCTTGTTCACTTCCTCCTTCCCACTTTCCCCTCTCCTGGCTTCATGGGAAAGGAGAGAGGGATTAAGCATATGTGCCTTCTGATGGGGGACTGAGAGGTGAGTTTTTCTGATTTCATACTCTCTTCCTGGACCCAGAGAACTAGTCAGCTTTGCACAGACAACCTAAAGAGGCAGGTTGCCCAATTCCAAATATTGGCTGCAAACATTTGGCCATTCTTTGTAAATTAATTATTTCATTCATCCGACCATGTCATATTCCTGTTCACTTGGAACCGAGAAATGCTTATTCCATGGTCTGGCAAAAGGACACACTGGCTCCAATACACCCTTGTTCCTTAGGTCTGCTTGTTGCATGCGAAGCTAAGACTTTAAACCAAATATCATTATTAAAAGCTTCTTCCCCCCCCCCCGAGTCTGAAATGACTGTGTCTGGTTTCCCGTTTTCCACCAGAGGCTGTGCTAGACTTCCTGGGCCTTCTGCTCACTGGCTTTCCGCCTGGAAACTTGCATTCGTGTTGGGGAGGCAGGTCCTCCAAGCTGCAGTGGTCATTTTATTTCCAGGAGAAAGAGCCTCTCATTCCACAGACACACAGATGGAATTCGGCTCACCTTCACGTGCAGGGGTGTGCAGCAGTGTCGGCAGCCTGGGGCAGCGTACAGGAAGGGAAGCGGGGCTGTCATGTACTGCTGTTCCTATAAACTACGCCACATAGCCAGGGCCCATGTGTGGCAGTTCTCATTCCCAAGGTGCACTGTGCCATCTGCACCCCGTACCATCTTCATAACATTCCTGGGAGGTAAACATCACCTGCATTTTACGAATGAGACCACCGAGGCTCAAAGCATGAGCAGCACATCAAGTTACTCGCCTGGTGAATAAAAAGAACAGGGGTTTGAAAGTGCATCTTTCTGGGCTGGAAAATTGATTTCCATTATTTCACAGGTTTTACTATGTACTATGGTTCAAAAATATCTTAAGAGATCATATGACGGTGACACATGCACACCCATGTTTACAGCAGCACGATTTTAATAGCTAAATCGTGGGAGTGGCCTGTGTGTCTATCAGGAGATGAACTGATAGAAGAAACTGTGGTACTTATCCATAATGGAGTACTACTCTGCCGTAAAGACAGGTACGCTTGAGTGGATTGTAGGAAAGTGCGTGCACCTTGAGACCATAATGGTGAGAGAAACAAATTGGACACACAAGCTCAAGTATCACATGGTTTCTCTTGTATGAAAAACTCAAAGTATAAATGACTTAAAGAGCAAAATAAAAGATAGATAATAGGAAAGAAGGAGATAGAGGTTTGATAAGTGGGAGGGGGCCAAGAGAAGGAGGGTCAGTGGAGGCGGGGAGACTGGGTAAGAAGGTGAGATGTGCAGCTCCCCTGAGGAACATGATCACTATGTGCTGCACAAACGGACCAATACACATGTTTGAAAATAACTAACTTTTGTAAGGACATTGGTATTGCAGCAGTATCATTGCCCTCTGCTTCTAGCCGTCAACTCCTTCCTTAACTCCACTGGGACACTCTTTTAAGGAAGGGTGAAGACCATGGATTTTTGTTGTCACAAAGTGCAATACCACAGATGCTCCCTAGTGACAGCTTTCTGCAAAGTCAGGCTGTGGACATCCCCGAGATGGACATGACACAAGAACAGGTGGGAGTCAGTGTCCAAGAGATTCCTCTTCAAGAATCTACTCTTCCTGACGCTTCACCTTTTGGGAGGTAGACAAGAATCACATCCTAGGAAAAGCATCTGGTACCCTCGGACCAGCATCTGAAGGTATCCATGTATACAAAGCTTCACTAATGACACAATGACTTTAGTGCCGTGCTATGTCTACCTAGTTTTCTTTTGGTTTTAAATTTAGGCCACTTATTTGCATTTCATGGATAAGAGTTGCTGAAAAACAAAACAAAACTGTTTCTTTTTTTTATTTAGAGAAAAAAAATGAAACAAAGAGGATAGAAATAATACAAAATTTCAAACAAAACCCAGTAAGAAATCACTAGTTGACAATTACATATTTTCCTCCTAGAAATAGTTGTTCAAGTTACAAAAGTAAAACATACAAAGTAGACATCTAAACAGTGAGACTGCAATCAGCTCTGTTCATCTATCCAACAAAAAACTTAGTATTATGGTCATCAATCCTACGCACTTAAACATACATGCAGTTATATCCTTTAGAATACTTTCCTTTCCTCTCTTTTTTTCTTTACAATTACTATAATCATTCTCGTAAACTACTTAGAAGATCTACACATGTATAAGTCTCTACATGCATACCTAGCCTTTCTATATTAGAGGGAGAAACAAATCAAAACAAGTCAACAATACAAATTCCTAGAGAAACATGAAATGGAAAGGACATATAAAACCACAACACTAGGGGATCTACAGTTGTCACCATGATGTCTTCTGTCATTTTCAATAAAATTCTCTATATCATCAGGCATAGTATAATTAAACTTAGTGTACATAGCACTATTAATAAAAACCAAACATTGGAGACATTATAGGACTTCAAAGGCAGTTAATAATCAAACCAGAATGGGTCTCCTATTGAATCCTGCCATCCCCAGAGTAGTTGCCCCTACTCCCAGACTTGACACCCTCAAGCATAACCAGATTCAAATAAAATCAGTCAAGACAAAACAGCAATATAGCCAATATTCTCTGCCTCATCTCTGCTATGCTATTTTTCTGGCATTGTTGTTTACTTTTCTTCTTCATTCCACTGTCTGCCCCTTTCATTGAGGCTTTTCTGCCATTGTTCCTTGAATCCTGGTGATTTTCTTCTCTCTAGAATGTTCTTCAGTATTCTTTGCAGGGTTGGATTGGTGGTCACAAACTCCCCCGGTTCCTCTTTGTCATGGAAATATCTTGCCTCTCCATTAATTCTGAGAGACAGTTTTGCAGGGTACATCAATCTGAGCTGGAGGTTATTTTCTTTCAGGGTTTGGAATATTTTGCTCCAAGCTCTTCTTGATTTAATAGTTTGCATCAAGAAGTCCACTGTGATTTTGATGAGTTTTCCTTTATAGGTAATCTGTTTCTTTTCTCTGACCACTTTTAATATTCTGTTCTTGTGATGGATTTCTGGGATCCTGATTATTATATGTCTGGGTGTAGATCTGTTTTGGTTGTAGCTGGCTAGAGTTCTGTATGCCTCATATATATGAACATCACTTCCTATGCTTGGGAAGTTTTCCTTAATTATTTCTGTGAATAGCCTTTTTATTTCATTTGTATTTTATGTCCCTGCTTCTTCATTCACATTTTTTATTCTTAAGTTATAAATCCTCTTTTTGTCTTCTAGCCTTTGTATTTTTACTTTCTGGTTCCTTGTTATTTTTAAGAGATCCTTCCTTTTGTGATTATACATTGTAAATCTATCTTCAAGTTTTAAAAGTCTTTCTTTAGTTTCTGTCAAGAAGTTTTGCCAGCTTTCAATGGAGTTTTTAATTTCCTGATATTCTTTGGATCTGTTTCATGTATTCTAGATTTTGTTTATATTCTTCATCAAAGGCTTCTCTCCTTTCTCTGGGTTCCTCCATTCTTCCATTTGTGTCTTCTTGAGGAGTGCCCAACATTTCTTTTATTAATCTTATATCTTGCTTCACTTGAGTTAGAATTTCAGATTTAAATTTATCGATGAAGTCATGGAAGTATTTATTTCCGATGAGGCCGTGTCTGATACTGCATGTCTGCTGCCCTCAGTCTCCTCTGTACTCACCCTCCTGGGCTTATTTTCCCTGGGTTGGTGGTTGAAGGCCTTTTGCTGTTTCTCTGTCTTGTCATGCTTCTGGTTTCCCTCAGACAGGTGAGCGGTGGAGGTGTCCGGACCTTTCCGTACTGCCTAAGTCCCTCTGCAGCTTACTGGCTGGGGCAGTGCTGCCCTCCCCTGTCTGCTGTTGATCCCTGAGGTGGGTGCAGGGGCGGCGGTGTGGGCCGGCCCCTCCCCTTTCAACCAATGAGTGACTTCAGCAGGTTAGATGGTGCCCTGCGGATGTCATAGGTTCAGATCAGCCTCATCCCTGGCTATTGGGTCCCCAGTCTGTGTAGGACCCCAGGAGGGAAGGGAGCGTGAAATGTGTGGCTGTGACTCTCACCCTGTGTGACGCTTGAAGGAGTTGAGATCATTTAAGAACCTGACATTAGGTGTGAGTTACTAATGGATTTAATTTGGTGCTTTTTTATCTTAATAGGACAACTTACAGACTTCTGTACTCAATATTTCTGGAAAATTTGCATGAATATGCTTTTAATTTAGGCATCCCTGAATTGTTACAGGGCTCTGGCTTACCTCACGACTTTCTATATTAATCCTCAGAATTATGTATAATGTATTTGCAAACAGTGGTGCCCTCCTCCCACCCCTTACCTCTCTCTGAACTCTTTCAAAGTAATTAACGTGAAGATATGCAGATGCTTCTGAATGAGTGAGCTCTCTGCAGGTTTGCACACACACACGCACACGCACGCACACGCACGCACACGCACCTATCTCCCTGGAGGAAGGAGAGGTGTGGCCCAAATGCAAGGGTCAGGACAGCTGCAGACGCGATTCTGTGTAGCTCTCTGTTCTCTTAATAGATTTATCCAAGTGGGTACGGCTACTTGTCACGGCTGTGAAGGGCGGCGGAAGGTAACAGGACGATTCCAACCTCACGGTGGAGTAAAGTGGGTTAGAATCAGCACATGCGGGCAGGCGCAGATTCTCCCGTCTCCTGCAGGCCCGCACAGTGCGGGAGGAGAGCCGCGGCCCTCTTGCAGAGCATGTCCTAGATAATGTGGGAGTAGTCATGGGGAGCTCTTCACGGTCCTGTCCGTTCACGGCGAGCGCAATGCAGAGCCCCAGCTCCTGCAAGACAGAGGAGGCTCGAGGAAGCCCAGCGCGGAATCTGGGGCAGCGCTTCGGTTTCCCGCGGATCCTTTTCCGCCGTGTGCAGAGCGGTTGGTAGGTGAAAAGCCCGCTCTGTGCACTTAGGAGGCGTCTGCCGGGTCAGGCGGGCTGAAGTCACTGCACACCGCACGCGTGGGTGCCGTGCAGGACCCGTGCAATGCGCACCAGGAGCACGGAGTGCTGCCTGCGAGCCGGTTCACGGTGGTCCACGGAGCCACGGGCAAGGGTAGAATCGGGGTCCGCAGGGAGAGGTGGAGCTGAGCATCGCTAGAAACGAGGGGGACCAAGCATGAGGAGCGAATCGTCTAGAAAGAATCAGCACGCTTGTTGACGCCCTGTTTCCCCTGCTAATTTGTTTTCTTTTATACGAATTCCCACGAATACAGGGAGCCCTGTGGGAATCCTGGGGGAGAAAGGAACAATTTTTAAAATTTACTGTAATATAAATTAATAGTTGGATCCTGGAGTGCATTTTCCCTGGAGCAAAATGGTTTCTTGAAAGTTCACAGATAACACAAAGGCAACGTGGAGAAGTAATCGCGATGCGGCTGCCAAAGGCGCTGAAGGACATAACCTGAATCACCTGCTCTGGACTCAGGGTGCCTTCCCCTCTGCGGGGGGGAGCCTTCCTTAGCTTCTTCTGAAGCCCCAAGGGCCCTGCTTCTAGGTGGCAATGTCACCGGTTGTGTAGACTTTGAGTTCCAGGACTTCAGTGCCTGTCAGGCTGCAGAGCTATTTGATGTTCCTCAGGTCCTGCATCAGGACTCTGTCTTATCGTCTAAATTAGAATACAATGTAAATGGCTGCATTTGGTTCTCAAATTGTTGCTGGAGTTGATGCCATGTGATTAGGTTTGTTCCCCAGTCCTAAAGGAAGAGAATACTTTTTACTTGAAAGCACACTGAGAATGATTTCAATGTGGCATTTTAAAAACTACTTTAAAGGTATCAGATTAATACAAGGCATATTGATATATTTTAAGGAAAACAAGTATTGGTGAGGGAGGGCATTAGAGACTCACTTTCAGCTTCAGTTACTGAATTAAAATCTGTAAACACAGAAGTACCAGGAAAAGGTTAAATCAAAGCTCTAAGTTTCATTTATCTCATGGATAATTTTTTTTACAAAGGGAACTAATGTCAGTTATCACAAAAATACAAATAAATTCATAGGCTGGGAATATATTTCTGGCAGAGTCCTTCTCTTGTAGGCTCAAGGCTCAGGGCATTTAAGCTCTAGCAGTACACACACACGCGCACACACACACGCAAACGCACACGCACATGCACAGATTCAGGACTGAGCGTCTTGTTTGATTCTCAGCTCATGGAAGGAGATCCGGGTGCTCATTGCCTGTAGGACTCTATTTTATTGGGCTGCACTCCCATCTCCCTAGAAGACAGACATGTTGGTCGTTTTCCTCAGACAGTTTAGCAATGGACTTAAAAGCTGCAGAGATTATGTTATTGATAATCAGCACAAAATTTTTTGTTATATTGGTAAGAAGTTTTATTGACTGGGACAATTTAAGTATGTTTTGACTACATTAAACAATAAATACTTTGGGTGATTCCCCCAGTGTCTTATCCCAAACCTTTCCTAGCCCAGCAGGAGAAAACTGCGTTTATCAAAGTTAGTCTGATTCATTAAAACTGATTTTACAGATCAAAATGTACTTCATATGTAAGAGTGAAACATGGGACCAGTGCATTTTTGGCACTAAGCAGCTGTCCGAACCCAGCATGGCTTTTATTCTATGTCAGTGCACTGAGCACTAAAGTTCTTTTCCTGTTTGTTTTGAGGCAGGGTCTTCCCTGGCTACTCAGGATGGTCTCACACTTGGAGATCCTCCTGCTTCAGCCGCTTTACTGCCTCTGATTGCAAGTATGCATACCACACCTTGCAAGGGCCCATTTAAACAGTGCATGAGATCTCATGGATTTTGAGGTTTGGGGTCCAAGTTTTCTCCTCATCTTCCCTGCTTTGTGAGTAGTAAATGGTTAAAACTCCTACTTCTGGTACATAGTGAAAAGCCCCAAGTGTTGGGCACTCTATACGAACTCAGTAAGATTTGCTATTGTCTGTGTGTTTCTGTGATACATGTTGCCACCCATGACCATGTACAGTATGACACGCGTTCGTTTGGAGTACAGTACGCATAGCACCGCACCTGTATGATCATGGCTATCAGATACGCAACATATTATATATGAATATGTATAAACATATGAAAATGTCCACATGGACTCCATGAAGCTCAGGTTTGACAGAAGTAGTTTAGATTGGTAATCATTTGTTGGGTGCTCATTGTTTAAGTTAAAAACAGTGCATTCAACTGCAGAGGCCAAATATGTCTTGTAACCTTCACAGCTGAGAATTTCAAAACTCATTTTGTATCATCACCCTTGATTTGCTGAAGAAAATCCTTAAAAAAATAGTTCCTGTACAACTTGGGTGCCTTCTTGTCACTTGTGAGCAGCCCTTGCCCCTTCTGTCTTCCAGATCTTCTTTTCTGTCACTTTAATGTTATTTTCCAAGCACTGGCTGACGGAGGTTCCCACAAGAGTTCGCTCCTTCACGGGGTGCTCCTGGCAGCCGCTCTATCCGGCCCCGGATAGCTGGCGGCTGTCTGACCGAGGGCCCAGGATCCGCGCCCTGCTGGGCAGGTGTCGGTGTGGCTGTCTCTCTCTGTCCTGTGTGGAACGCTCATCTGAAGCAAAGATACAAGGAGAAAATAATTGATAAACTCGGCTCTGTGTGAGGCAGAAAATCGTTTCATATCCACCAGTTCTGTGAAAATTAGTTAAATTTGATATGAATATAAATATAATTTTGACTGAGTTTATTTTAATATCTGCTTTCTGTGATTTGATCATATGAAATCAGGGCTTATTCAGTCAAAGTAAAATGAGTTCTCTCCTCCTCCAAGTCACACAGGGATTTTGGAGCATGTAAATATGGAAATTGAACCAATGTATTAAGTGTAAATTAGCTGCTGCCTGGTTGTATACATGGTGGCCTAGTTGGCATGCTTAATGATCAGGGGGATTCTGTTTTTCTTGGAATATCTAGTATCAATTACTTACATATGCTATGTAGATATAAATGCAGATATGTGTCTATCTATGAGTGATTATTCCTCTCTGTAATGATAAACAAATACATTAATAACAGAAGTATGTTGGCATTGGATGATTTTAAATGCATTTTTGGGATATGTGGTTGTGTGTCATCCATGGCACAACTTTCACCTTGGTGGTTGTATCTTCTACCTTTAAACCACATTACCACCCTCTTAGAGCACTGGCTGTGACTCCTCTTTGGATTTGAACTTGAGAAGTTAAGCATTTTAAGTCTTCATTTTACAGCCGTAAGATAATGCTTGTCACTCGTTCACTGCTGTAGACAGTTCCATCACCAGAAGTACTAGTGTATTTGAAATCACAGTAGTAAATGTGTGTCTTCTGATCCTAAGTAGCTGTGCCATATAAATACAAAGTGCTATTTTTGCATTGATTGGGATCATTAATAGCTACCTAGGTCTCCACAAATTAGGAGTGTCTGTTGTGTGGTAAGAACAGAAAGCAGAAGAAAGATTTTAGCATCCAAAGTAGACACTAGTTCTTCTTAAACTGATCGATTCTCTTACCTGAGCTGTTAGTAAAGCTGAGGCTTTATTTTCCTGTGTCCTATGACCTTTTATCTTGCCCTTCACTTATGCTGGGTTTCTCAGGTAAAAGACGCTATGGCATATTTAAGCTTGTGTGTCTGTTTTATTTCACTTAATATCACAGTTTCCATGTGTGTCCATTTTCCTACAAGTAACTCAAGTTTACCCTTCTTCATGGAAGAGTGGTGCTCCAGTGTGTGTAAACACCCATCTTCTTTACCCACTGATCCGCTGATGGGCACAGAGGCCATATCCGAGAATTACCTGCCATGAACTGTGCCATAAGGACAGGCATGAATGAATCCCCTGGGCAGTAACACGATGTCTTCAACTTCTCCAGGGACATGCCTAGGAATGCACAGCTGAGCTGAATGGAATTTTTGTTTTCAGCTGTTGAAGGCTTTCCACAGTGATGCCCACGAGAAGACCATGGTTTTTAAAATATTTTATTTTATTTATTTATTTTTTATTCTAAAGAAAGAAAAAATGATAAAAACAATGGTACATCATTTCAGAATAAGATTGTAGGAGAGTAACAATGGTTAGTATGTTGTTATTTTCAAAGTAGTTGCTTCGATTATGAGCTACATGTGTGAAAAATTGATGAAACAATATAGACACACTCCTTTCTTTTCAATGAACTAATATCAATTAGCAGTATAACTATCTTAACTGTTTTGAAAAGCATGATTTTTAAAGTAGCTCTAATGAGTTTTTAAATTGATTCCCTGTCTCTCTCTGTCTCTGTCTGTCTCTGTCTCTGTCTGTCTGTCTCTGTCTCTGTCTGTCTCTGTCTCTGTCTCTGTCTGTCTGTGTGTCTGTCTCTGGATTGAGGTCATTGTCTGCATATAATTCCACCCAAACCCTTTCATGTTTTCCCTTGCAGAACGCCTGTCTTATGCTTATTATGGTCATAAAACTCAAAGCGGGTGTGTGTTTCGGTGGGAGAACAGCAAGGACACCTGCTTTAGCTTCTCACTACCCGGAGTGTGCAGCTGAACAGTGTGCACCAGAGGCTTGTGTGAGAGAAATTTGAGAAAGTGTCATGAAATTCTAGCCGCAGTAATGCGTCAGGTCAATCAGACACTGGCAGTGCCCTGCTACCTCCTGGCTCTGCAGCTCCGTCTTCCAGGAGAGAACAGGGAGGGAGAGGTTGACCTGTTCTGCGTGACAACCCCAGGCAGCAGAAGCACTGTGGTGAGAATGAGAAATGCCGAGAGAGGACATCCCAGCGTCCTTGGTGCGAGAGGTGGATGTTTACTTCTGCAGCTAAGCAGTCTGAGTTCTCTCTACGTAGAGGCCCAGGAGGGAAACCCCTTCCAAGGTGATTGATGTGCTTC
>PVLA01001914.1:0-63142 GCA_004027455.1 Hydrochoerus hydrochaeris
CTGAACTTCACTTCTGTTACCTATGTTTGGGAAGTTTTCCTTAATTATTTCTGTGAATAGACTTTTTATTTCATTTGTATTTGTTGCTGCATCTTCATTCACATATTTTATTCTTAGGTTATAAATCCTCTTGTCATCTTCTAGCCTTTGTATCGTTGCTTCCTGGTTCCTTGTTATTTTTAAGAGATCCTTCTTTTCATGATCATACTTTGCAAATCTATCTTCAAGTTTTGAAAGTTTGTCTTTAGTTTCTGTTAAAAGGTTTTTCCAGGTTTCAATGGAGTTTTTAATTTCCTGATATTCTTTTTGGATCTGTTTCATATATTCTAGATTTTGTTTATATTCTTCATCAAAGGCTTCTCTCCTTTCTCTGGGTTCCTCTATTCTTTCATTTGTGTCTACTTGAGGATTACCCATGACTTCTTTTATTAGTCTTCTTATATCTTGCTTTATCTGAGTTAGAATATCAGATTTAAATTTGACGATGAGGTCATGGATGTATTTCTTTATTTCCGATGAGGCTGTCTCTGACATTACAGGTTTGCTGATCTCAACCTCCTCTGCATTTACCTCTGTTGGACTCACTTTCCCTGTTTCCGCAGTTGGGGACCTTTTGCTCTTTCTCTGTCTTGTCATGTTTTCGGCCCCCTTCAACCAGGTGGGTGGTGGAGGTCTCTGGGCCTTTCCTATTGCTTACAGTTTGTCTGCAGTGCACTTGCTAGGGAAGTCCGCCCCCCAGTCCACTGTGGATCTGCGATTGCATGCTGAGAGCTGGCTCCTCCCCCTACACCAGTCAACCAGTTTATGCTTCAACAAGTTTGTGTGTTCCCTGGGGATGCCACTGGCCCAGAAAAGCCCCCTCCCTGTCTATTGGGTTTCAACCAGGGGTGTGGCCCTGCCTGAGCAGATCCCACCAATCTGCTTTGGCCTAGGAGTCATCAGCAGATGCTGCCTCGGGTTTTGATTCAAGCCAACCTTTCTCAACTCCAAAATGTCTCCCAGCCAGTCCTCCTGGTTTGGGGATTCTAGTTCCCATCACTCACCAAAGTTTGTGCAGCTCGACTGGCTGTTTCCACTCCCCGTCTCAGGGCCTCCTCCAGCAGAGGGTCTGGAGCTTACCAACCCCTGCTCTCGGCAGGGCCACGATCTCAGCTCGATGGTGAGTCACCTGACTCTAAGATGTGCCAGTACAGTGATCAGGGCTTGCCCAGCTCCGGCCCTCTTTCCATGCTTCTTTTTCTTCTTTCTTTTTTCTTTTTCCTCAGTTTCTTCCTGGGTCATGAGAATTCCTCTCCTTTTGTCTGGCTTTCTCCATGTTGCCAGATTCCAGCGTCTGAGTTGTTTTTATTTTTTATTTTTCTCAGAGAGGCTCTCTTGTGCTGCCACTCAGTCAGCCATCTTGCAATCTCCTGTATACATAATCTTAAAACCACAGCCAAAATGTTATTCAGAGTAAAAGTCATAGACAGAAAAGATTGTCTCTTTCAGAAGAAAGAAACAGATAATAACAAAACTTTCTTTTCAATGCACTAGAGAAACTAGTAGTATAAATGAAATAAATTAGCATAAAATTAAAATATTTTCAAAACAACAGAATAATTTGAGAAGTTATTTAAACTTCTTACTTTCTATTTGTTTAGCTTCTGTTTTGCTCTCTCTCTCTCTGTGTGTGTGTGTGTGTGTATAGTTACTTATATAAGAGAAACCGTATGCTATATGTGTGTCTGACTCATTTCACTCAACATTATACTCTCAAATTGCATTCATTTGCCTATGAATGTCTCAAGTTTATCCTTCTTTATGGCTGAGTAGTGTTTTAATGTATGTAAATACTACATTTCCTTATCCATTCATCAGTTGATGGACATATATGCTATTTTCAAGATCTAGCTATTATAAATTGTGCTGTTATAAACATGGATATGCATGTATCTCTGTAGTATGATGATTTTAACTCTTTTGGGAAGATACCTAGAAAGGGAATAACTGGGTCAAATGGAATTTCTATTTTTAATTTTTTGAGGAATCTTTTATTTATTTTCATAGTGATTGAACTAGTTTATATTTCTACCAAAAATGTTAATGAGTTGCTTTTTCCTCACAAGATTGCAAACATTGGTCATTATGAGGTTTTTTTGGATGATAGCAATTATTTCTGAGAGAAGATGTGATTTTAGTTTGTATTTCTTTAATAGCCAGAGATGTTGAACATGTTTTCATGTATTTATTGACCATTTATATTTATTTTTAAAATTTATTTTATTTTATTTTTTTGAGACAGGGTCTTGCTATGCAGTTCAGGCTGGCCTTGAGCTCACTTTGTAGTCCAGGCTGGTCTTGAATGTGCAATGATCCTCCTGCCTTAGCCTCCTGAGTGCTGGGAGTATAGGCATGAGCTACCACACCTGGCTGACCATTTATATTTATTCTGAGAAGTGTCTGTGCATTTTGGTTGGGTCTTTTATTTTGAGGATTCTAATTTTTTGAGTTCTTTATATATTTTAGATGTTAGCCCTCTATCTAAGGAGTAGTTGGCAAAATTTTTTCCCTCATTCTGTAGGTTAATTCTTCACTCTTTTAGTTGTTTCTTTTGTAGAAGTTTTAAAATTTGATATGATACCATTTTTTGATTCTTGGTATTATTTTTGTGCCATTCGTGTTCTGGTTAGAAAGTCCTTGCCTACACCTATGAGTTCAAGAGTTTTATCTATTTTGTCTTGTATCAAATTAAATGTTTCTGTTTCAACTTTTAGATCTTTGATCCATTTTGATTTTAGTTTAGTACATGGTGAAATATATGGGTTTAGACTTAATTTTCTGCATGTGGATATGTAATTTTTTAGCATTGTTTATTAAAGAGGCTATCTTTTGTCTAGGTTATGCTTTTGACTTCTTTGTCAGAGATCAAATATATGAATCTGCCAAAGGTTGTTTCTACTATCTCTATTCTGGCCATGGAGCCACATGCTTGTTTTTTGTCTTTTTTCCAGTACCATTGATGTTTTAATCACAGTAGCTGTCTTAGTTACTTTTCTCTCATTGCTGAGACAAAATACCTGACACCCAAAATTAAGGAAGGAGAGGTTTATTTAGCTCATACTTTGTGGAGGTTTCAGTCCATAATCAGCTGTCTCCAAGGCATGGTGGCATGGCAGAGGGACAACAGTTCAAGGTGGCAGAAGTCAGCCAAAGCAGCAAGAGTAAAAGGGTGGAGAGAAAACCTCATTTCCTCCCTTACATTTTATGCAGGCTACCACCCACACATCTCCATGTCTTCCTCTTGTACAGGATGAGAATATTTACAAAGTGAGGACCCTGGGTCCCTGCAGAGTCACTTAGTTGAACCTCTAAACTTCTCAAGTTGATATGATGTATCAACCATTATAGTATAACATCAAAACTGGGATCATGATGCCTCCTACTTTAATTTTGTCATCCGGGATTGTTTCTGCTATTCTGAGTCTCTTCTGGTTTCATATTATTTTCAGTATTGTGTTCTCTAGATTTGTGAGAAATGGTGTTGATATTTTGATTGTGTTATATTAAATCTGTGTATGAGCTTTGGAAGGAGAGACATTATATTGGTTCTGCCTATCAAGGAACAGATAGTATGTTTCCATTTTCTGATGTCCTCCTAGATTTCCTTTTTCAGAGTGATGTAATTTTCATTGCAAAGATCTTTCATTTCTTTGTTTAGGTATTTAAGTTTTTTTTTTTTTTTAATTTTTAAAGAACAAGACAGAACAAAGCCAATGGTGCCAATGCAGTGAAATTGGTACAGAACTTCACAGCAGGTTATGGGGGTAACAGTAATAGGTATAATAGTATATCTCATTATCTTCACAATAGTTGTCCAGTCAGTCAGGTATAGCAAAATCAAACCAAAAACAGAACATTATAAAAACCAATTGAAAGAGAATATTGAATAGAGCAAAACAATTAATCATAACAAAACAAAACAGTGAAAACATTTGCCTTCAAACAGAAGATAGAAGGAAATCCCCCCTATTTGCTATATTGCATACGGTTATCCTCCCAAGAGATGCTCAGATCTCTGTCTCCAGTTGCTAATGGGGGTGGGGTGGGGAGAAGGGATGGAATGTTGGCTTGGATCATGGGAGCTGCTGACTGGTTCTCCTCCTGGCTTGTGCCAGAGCACTTACCAAGAGGGTGGGTGAATTGCTTTCTTGTTCAGCAGATGGCCAGATCTCGGGAGCTGCTGACTGGTTCTCCTCTTGGCTCATGCCATGGCTGGATCTCAGGAGTCGCTGACTGGTTCACCTCCTGGCTTGTGCCAGGGTGCTTACCAAGAGGGCAGGCAAATTGCTTTCTTGTTCAGATGCCTAAATTCCACCTTGGCTGGATCTTGGGAGCCACTGATTGGTTTTCCTCCTGGCTCTCCCCGGGACACTTACCAAGAGGGTGCGCAAATTTCTTTCTTGTTCAACCGCCTAAGCTCCACCATGGCCAGATCTCGGCAGCTGCTGATGGTTCTCCTCCTGGCTCATGCTGGGGTGCTTACCAAGAGGGCAGGCAAATTGCTTTCTTGTGCAGCCGCCTAAGTTCCACCATGGCTGGATCTTGGGATCCACTACTGTTTCTCTAAGTTTTCTTGTGAATGGTATTGTTTGCCTAATTTGTTTCTCAGTGAGTTTATTATTAGTGTTCAGGAACACTATTGGTTTTGGTGTGTGTTTATTTTGTACCCTGCTGCACTGCTGAATTTGTTTGTGAATTCTAGGAGTCTGTTGGTGAAGTTTTTTGGGCCTTTAAGTATAGATAGAATCATGTCATCTGCAAATAATGATTATTTGACTTCACCCTTTCCTATATATATTCCTTTTACTTTTTTCTTTTTCAGGATTTCTCTGTTGAACTATGTTGAACAAAAATGGTAACAGTGTACATCATTGTCTTGTTTCTGATTTTAGAGGAAAACTTTTAGTGTTTTCTATTTAGTATGATGTTGGCAGTAAATGGTCATAAATGACTTTTATGAGATTGAGGAAAGGTCTTTCTGTTTTCTTCAGAGTTTTTATTATGAGTTGTTATTAGATTTTTGTCAAAGACTTTTTCTGCATCTATTGAGATGATCATGTGATTTTTGCTTTTGCCTCTCTTTACGTGATTCCTCTAAGTTCTCTTTATCATGGAAATATCTTATTTCTCCATCACTTTTGAAAGATAATTTTGTAGTATATATCAGTCTATGTTGGAATTTGTTTTTTTCTAAGACTTAAAACACTTCATTCCAAATTCTCCTTACCTTTAAGTTTTGTGTTGAGAAGTCTGTTGTAATTCTGATGGATTTTCCCTTATAGGTGATTTGTTTTATTTCTCTAGCAGCTTTTAAGATTCTGTTCTTATATTGTGTGGTATGGAGTGATTTTTTTTTCCAATCATGGCTATTCAGGGTTCTATATATTTCCATTATCTTTGTGTTAAATTGTTTTCCATGTCTGGAATGTCTTCTCTATTACCTCTGTAAACAGGTTTTTATGCCTTTTGTACTGTCTTCTGATTTTTCATTAATTCCAGTTACTCATATTAGTCTCCTTTAAGTCATCAAGTAACTGTTAGACTCATGTTTCGTGTTCTCGTTGTTTTTAAGATATCTCTCATTAGAGAGAAAAAAAATACCAGGATTTTAGGAACAGTGGCAGAAATGCCTCAATGAGTGGGGCAGGCAGTAGAATGAAGGAGAAAACTAGACAAACAATGGCAGAAAAATAGCATAGCAGAAATGAGGCAGAGAAGGATGGCTAGAATCTCTAACATAGATGGCCTCCATACACTATATTATTAATAGTGTACCAAGATTTAAAACCCACATTACTCACAACACTCTGCTTAGATATATTATATTCTGTTCCAGTCATTCTACTTGTACTAGGTTTGAGGGCATAGACAGTTATCCCAAAAATAGCAGGATATAGTATGGTAATCATCCTTAAATTCCTATTAACTTAACCTAAAGCTCTGTATAACCTACACTGTTTTACCATGACTGATCGTAATCGAATCTGGTTTGTTAGATCACTGTTCTGTATTGATAGATTTTATTCAAAGCTGTTATGATTGATAGTATCAAGTCTGAGAGTATAGGCAACTGCACTTAAGATGACAAGATTCACTAGAATATCCACTATGGTTTGATTATTACCTGCCTTTGAAGTTTTATACTGTCTACAATGTTTTATTTTTACTAAGATTGTTATGTACTGCTGTATTCAATTATACTGCCGTATTCAATGATGCCTGATGATACAGACATTCTATTGAAGATAATAAGAAACAACACAGTAATCATTGTAGATCACCTTGTACTGTGGTTTTATACAACTTTTTGGTTTCATATTTTTATAGGAATTTGTTTTGTTTTGTCTTGCTATGTTTTGTTTTTCCCTCTAATACAGAAAGGATAAAAATACATGTAGAGACTCATGCATGCGTAGCTGTTTACACTCTCACTGTTTGAATATCTACTTTGCATGCTTTAATTGAACAACTATTTCTAAGAGGACAATATGTAATTTATCAACTAGTGATAAAAAAGATGTCTCTCATTAATTGATCATTGACTATAGCCCTGTCTTCTAGATCTGACACTCTGTCCTCATATTGGTTGCTTCTGCTCCTCATATTTTAAGTCATATTTTTAATCTTGGATTTCTGTTTAAACATTTTTATGGCCCCCCCATTCTTTTTATAGTGTGCATTTATGTTTTGCATCACTTTCTTTAGCTCCATTAGATTTTTATTAATGTCTTCTCCAGACCTATTGATCATTTGTTGCATTTGTGTTATCTGTTTAGTTTTATCTTTTTTGAATTGTCCTAGCACCTTAGCACCTTATTGGACTGTTTTGTTGCTTGCATTGGTACTTCTTCAGATATTTCTGCTGTGTGGCTTATGATTGCCCCCCCGCTTAATGCCCTCTGGATTGGTTTGGAGGGAACTGGGAATTTTGGGAGGTATCTTGTTGTTTTGTCTATTCCCGTTTCTATGTGTTTGTTTATTTTTTGTGCTGGGGTTTGAAGCTTCTTCAGCCCAGTGCCAAATTCTTTGAGAGTGAACCACGGATTGTTTATGACCTCTGGGCAATCCATATATTGGCATACAGAGAAAAATCAACTGACATCAGCAACTATGTCACCTTGGCTATACAGAAATAGTAAAGTCAGCAACTACTATTGTGTCAATTCTAAACTGGATACTAATTCTGAGAACCACTCAAAGAGGTCCAGAATTTTACTATAGATACTTACTGGCCAGATACTGACCTACAGTAAATCAGATCAATAATTTCTTGTGGAGATAGGTAGTGGTACAAGAGTTTAAGCAGATCACAGGATTAAATGCCACTTCCTTCAAATCCACCACATCTGAAGATTCAACCCATCAAGCCTGGCTTTTCACCACCAAATCCAGGCCCTGGGAACTTCCTGGCCTGAGCCTGAGTTTCTCAGGTGATCTCAGGAGATCCCTGTTTAGCTCTCCCTCTCTTCTAGCCTGTCGTCCAAGGCTGTCTCTCACCCGGTCTCTGTGGCAGAGTACCACATCAGTCCTGGAATGAAACTCTCCTCCTGAGTGTTGGTCTTATCCTCAGTCAGATTAGCCTTTTGGTTGTCACCTCTGCCACCCTATGCTGAAGAGAACCATGGTGCAGAACTTGTTAAGATTTAGAAGTTTGGCTGGAATGAAACTCTCCTCTGCCATGCTAGTAGTAAGAGACCTTGGCTGGCTACAGCAGTAACAGGTGCAGGGTGGGGCCTCTCACTCCTCTCCCACACAGATTGTGCAAGGCCTTGGCCAGTGGGCATGTTCACAAACTTTATCAAAGAATAATGACTCTTACCAGTAGTCACTCAGGGTACTGGAAGTGTTGTATATTTTCCCCTTCTTGTGGATCAGCATCCTACTGAACCCTGTGAACTCCTTATGTCCTCCAAGGGTAAGAGGGAGATTGCGACAATAATTCCTGAGAAAAGCTGGTCTGCTTTTCTATCCTTTATTACTGCAAATTTCTAACCACAGAGGAGTGAACTCAGTTTTGCTCCTGGGTGCTGCCCAAACTGAATGTTTAACTTGATCTTATCCACTGTTTTGGTATTAAGTGAAAACTGTCCATCTGAGGCTTTTCCCTAGGTCTCCTACTTCCATGGAGCTTTAGATATCTTCAGTTATACCACACAGGGGGCTTAATTTAGGACAGTTGATTCTGAGGAGATAAAAATTTGCTTTTTCTCTTTTACTTCCTACTACTTATGGGGTGCTTATCCCTTAAGTGTAATTGGATTTCCTGTTCTGTAGCAGATGACAGGGGACAGATGGCATCTTCCTCCCTCCCAGGGGCTCCTTTGGGACAGTTCAGCATCACTGGGAGTTCAAGCCTTGGATCTTGTGGACTTCAGAGACATGGAATAGGGTCTATTTCTGTGCTTCCATGATGTTATGAGATTGTTTGTTAATAATCTCATCATGTTTGGGTTAAACTTTTATGAAGAGCCTTGAGACCTGGTTTTCCCTGATTAGAGTCCCAAGTTTTAGAAAGAGAGTGTTTGAGGGTGATTTTTTATCTCTGGATTTGGAACATAAGCAGCTGCCCTGCCTCCTTTTAGAAAGGGAAGTTTTGAATGTATCTCTTTTCCTGTGATTATACTCTTGTCTATTTGCTATGGGGTCATGGACTGACTTACCTGACACTATGGCCCATATTTGCTGAGCTACCTAAAGATAAAGGGGATAAAATAAAGGGGAGCTACAAAAAAAAAATCTGTGTGCTCCTTGTCACCAACTTTCAGCCCATTGGAGTTCTGGTTCGTGAGCAGAGGGGACAGGTCGTGTCTTTAGCAATGCTCACTGACATACTGCAGTGATGGTGATGATGGCAAAACTTTCAGAGCTTTCAGTGATAAGAGACTCCCTGCCATGGCACGAGTGCCATAGTTTGCTACCACTGACATATTATGTTCTTGCTGGGGCTCTAAAGGCAGATTGGTTAAGGCTTTGGCCCACTTTTGTCACATGAATTATATCTATAAATTTTTGGCTTTGTCTTTCCTGTATGTCATTACTATAATTAGCAACTGCTAATCATAATTCACTTGAACCCGAAGGACCTCTGGGATGTTTGAAACACAGCAATTATTAAAAGAGGAAGATCATTAAAATTTATTCACTGAAGTGAACGAATAATCATGAACACATTTCTTAGGTGGCCTAAAACTTATGATGTTATCTATTTACTTCTATTACAGTTAGGGGCAGAGTAGAATCTCATGTAGTTGGTTATTACCCACTTTGAAAACCTCTTTGAAACTTGCCTTTATCTTTTACTTTTTTCCAAATATTGAGGATCTATCTGTGCTGCTTTATGTGCCAGGGCCGGAAAGAAAATTGTTAAATAAACACTATGCTCAGAAGTCTGAAGTTCCATCCAAGTCATTTTTTTAGCTTAAAGTCATGATTTATGCTAATAAGTCTTTGTAAATCTTTAATATGGTATCATATATTAACATGTAGGTGTAATTGAATGTTGTGGGCAGGTATGTCAGTTATACGGCAGAATTCATGCTCTCTTTTTATAGTGTAGAACAGATGTTGGGAAGTGGGTATTTGCATTTCCCAAGCCTAGCTGGGGCCATATGATTAAATTCTGACCAGTAAAAACTGGATGGAAATGATATAAGCTGCTTTCAGCATAATTTACAACAATCTGTGTAGTTATCTGCTTGCTCTCTTCCTATACTTGCTGGCTATCTGTCCACTCCCTAAGTCTTCTTGAAAGTCAAGACTTGAAGTTAGAAGGTCATCAGTTTAGCCTCTGAACAACTTTGTGGAGTAGATCCCTCTACCCCTACCCTTTACTGTGTTTGGGTGTCTTGGGTAAAGTCACTAATAGTTGAGTTTTTGTTTTTCCTATGATCACAGCTAATAAAGTGGCACTAACTAATAAAGTGGCACAATACTTCCTTAAAAATATGTCTTGATAGAGAATTTGAGATAGCCAAGCACTTCAGTGAAGAAAGCCAGAGATTTGTTACTACAGGTGAAGGTAGGGAAAATCTGCAGCAGCAAGAAGTGAGCTGTAAAGTAAATTTCCTTACGTAATTCTTGTTAAGACAGTATACTACTTGTAGCTTCTTGGTTATAAGGGATTTCTCAGTGAGTTAATATGTAAGAGTCTTTGCCCACAATTCAGCTTTCTTTGTATAAAGTTTTCCTTTTCTTATTTTCACAGCCTGGAGAAAATATTTGTAAATAATTTCCTAAAGCACAGAACTTTTCTAAGTACTAAAATATGTATTTTCAGTTTCTCCTCACGCAGATTCCCATGTCAAAGCTTCAAGATATATAAGCATTTTGTACTAAATTGGTATGTCCCATCCATCCCTCCATCCATCCATCCCTCCATCCATCCATCCATCCATCCATCCATCTATCCATCCATCCATCCATCCATCCATCCATCCATCCATCCATCCATCCATCTGTCCCATCCATCCTTTCATCCATCCATCTATCCATTCAAGTGTGATCCATCCATTCATCCAAGTATGTATCATCATGCATCTATCCATCCATCCATCCAAGTATGTACCATCCATCCATCTCTCCATCCATCCATCCATCCATCCATCCATCCATCCAAGTATGTACTATCTATCCATCCATCCATCCATCCATCCATCCAAGTATGTACCATCCATCAATCTATATATCCATCCATCCATACATACATCCATCCATCCAGCATATGCCAGGAGCTCTGTAGAACTTGGCAATAAATGAGACAACATTATTTGTTTAATGGAGTTCATGTTTTGAAAATCAGAAATCATTTTATGAGTGAATTAATATTTTAAATGCCTGTCAACCATACCCAGTGCTAGAATTTTTGGGGCATATAAAAATATATAGATTCTTACTCTGAAAACATAATTGAGGCAGAAATAAGTCTGGCCACTGCTTTGTCCTAAAAATGCAAGAATTGCCCAACGGGTGAAGTGAGCTAAGCAGAGTGGTGTTGTTCCCTCAATAGGCACTGGGTAAGTGACAGCTTGAATTCAATGATATCACTGGTAAGAGAGGTGTGAATTCAAGTGTATTATACAGATGACTTTTAAATATTTGATTTTTTTTATTTTGAAAAGAATAAAACCAAATGAGAAAGAATACAAAAGGGGATCATTCATAATGAAAGAATGGACATAGTACATGATTAAAACTACAATATAAGGTGATCTATAATGGTTACTATGATGTCTCGTGTTATCTTCAATAGAATTGCCTATATTATCAAGCATAATAAAATTGAACATAGCAGTACAGAACAATATCAGTAAAAACAAAACATTGGAAACATTATAGGACTTCAAAAGTGGGTAATAGTCAAACCAGAATGGGTATCCTAGTGAGTCTTGTTGTCTTCAGAGTGGTTGCCTATACTCTCAGACTTGATACTATTAAACATAAAAGATTTGAATAAAATCAGTCAAGACAGGACAGCGATCTAACAAACCAGATTCAAATAAGATCAGTCAAAATAAGACAGTAAAAGCAATATAGGTTTTCAGATTAAGTTAATAGGAAATCAAAAATGGTTACCATAGTATATCCTGCTATCTTTGAAATAGCTGTCTATGCCCTCAAGTCTAGTACAAGTAGACAGACTGCAACAGAATATAATCAAACTAAACAGAGCAATGAGAATAATGTGGGTTTTAAATCATTATACAATATTAACAGTGTCCTCTGTCTTCCCTTTTTAGACAATTCCTCCCCTTTCCCAGGGTGCATTGTATATTTTGTATCCCACTAACTCTTTTAGTTTTTAGATTAGGGAGGCAACCTGCTATTTACCTAAGTGGTTCTGAACCTTTTTACCCCAGATCTCAAGTTGCATTCCTTTACCTACAAAAGCATTAAGGTTTTCTTTCCTTATAGTTGAGTAGTTCTCAACCTATCTTTCCAATCTAAATGCAGCTGCTGGGAGAGCTACCCCTATTTCTGTCTGGTTATCTATCACATAAAGCATTATTATCTCATCTTTGACATTCAGTCCATAAACCCTCTTTCAGGTTAATTATATTTTCTATATACAGAGCATCTTTTTTTTTATTTAAAGAGAAAAAAACAGGAAAAAGTAGAACTATTACAGAATTTCAAGAAAAGTAGACAAGCAGTAAGAAATCACTAGTTGATAAATTACATATTGTTCTTTTAGAAATAATTATTCAAGTTACAGAATTAAAGCACACAAAGTGGACACTAAAGCAGTGAGAGTGCAAACAGATCTGTTCAACAATCCAACAAGAACCTAGAAATATGGTCATCAACCCCACACACCTAAACATACATGCAGCTATATCTTTTATAGCGCTTCCTACTTCCTCTTTTTTTACAATAGCAGTTATACATTTTAAAAATTTTATTTAAAGAGAAGAAAAAAAAACAAAACAGAAAAAAGGGTAGCAACAATACAGAATTCTAAAAGAAAGAAAGAAAAAGTAGAATGAGAAAAAGCCCCACTAAGAAATCAGTAATTTATAAATTATGTACTGTCATCCTGGATGTAGTTGTTCAAGTTACAAAGTTAAAGGGTACATAGTATATATTCAGTCAGACTACAAACAGTTTATACAGAGCATCTTGATGGACCCTATCTCTTGATCTACTCTGCCAGTGTTTCTTTTTGTTAGTATATCAAGGCCATCTATGTTAGTGATTACAGCCAACCTTCTCTGCCTCATCTCTGCTATGCTATTTTTCTGCCATTGGTTTTCTACTTTTCCCCTTCACTCCACTGTCTGCCCTGTTCAGTGAGGCCCCTCTGCCACTGTTCCTGAAACCATGTTTTTTTTTTTTTCTCTTTCTAGAATGTCCTTCAGTATTTTTTGTAGAGTTGGATTGGTGGTTACGAACTCCTCCAGTTTCTCTTTGTTGTAGAAGCATCTGGTTTTTCCATTAATTTTGAGAGACAGTTTTACAGGGTACATCAATCTGGGTTGGAGGTTATTTTCTTTCAGGGCTAGGAATATTTTGCTTCAAGTTCTTCTTGATTCAATGGTTTGTGTTGAGAAGTCTGTCATGATTTTGATGGGTTTTGCTTTATAGGTGATCTGTTTCTTTTCTCTGACCACTTTTAATATTCTGTTTTTGTGATGAATTTCTGGGATTTTGATTATTATCTGTATGGGTGTAGATCTGTTTTGGTTGTAGCTGGCTGGAATTCTGTATGCCTCATATATCTGAATATCATTTCCTTTTCCTATGCTTGGGAAGTTTTCTTTAATTATTTCTATGAAAAGTCTTTGTATTTCATTTGTGTTTACCCTGATTCTTCACTCACATTTTTTATTCTTAAGTTATAGATCTTCTCATCATCTTCTAGCCTTTGTATTATTATTTCCTGGTTCCTTGTTATTTTTAAGAGATCTTTCCTTTCACGATCACACGTTGCAAACCTTTTCAAGTTTTAATAGTCTATCTTTAGTTTCTTTCAAGTAGTTTTGCCAGCTTTCAATGGAGTTTTTAATTTCCTGGTAGTCTCTTTGTATCTGTTTCATATATTCCAGATTTTTAAAAATATTCTACATCAAAGATTTCCCTTTTTTTTGTATGCTCCTCCATTCTTCCATATGTGTCTTCTTGAGAGGTGCTTAGCATTTCTTTTATTAATCTTCTTATATCTTGCTTTACTTGTGTTAGTATTTCTGTTTTGAGTTCTTCTATAATGTTGCAGAGATATTTCTTTATGTCAGATTATCTTGCTTCCTATATTGCAGGTGTGCTGCCCGTGGTCTCTTCTGTGTTTACCTCTTCTTAACCAGTATTGTTTGAGTTGGAGGCTGGAGACTTCCTATTGTTTCTTTCTCTTGTCATGTTTCTACTTTCTTCCAGACAAGTGTATAGTAGAGGTCCCAGGCCCTTTCTGTATTGGTTACAATTACTCTGAATAGTGCTGGCTAGGGATTGCTGCCCTCTTCAGTCTGCTGTTGACCACTGAGGTACAAGCAAGGGACAGTTTAGACTGGCCCCTCCCCTCTGAGGTAGTCAACCACCAGGGGTCTTTACCACGTTATTGTGTGTCACCTGGAAGGAACTGGTTCGGGACAGCTTTAGGGGAAACTTCATCCCTGGCAGCTACTGGATCTTGCACAGGGGTGGGATCCAGTCCAAACAATTCCCACCAATCCCCTCTGCACCAGGAGCAGCCAACTGAAGCCACTACCTGGGTTCAGGCCTGTCCTGCCCGACTCCAAAATGTTGCCTAGCTAATCACCCCCATCCTATGGGAGGACCAAATTCCATGCACTCACCATGAGCTGGTGCAGATCTCCACACTGGCTCTGCTCTCCATTGCGATGCGTCCCCCTACTGAGGTCTTCAGGATCACCAACCCCTGACTTCACCACCACCGTGCGTCCTTGGACTCCAGTGGCACCTTGCACCCCATGGGACTGGCTCCAGTGAGAGCGCATCTGGATCCAGCCTCTGTCCACATTTCCCCCCCCACCACCACCTTAGTTTCTTCCTGGGTCATGAGAATTTCTCTCCTTTCATCTGGTCCTCTCCATGATGTTAAATTCTAGTGTCTGAGCTGTTTCTTTCAGAGAGGCTCTTTACCTTGCTACTTATCAATCTGCCATCTTCCCAGCTCCATCTGATTATTTTATTTTTGAGCATTTTATTTAGTTTATTTTATATTTGAGCATTATTTTATTTAGTTTCTTTGAGCATTTTTAGTAAAACATCTATGTGTTGCCTGAATGGAACCTGTACATTAATTAGAGATAAAATTTTTATTTCATGAGTGGTTACTATCAATGAAAATCTACTTAATTTATAAATAAAATCTGCATTGGTGATCTTTTGCCATATAATAAACACTTCAGAAATTGATGTCTTAAAATATATATTATTTCACAACTTCTGAAATATAGGAAACAGGGATTCAGGAATGGATTACATACTTAACTGTGTAGTTCTAGCTCAGGGTCTCTGTTAGACTGCAGTTAGAATATTCACTGGGGCTGAGGATCTGCTTCCCGCCCAGATCCTCATATGGCTGTTGGCTGGAAGTTGCTTACCATGGCTGGAGTTGCTTCCATGGAGGCTTCTCCATAGAGTTGCTCATTGCATAGCTGCTCCTTTACCCAGAGTGTGCCATTCAAAAGAGATAGCAAGGCAGTAAGCTACCATATCCTTTATTAGCCACTTCAGAAATAATGTACTGTCAGTGTTCCACATTCTGTGGGTCACACAAATAACATGGAGAGCTACTACAAAGGACATGAACATCAGAAGGGAGAGAACGTTGGAGGCTATCTTGCTAATTGGTGGCTACCATATGCTTTCTCCATAGCTTTTCTTTTTTCTTAGAAACACCACTTGAATAAAGTATGCACATCATCACATCCCTACAAAGACAGGAAGGCAGTTTTAGGTATTTTAGGACCATATTCAAAGGATTCTTTTTGTGCCTCAGTGGAGGTGTGTATACTGCCATACAGTTTTGCTTTTATAGTGTCTTTCTTTCTAAACATTTGTGACTCTCAGACCTTGTGGAACACTTAACATGGTGTTCCATTGTCTCATAGTCCTCACCTTTGTAAGGAGGTAGGACAACCCCTATTGGTAAAGACCAGGTTTTGGTCATTAAGGACTGCTGCTTGTCTGTCTTTCTTTTCTTCCCATTTTCTCCACCATGTGTTAATAGCCAGTGATTTAGGCATACCAGGTTTAATTGCTTAGTGAAATTGTAGTGTGTTCCTTTAATTTGAAACTTTATAAAGATAACACCAAACAGAAGACTCAAACACATTGTATGCACTAAAACAGTGATTCAAAGCCTGTCTGATTCTCACATCACTAGCTAGTGTGGGTGTTTAGTCACATGTAAGGTAGAAATCAGATATGGGCTAGTTCTTTAGCTCCTTACCCATTGCTAGTGACCATCACCTTTGTCTTCATAAGGGGTTCCTAAACAAATGACATTACCAAGCAGCTGTGTCTTCTTTTGGCTAATTTGTATAGATGTCATAAATTAGCAAAGTGCAGCTCCTTTAGGGTTAACAGCCCAGAGCTTGAAATGCCAGTGGCTGTCAGCTTTAGTGGCCTTCTCTACTGCTTAGAACAAGCAGCTATTGGCAGTTGTTACAGTTTGTGTCTAGATATCCCCCGCAAAGCCTCATGTGGTCATAAGGTTTTTCAGGCTGAGTCTAGAGTGTGTTATTGATTCATGGTGCAATGCTGGGATTAAGGGTAGGTGATTGCTGATTGATCCACTGATTAGATTGGTACTGCCCTAATCCCAGTAGACTGGATACAATATAAGGGACAGAAAGAGGCTTGCCTTGCTTTCTATCTTTCTATCGTATCTGCTATGAAATTGTTGCCCCTTTGCCGTGTGCCACCTTGCCTTGGAGCTAGCTGATTTTGGATTGAAACCTCTACAAGCTGTGAGCTAAATAACCTTTCCCTCTTTAACTTTGAGTGTCAGGTATTTTGTCTCAGCAAAGAGAAAAGTAACTAAGACAGCAGCTCTCAGGAGAGCTTTTCCCACCCTGGAGATGGTAATGGCTAGCAATTCTCTGTTGCTCTCTGCCATTCTCTAGCTGCTAGTCATGTTCAGTGTTACTATTATAGCTTTTTTTTTTTTTGGGCACCGACAGCATTTTGTACTATGAGCTCTTAGTATACCTCTTCAGCATGCTCTACTCATGGTGGAAATCATGAATAGACAAAAATATACTATCTGAAAGGAGCTTTCTTTACTAGAAAGTAAGCTGCAGCATGAGGCAGAACCATATACAGACGACCTGCTAAGGGTAGGAGAAGGTTGCTTTCATGGGGAGAAAAGGCAGGCTGTGCATGTGGCTTGCTAGATTTTCTGTTCAGTCATGGGTAGGAGAGGGGCTCCCTGCAGGTCTGATTGAGGAGAGCTGCAGAGGGGCAGAATCATCCATGGAAGCTGCCGGATGGAGTTATCTCAGATAGGGCCGTGACTGAAGCTAGGCATAGCCAAGGCCAATATCTCCATGAGTGGCCCCTTGAAAAACAGTGTGGGACCTGATGTATCTGGGCTGGCAGTAAAGTGTTTGGGCCAGCTGTGGAAGGAAAATACAAAGTATATTTTCCGTGAGAGGAGAGGAGGGCCTCCGTGAGACAGACTGTACTCGCCAGTCTAAGTAAAACTTGCCATGAGACATATAGGTCCTTAAAATGCCCTAGACTTACTGAATCAAGATATGAGCATCTGAGGTTAAAAAAACTACACTTCAGGTAATTTTACTCTCAGAAGATTAGGAACATTAGGTTAGATTACAATAGGGCCAAGAGACAAATGAGCAACTATCCTACAGGGGCTCAAATGCAAGCTCTTGATAATTTGAAATGAGAGAAGAACAACCTTGTAAAGAAGCTGGTTGGCTTTCTAGTTTTTCTCAATGAACATTTGCCCCCTTGATGAGAGAAGGAAGGACGGAAAGTTTGACTGTGCTGCTCTCTTGGCGCTCTGCGCTCCAGAGTGCCTTCTGGGCCGTGAGCATTTCTCCCTGATTGCAATGTGGTGAGATTCAGGAGGGGTGTGTGTGTGTGTGTGTGTGTGTGTGTGTGTGTGTGTGTGTGTGTTTGAAAGTGTTTGTGAAACTAAAGTCAGCTTCTGCCTCTGGTGCTCAACAAAGAAGCAGCCATCCATTTCAAATGCTGAAGTCAAAATGAGCCATAATGGATATTTTTATGAGTGCTTGCAAGGGATGTTCAAAGTAATCTAGATTATATGCAACTTGATTTGATGTGTGAACTTTAAGACTCCACACGAGCCATGCTCCATTAGTTACACAGTATATGCTGCTTGCTTAGATTCCTGTGGCTGCAGTAACAAATTGTCACATACTTGAAGGCTTAGAACAGTGGAAATTTATTCTCTCATGGTTAGTAATACTGAAATCAGAATATAGTCAGGGTCGTGCTCTCTCTGAAGATTCTAGGGACCTGTTTTGCTTTCTTGTTCTTGTCCTTTTCATCTTTTTCCTCCTCCTCCTCCCCCTTCTGTTGTTCTTCCTCCTCCTTCTGACAGTTTCTTTTTAGCCCAGGCTTGCCTTGAACACGTGGTGACCTCATGCCTCAGATCCCCCTGTGTGGGAATGACGATTGTGTACCATCATACCTGGCAGTGCTTTGACTCTTCTGATGGTTCCAAGCCTCTTTGGTTTGAGGCTATATGACATCAGTTTCTAGCTCAATCTTGTCTCCCCTTCTTTCCCTTGTAGATTTCTCTTCTTTATGTATCTCTCAGGTCACTTGTCATTGGATTTAGGGCAATTTGGATAATCCAGGATGATCATAAGATACTTTGTGTAATTACAGTAGTGAAGACTCCTCTATCCCCTTTCCATGTAAGGTCTGGTTGTGGGGAATGGAACATAAACATATCTTGTTTCCAGGAGGTCACAGTTCAACTCACCACCCTACTTCACTTAAATCTGAAAGCAAACTACCTAATGTAACACGACATGTGCAGAGGAAACTATCAATTTTTCTGTGCCAGGTTGCTTGCGAACCTTTAATCAAGAGTGGCTAAGGCAGCACTTAGTGATGTCCATGGTCGTGTCTGTCTCTGAATCTTTTTTCCTTCTGTGCCGGCTTTGCATTATTCTTGGATGTGACTTGCATACTCTGTGCTGAACCACACACTCCACTGATTTTGTTGCTTTCTGGTAGAATGAATGACAGTTGTGCAATCAGAGTCCTCAGTTTCTGGTTGCATTTGCTTAAAGATCAGTTTTAACTGAAAGTTTCTGCCCCCAGTTGATAAGTACGTTTCCATTACGACAGCTGTTTCTATTGCTACTTGCTTTCATTGATATGTGCAGAAGTGCAGACACACCGACTCTACATTATTTATTAAATATGGCATTGTATTATGTTAATACTTTCTGAAAAATGCCCACTGCCTTTAAATCTATGTAAAACTCAGGTGGGCTTTGGTGAGTTAAAGTAGTAAACTTATGTGTAAGAGAGTTCCATACTTTCAGGTGTTATCCTGAGCTGCTGCTTTTCCACTAACACCATGTGGCTTCCTGAGATTTTGGCCTTTGGGCAATTTCTTGCCTAGTCACTAACTATGCAGGTAGTACTTTAAATTTATCTACCTGTATTTTTTTTTTTGAGTAATATTTGTAGCTTTCCCTCAGAAATATCTTTCTTACCATCATGGACAAGTAATGCACCAGAATTCCAATTGAGTAATTAGTTATTCTTAAAATAGGTTTAGGGGCTGAAATTTAAGATTCCCCATGGATTGGATTCTAGCTAGGCTTGAAGAGCTTTCTCAGAACCAGGCAATTTCTAGAGCGACTCAAAGGTAAGGACTTTTAACATAAACAGCCTTACTGTAGGTACCTTTTAGTATGCTAGGCTTAGAAGTTATAGTCTGGCCAATTTCAAAGGGCAATTCACATTACTACTGTTCCAGTTTGCATCACAACAGAGTTGGAAAAGCAGGTGCTATCACAAGCCCATCCTCATTTAGTCAGATCATGGTTGTTTTATTGTTGAAAAATCCACAAAAGAAAATGCCGGTAGATTTGAATCATTGAATTGAGCCAAGGCAGACAGATACAGGCTCACAGAGCTGTGTCCTACGTGTTTCAGAATAAACTCAACAAATGAATGCACAGCAGTTAAAAATTGAAAGCACTAAAATCAATATTTAAGAGGTTCATTTAACCATAACAAAAACACCTTAGCAACAGTTTCTTTTTGAATAGTGCTTTGTAAAGGAAGTGGGGCTGTCTGAGCTGGGGTTGGCCGCTGAGTGCAGTGAACCTGTGGAAAAGAACTCAGTGTGCCATTGAACTGGAAGCAAATTACGTTGCCAGGGAAACCAGCCCCTTTGCAGCTCTCAGGTGAAAGGATGTTTGATCTTTAAAACAACAAAAGCTGAGGTTTACATGTGGAATATTATCAGTATTACCCAAAAAGCATGGTTATGGGAGAAGCAGGTATATTATTACTGCAATTTACTAAATGATTAGAGAGCAGACAATTGTTGGGAAAGTATTTCACATGTATCTTACAAAGGATGCTGGCAAAAATTCAACTGCCAATTCATTAATGTCATGTACAATTACAGGAGTGGTATGTCTTCAAGCTGTAATGCCGTTTTAAAACTGATTTTGATCAGCCAGTTAATATTTGGTATTGCTTCTCTGGTTACATGTTCCATGCTTGAAGACTAAGGATTTATCAAACCTTTCTTCTAATTTGAAATGGCTTTTCTAAGCACCGAGAAACAGAATTATGCATGAAAAAGAGAATATGTGGACTCCTTTAGCATTGGAGGTTAGGATTACTCCATTCATTTTCATTTTGCTGGCAGCTGTCTCACTGATGCTATCTCACACAAGTGTGACATTTTTTGTACTTAGAACCAAAGAATCACTTTTTGGGTATGATTTGAAAAGTCAGTTTGCATTACCCTGGGTTTGGAAAGCTCTTTGAATTATTGAGTGAAGAGAGGGTTTATGGCCTTTATGCTTGCTGTCTAGCAAAGAGTGTTGAATAATGAACTACATTTTTAATCAAAGATTTCCTTTTACTCTAATCCTTTATTTCCCAATGGACCTAACCTGATTTACTATGCTGAATGCTCTATGAGGAGGAGTCAGGGTAACCTTGGTTTTTCTCTGGAGAGAAGATGTACGTTGACTCAGAAAGCAGCAAGAAAAACATGCAGTAGTTTTGACTCCTGAACTGCATGAGTTTTGGGATGCCATCCATTCGTCTATTCATCTCTTTCAATAAGCACTTTTCTCTTCAGTATACAAAGCAATAGAGACTTACAAAGATGAATAAGACCTACTCTCTGTCTTAGTAACCTCGTGATAGGAAGAGACAGAAAACAGATGAACTAAAGTTACAATAGAGCTCCAGGCATAGTGTGTGGGATGTGGTAGGCAGTTGAGAAATATGTGTCAAATGGATGAATACGTAAAGATGTAAAGTACAGTAGAAACACAAAGTAGGGAGTGATGAATTCTATTAGGGATTCTGAAGTCTTGGTCTTTCTTCATCTCATCTTAATCTTGGTTCACATGACATTTGTTAAAAATCTTTGCCTTTGTTTGCACCAAACCTGTGGATAGTGCAAATCTATCACTATCAATTTCACTTGGTATAATTTTCTTCTTAGTATTTGCCACATCAAATATACAAAATATTTGTTTATTACCTTTTTTGTTCTTACTCCTAGAATTCTTGTTAAGTGTAGGGATCTTGTCTGTCTTGATGTTGTATTTAGCACATAATATATAATCATCAAATATATTTGTTGAGAGAATACATTTATAATGGGTTTTGAGATTACAGTTTGTCATCAATGGAGCTAGAAGACTTAGTATGTGTTTTAGTCCATATTTGATAAGGTTAATGAACTGTCAAAAATTTTAAAAATTCGGGCTGAGGATTTAGCTCAGTGGCATAAGCACCTGCCTTGCAAGCATGCAGTCCTGAGTTCGATCCCTGGTAGCAATAAGAAAAAAATTTTTTTTTCATTTGTTTTTTTCTTACACTATTTAAGTTTGCCCTTAAGAGAAAAATTAATGTAATATAAGACATTAAATGTATGGTGATGTGGTATGTTGATCTATACTCTTAGGTGATATACAATTATTGCCATTTTCACACTTTGAAATGGAACAATTTCTCACTGGTAGAAATTGAGGCAAATACATCCTGCTATTATGGTTATGATTGTTATGATTATGGACTTTAGACTTCATTTACACTGGATTTAGTCTCAACTGAAAATGACAAAGAGAAGAAAATAAGACCATTCTTAAATTGATGTTTTTTTTCTTTCCACAAAGAAGATTGGAAATGAAGCTGGATGGAAGAATTTGAATCTACCTGTTGAAAATATACCAGGTGTCCCTCAAAGCCTCATGTACTCAAAGGTGAAGCTTTGGGGAGTAACTGGATCATTGACATGATACTGGGTTATTCCACTGATTGGTTTATTGCAGTTCTGAGTGTGGGTAATGGACTTAAGGAAGAGGGAGCTCCCATCCTAAGTGTGGTGGCACCAACCAATACATTTGTAGCCTGGATAGGATGAAAAGGAAAAAAGAAGGAGGAAGGTTGCTGCTTCCTATATGCCCTGCTGTGGACTGCCATACTCCTGTGTGGTGCCACCCTGCCTTGGAGTCAGCCAAGTATGGACTAAAACCTCTACAAACTGTGAGCCAAAATAAACCTCGCTTCATTTGACTTGTGGGTGTCAGGTGTTTGTCCTAGCAATGAAGAAAGTAACTGAGACACCAGGCAAAATGGATCTTCATAAGAAAAGCCCTTATTTTGTCTGAAAACTTACTTATTGAAATTCAAAGGAAAATAAGCTATGTTCAACTGGAGAAATTCCAGATTTATTGGCAAATCTAATATCTTGAGGCAGGTCTTAGAGAAATCAGGTCATATCTCTTTATCATCCAAATGGATGAAATCCCTGGGATCCCGCAGGATAGCATCTCCTGCCTGTCCTATTTTGGGAACCTTTTTACAGGAAATTTAAAAACCTGAGACATAATATTTGTGCTTTTAGAAAAGGTGAGGCCAATAACTATTCAAAATAGGGTAGGAAGTTAAAATTTTTTCAATATGAGAGAGCTTTAATTTCTCTGTTGTGTTGATAACTTTTGTCTCATTGCTGAGAATGAAGGAAGGAAAGGTTTTAGCTCACAGTTTGTAGAGGTTTCAGTCTGTAATTAGTTAGCTCAAAGAAAGAGTGGCACATGGCAGAGGACATCAGTTCATGTGGCAGAAAACAGCAAAAGCAAGAGCAAAAGTGGAGGAGCATTGGGGGGAAGACTCCTTTCCTTATGTTATATATAGACTACCCGCCCCAGGGCAGGTATAACACTCACATCCATAATCCCAGCATTGAATCAATCACAAATTCTAGAAGCCTGCTTCCATGTTTTTTGTGAGGCTTTAGGGGGACATCCAGACCCAAACCACAACATCTATAATGTTTTGTTGTGTCACTTCAGAGATGAGGAAGTACTGTGACTTTTAAAACTCAGGCCTAAGCAAAGTTTCTTTGTCAGAAAAAACTCCTCTGGAAGGGAAATCCTTGTCTCCAAACCCAGATGAAGCACAGATGAAAATGTGAGTTCTTGCTGTTTTGTGGAACTAGAAGCTCCACGTGTTGCTGCTGAATCGTGCTGTCTGGATGAAGGGATCTCATTCAGTCCCATACTCACTATTTTAGCATACCCTTGGGACTCCTTAAGTTTATCCCCAGACCTGACCACACTACTCTAGTCAATATCTTCACTTTGGTGTCCAGTATGTATTTAACCGAACATGTCCAAGTCAGACTTGATTCCATCCACAGCTTGTTTCCCAGCTGCGTAAAGTGGCACCATCTGTTTGCAGAGGCTCAAAATCTTGGACTTACTCTTCATTTTTTTCACATGCTGTATTCAATATATCAGCCACGCTTGCTTACCTGACCTGCCTTAAAATGGTCTCCAGTTCCATTGCTGTCACCCAGCTACAAATCACTAGTATGTGTCTGCTGAACTATTGAGAGAGCTTCCTGACTAACCTCACTCCTTTCTCACTTTGTCTAGCCTATTTTCCATAGAGGAGAAAAATGAGCCTTTTAAGCCACAAATTAAGTCTTGTTACACTGTGGCTCAAAACCTGCTAATAGTTTCCCATCATGCCTAGAATCAGATCCAAATTTTTAGCATGGGCTATGAGCTGTGTTATGATGTGGCCCAACCTCATTTTCTCTACTGTTTCCCTTATTTACTATGCTCCTTTCATGCTCTGAGTTTCTTAATTGGATACCAAGGACAGCCAGATGGCAAACAAAATGTAAGCCTTTTTATGATAAAACTGATAAATGATCATGGCTTTAGATCTTTGGCCAAGAAAGATACAGCAGCAACAAGAACAAGGATCTTGTTCTCATGGAATTAATACTTGAAGCTTCTGTACAGTGTTTGAAAAGCACACTATAAAGTAATGTTATATATTATTATAATAGTTTTATATATTATGTAATAACTTAGCCATGAAACAGAATCATGATGTAAAATTCCTTACTTCCAGATATTGTTGGACTCTCTAGACATCAAATTTTGAAGCATCTAGTTGAACCATTAGGCACAAATTTAAAACTAATTTCTTTTTGGAGAAATAAAGAGCACTTGGGGCCAATTGGCAAAGAGTTTATTGATTGTCTTTTTGAATCTCTGTGTATAAACATTTATTGGACATATACTTTTATTTTCCAACAGTGATTATCTTGGCCTCTTGTTTTTTTATTAGATTGCCACTTATTAGGAAGTAGATATTCCTATGCATTCCATTGCTGGAAAATTTCTCCTGCGTGGTGGGGTCCAATGTGACTGCTTCATCAAATGACCTTTCCACGGGCAGAATCCCTTAGACCTCTGGAAACACTGCATTTGAAGGTTGCTTTCACTTGGGAGAATTTTAAAGCATAGATAGTTAATCCTTTTCCTGCTGATGTCAGTGCATCAATGATGGAGTCTTTGCCAAAGATGATCTCATGGATCTGAGAACAAAGGAAAGAGTATGACATAAATTCAACCTAAATCTTGGAGCATTCTAGTGTTTCTTGATAGAAGGCTGCCTGTGTGTCAAGGTGAAAGAGAGGAACTTTGATTGATTGCTACTGTGTGTCTTTGTGAGTCACTTGTTTTTCAGGACCAGTCACTAACAAAATAAAAAGTTGCTTCAATATTACAAGTGACTTGTATTGAGTTTTAAAATCATTTTGTAGCTTCAATTTCTTATTCAAACTGAACAATTTCAAACTTTCTTTTCGAAACTCACCTTTGAGAAGATTTTTTCCCCCAGGGGCAAAATTTAGTTTCATTTCAATCTTTGTTTAGGAAATAACACATTAATTTTTTCATAACAAATAGATAAAAAAACACTGCATTTATATTCTGCATATGTGAAGGAAATAAATTTCCAGTCTACAATTGCACTGTACATGAAATCGTGGCATTGCTGGGGTCTTTTGCTCGTTTTTCTCTGTGAAGAGCTTACACTGAATTTTCATAGGGGTTTGTGATCCCCCCGTTTAGGCTACGAGGGTTTCATCCTCACATGGATGTCTGTTGTTCTGCTTACACAGAATCTATTTCCTTCCAGTGATTGTACCCCATATTTATGGCAACATCTGCACATAGCATAGGAGACCCATCTGCAGGCCTATTGTCTTGACCATGGGGACTGACAGAGAGACAAGTATATTTTTCTACTGGTTCAGTAAGATCTAGTCCAGAGATTTTTTTTTGAGACCATGTTAAGGAGGGAATCTACCTATGATTGGATTGAGCTATCATGATAATAGAAGACTGGGGTTGCTAATGCTACCATAAGGAGAAATCTCTGCCACTTGAAAGTAAAGCTATTGCAACTGAAAGCAAAGGTTCAAGACAGCCTCTTGATATCTTTTGAGCTTCTGGATGTGGTCACAGCTGATTTTAACTTGTGTGAAACAACTTTTTTATTTTCTCTCAAAGCTACTTGAGTTGGCTTTTATGACTTGCAAATAAAATTCAATACTGCTCTATACAAACCACTCTAAGTTATAATAAATGCTGAACTGTATACTACAAATGACAATAAAACTGGGAACTTTTTAGTCTCAGTAACCACAGTTTTAGCACTAAGAAAAATGTCAAGCAGATATATTATTGCAAGTCGCTGTAACATTTTTGACGAAGGTCTAGTTGATAGTGATGCTTTAAATGCACCTTTGTTTCCATACTACCCATGTTATTCTGGTTGAAGAGATCTAGAGGCCCTGCATCCATCGTATGTGTGTGCAGCAGTCTGGAGTTGACCACCCACTCAGAGCATTTGTGGGTTTGGAGCCACGAACTGTGGCACACAGCACAGCCAACCTAAAGGCAAGAAGCTGGGGATAAGTGAAGATACCTGGAAGAAAAGAGGGTGAAAGAGAACACAGGAGTTGGGAGTAAAGGAAACACAAAAACAAATACCCAGTGATAAATACCCAGGGTTCTGAATCAATTATGGTATATTTCTATGTTGAAAATACTTAGTATCTGTTATGAATTGTATTTTAAGTGTTTATTTATATTCATGGAAAGATTCATACTATATTGGCAGGCAAGAAAAGCGTGATGTTTTATGAGTATGGTTCCACTTTTAAAAAATAAAACCCATGAATATGTATAAATATTAATGTAACATTCTCAAAGATACATTTTAAATTCAAAAAATGATTATCTCTACAGGGTAGGATTGTGGGTGATTTACCTGCCTTTTCTTTTGCTTGTTTGTGTTCTAATTTTCCTCCAGTGAATATGAATTAGTTGCATAAAAAACAGAAACAGAAGGTACACCCTGTGAGAGCGAATTATTAGGATTACAAACAGGTAAGCCTGGCATTTCTCTGTGTCAGAGAAGTGGAGAAGGAGAGAATCAAGAATTAGAAAAGACATTTTCTGAACTTTGGAGCTAATATAAAACTGGATTCGACAGATGGAGATGGTTGCTAGAAGAAATGGTGGGTCTGGGAATGCAGCCTACAGGCCCCTGGGGAGGACAGTGAGGACCCCTCTGCAGCCTTCCTTTAGCAGTAATTTCAGTTCTACTCAGTAGGTAGGGATGTCTCCAATGGGGACATAATCTTAGCTTTGAAAAAATACCCATGTTCCACGAATAAATCACTGTGTGTCATCCAGCACAAACATGTCGATAAGCACAAGACAAACAGTGGCAGCTGAAGGCAGCACTGTTCCCTTCTCTCTGCGGTTCCCATTGTCCGAAGTCAGATCTCTATCTTCTTCTGGGTGAGCTTTCTGCTTCCAGTATTTTTACCTCTGAAGGACACGTGCTGGTTTCTTACTGCTAGTATAACAAATTACCACACATTTAGTGACATAAAAGCACACAAAGTCAAACTGGGAGTGTGCCTGTAATCCTAGTATTCTAGGAGACTGAGGCAGGAGGATTGCAACTCTAAGCCCAGCCTGGGCAACATTTAGTAATTTAGTGAGCCCCATCTTAAAACAGGATTGGGGAATGTAGCTCAGTGCAGAGGCACTGGGTTCAATTCTCAGTACAGCAGAACCAAAACCCAAACCCTCATCCCCTTTATCAGTGAGTGTATAGTTCTGAAGACTGAGATGTGTCTCCCTGGCATACAATTAAGATGCCCATGTAAGTGCACCCCATTCTGGAGCCTCTGTGTTTGTATTCATTCACTTTCCTTAGCTCAGAGCTCCCCAAAGCCAGCAATAGTAGGTTGAGGACTTCTTATATGCTTTGATTTTTATTTTCCTTTGACACTTCTTTCACTTTTTTTTTTTTTTTTTTTGGTACTGGGGATCAAACTCGCGACCTCACACTTGCCAGGCAGATGCTTAAGCCACTGAGCTAAATCCCTAGCCTACTTCTTTCACTTCTAAGATGCTTGTGATTTCATTGGACCCATCTGGATAATCCAATAAAATCACTCTATTTTAAGGTCACCTGATTAGTAACCTGAATTCCACTTATGACTTTGAATTCCCCTTTGCTGTGCAACTTGTATCTACAGGTTCCAGGGAGTAGGGTACAGGCACCTGGGAGGATATTACTATTCTACTTCCTGTGTACATTGTCTCCATAGTTGCTAGAAAAAGCTATCTGGAGTACATGCTTAGACTCTGCCCTGGTTAAAACTTCCTACTATCCAAAATTTTTGAAGTGACAAAAATTTCATTACCCTCTAACTTTGTTTTATGTGTTTTCACCCCCTCCCTATTAGCCTTCAGTACATGTGAGGAAATTGGTGAATTGCTATGGATTTCTGCATCCATTTCCCTTTGTTATTTCACATTCCCATGCTTTTGTCAACACAGGGCCTTTTGTGTTTTACTAGGCTGGGTATCATGGGTCCTACTTTTCTCCTTCTGCACTGCTTGCTTCCTTCAACCTCCCTATTTTGTTTTGCTGCCTCCCTTCCTCTCCTGATTTCTAACATTTGAGTGTTAAGAACTTTCTTATAACCTTCCTTTCTAGCTTCTCTCTCTTAGATGAGCTCATCTGTTTCTGTGATTATAACCACCTGATCATTCTCCGATTTGTATCTCCAGACCCAGACGTATCTCCAGACATGTCTACATAAAAGCCTACTACAACCCTTCCCTTCCATGTCCCTAGGTGTTGTGGATATTGGCGATTACTCTGAGTCAAGACAGAGATCCTCTTGATTGCTCTCACCCATTTTTAATCCATTCATTTGTTGAAAGAGTGTTCATTATTCTGCCCATCAAGACGTGCAGGTAATGTTTACTGTTTATTTACTGTATGTCCCAAGCCTTCTTCTAACTTTTAATCTTCATAATATCCATGTGAAGTAGATCCTATTCTTCTTTCTGTTTTATAGATGAAGAGTTGGAGGCCAAGAAAGATTAAGTGGCCTGCCTAATTTACAGAGCAGGAAGTGATAGGACCAGGATTTGATTCCAGCTGCTCTGAACTTCTAGGTTAAACAGTTAAACCCACTCAGGGTTGTTTCCAGTAAATTCTCAAACTCCAGGCAGACTGAGGAGGCCCTCCCCTGTGTTTCTTGCCTCTGTGCTTACTTCCTGGTGGCTAGGTAACTTGTGACATATAAGTCTGTGTCTTTTTTTTTTTTTTTGTCTCCCTCTGGAGGATATACACTGTCATGGTGGTCTCCTGCTTTGTTTAATTATTACAGTATGACCCATATTCCTGTAACAGTGAGTTCTCTTTGAATTTTTTCCTTCTGTCTTGGGTATCACTCACTTTGAATCAGTCCAACATGGTTTTTCTTTGTTGCAAAAGCCAAGCACCACTTTCTCATTATGAAAGGCGCTGAGATTCTTTCCCAGGAATCTTCTATCACTAGTCGAACTAGTCATGTGCAAGGGGATCATATTTCACTCTCCTTTTCTCTAGCAGGAAGCTTCTGTGTTTCTGTAGCATTTCTAAGCTTTGCGCTGGAGGCAGTGTCAATATTGAATTTTGTGCCTGCCCTATCTGTGCCTGTTCTCTAGCTTCCCTGTGTGTCATCTGGATTCCCACTGAAAAGCATTACCTCCAGTTGAGAGTTCCTGCTCTGAGCCCTGTAGCCCTGAAAGCTTTGTTGACTTGCATTAGGGGTTCAAGGGCCACAGAAGAACCATTCTGCTTAGCCTCTCCTATTTCCAACATGATTTAATTCAAGTTACCTTTCTGCAAATTGTAATTAGTCACATGGAGACCCATCCATAAAGTGTGGACAGCACCATTCTGATGCCTGTAGGAGCAACAGCTTCAAAGCTCAGGTCATACCAGAAGTGAGATAAGAGAGTAAGTGTGATAGTTAAGAGAAAAGGATTGGCAGCAGGCAGACCTGATTTCAAGCCTTAGCTTCAGTCAAGTACTAGCTGTTTTACCTCAGCAAGTACTTCTGTGAGTTCATTTTTAAAGTCTAAAATAAGAGTATCTGGCATGGGTTTAATAGGCAATGCCACAGTTTCAAAAAAGAGCACGCTTAGGGACCCAACATAGCACACTGTGTGAAGAAGAAAGTAATGCTTTTCCAATTCATACTGGTGGTGAGAAAGCTAATGTTAGGAAGAGGTGATTGATTATTTGTATTTCATCCTTTCTTTTCCTTCTGGCAGTCTGGAAGAGAATGCCCTAATGAATTTTTAATTATGTAGAAAGTGATTAGGATAGCAAAGAATATTGCAATTTCTTTGGCTACAAATGATGGTACTATGGCACCAAACTCATTCATAGGAAGTATATTAATAAAACCTAACAGCTCTGTCTGCTCTGTGTACTTTGCTTTTTTTTTTTTTTTGCTGTTCTTTAAATGACACCTGGCTTGAACCATGTGAATCTTGGTGATAAGTTATATGGATTTCTGCTGTTCTGGTTTATTGCACAGAGTTCAGCAACCATTCCAAAGACCCTACATCTCTCTTCCCCAGTTCTGCTTCTGGCCCTCACTGCTACTCTGTTTCTCTGAAAATAAGACCTACCTGGAAAACACATTCTAGCATGGTTTTGGAAAAGACATTTTCTGAACTAGAACTTCTTTTCCAGGTAGGTCTTATTTTTGGGGAAATGTGGTAGGTAATAAGCTCTCCCCTTGCGGCCACGCAGGAATGAATGAGAGCATACTTCATGAGAGTCAATGGGCAGTCGTTTCCTAACAGACATCACAGTAAGACCTGGTGGAAAAGTTCACTTCTATGTGAAGCTTGTGTATTACTCAGACTTGTGCTACTACAGTGAAATACTTGAGCTAACTGACTTGTAAGAGAAAATGTTTACATGACTCCCTGTTTTGGAGGTTCAGAGGTACAGTGCCTGTACAGGCTCAGTTCTTGCAAGGACAGTATATGGCAGTGCATCTGGTGGAAGTGTGTGGAAGAGCACACAATCACATCTCCAGCCAGGAATAAAGCACAGAGGATGGGTGAGGTCTCACTGTCCCTAATCAGGCCCCTAATGATCTCAGAACCTCTCCTAGGCCCCACCTCCTAAAGGCCCACCACCTTCCAGTCATGCCATCTTGGAGATCAAGCTTTCGATATTCAGGCATTTGGAAAGCATTCAACATCCAAGATGTAGCAGCTTCTGTATATCTTAACGAAGTTGTTGGGACACAGTATATTTATGTGTCTATGGCAAGTAAATGAAAATAAGTTTGCAGCTTAATTGTTTGACTGTCAAAACTTAATTTTCTAGTATTTGGTATGTCTTTAAAAGTTCTTGAAAATCACATTGTCACTTTTTTGTAAAGCTTGAAATCACATTATTAATCTGACCTTCCTTCAAAGTCATGCTAGCATAAATGATAACACCACATTCTTCATTAATAGCATAATTAAAACATTTTGGGATTGCTGTCAGTCTTTTTTGTTAGCAGAAATGAAAACTGTCCCTTAAATGTTAGATCTCAGTCAAGCAAAGTTAATACTTACGAAGTGCTCTATTTGAAAGACTATTGTCCATGGTGAATTAAGGGGGAAGAAAAAAAGATGTGAAAACACTGAAATTATTTTGACATAAAAGTTGAAGTGGTAAATGAGTCTCTTATGTTAGGTAGGCCCTTTAAAGGGCTGCAGTGACCTTGGTTATGCTTAGCACTGTGCTAGGGGCCACGGAGAAATCCAAATGGCAAGGATTTGTTTGGTTGACACATAATCCCTAATGATCTCTAGGTCTTTGAGAACATTAGGCCAAAATAATTCCAAAATGTCATCATACTTTGAATATTTAACTATGATTTCTAAGGCTTAGCATAATTTTTTTTTAATGAAATTGAAAAGCAAGTCTTGAGAACTTTGTTGCAGTTCACCTGGCTTACAGGTGTTAGTAGCAGTGGAAGCAGCAAGTTAGCACGCATTTCCTTGTCCGTAGTAGATAAAGTACCTCAGTTAAATCTTGGTTCAGTATCTATCCCTGAAAACTTTACATACAATCCTTTTAGGATAATCCAGTTGGTGCTACCATCCAAGTTTTGCAGCACAATGTGCTTTTTTCTCAAACTACATTGTTTTTCTTTCCATATACAGAATCTTTTTGCTTGGGAACAGTCTAGCAGGAACATTCTTCGGCTTCTTATTATATAAAATGGTGACTAACACATACCTCACAGAAGTGCTGTATGGACTCGGTAAATACATTGTTACCAATTAGGATTAAGTTCAACTGCAAGTGATAGTAATCGCCAGTCATGGTGCTTTAAGCAAGTCAAAAGTTCATTTATCTCTCAGCTATGCAAAGTCCACAGGGAGTTCAGTCTTGGCCATTGTGTTGGCTTCTTGACAGTCAGGGACCTGGGCTGTCTCTTTTGCCCACCCTCAATACATCTGAAAGTTGTTGATAAAGCTAGAAAATGAGATGTAAAAGCATCTCATTTACAAGCGGTCAGTTACGTGGTCTCATCTGTAATATTTGGAGGCCCTGAGAAATGCTAACCGTATTCTGGTATAGCCATTGACCTAGCCATGAATTGGTGGCTCTATTGCTAAGGGAGAAGGATAGAATGAATTCTGGGGGCCACTGGCCTTTTTCAGGTTTAGTAATCTGGTACAATTGGATATAAGATACTCTCCAATTGCTTTTTCAATTCATTGCTTTCTCTGTTCTCTTCTCAGCAGTTGACACCTGGTGCAGCATTCTGCATTTGGATCAGAAAGTGTTAAGCCTGAAAAAGAGAGCTTTTTGGCAGTAAGGAAGGTGTTTCTGCGTCCAGTTTTCATTAACTTGTGATTGTTGAAGAAAATCTTAGCTTAGATTAGTCCTAAATCATGTGTTGGGCAGAGTGTTCAGTGGGGACAAGAACTGGTGTATTAGTATTTACATTTAAGTAGCTAATTATACTTTCAGCATGTGGAAAATGTGGAAAAGAAACACTTTCCAAGATTATTCCAGAAACTATTTAGCAATCCTAAAATTCACTGTAATTAATTTATAAAAAAAGAAGGGATTCTTCCCCAGGATTTTTAAGAGTATAGAATTATAGTTTTCCTATGTATTTGCAAATTATGTTTTCCTTTAGGAAAATTTTGTGGTCTGGCTTTATTTTGACTGTCTTCCACATGTTTGCTCTGTTTTCTTCCAGTGTTTTATGATGCAATGATTATTTTTCTCTCACTTTTGACCTAAAGTGAATGAGTTATAATCTTTCTCCTTGAAGATGAAGTTCTGAAAGCTATGTGAGGCCCGAACATCACTTTTTTTCCTTAAGGAAAATGTGTAGATTTCACAAGAATGGAAAACTAAAGGAAAATTTGGAAATTCTCAAAACAGAGTTCTTTGTGTAAGACTACTGTGTTTATTTGATGTCGACAGGGACTTTTCCTGCCTCAATTCTGGCTGTATTTCTACATTGTACTTGGATGTGATAAACTGTCAATAACAATGCCTGGTCTTAATGAATGAATGAATAATGTGTGTTATAATTTAGCAGCATATGTTTAGAAGACATCAAGTTTTAACTGACCGAGAACTTCGTAAGAGTCAAGGTTGATTTCCACAAAACTGAGACAGATGCAAAAAGGGATTTGTTTTCTTTGTGATTTAACCAGATTTTTATTTTTCTTTATGCTATTTCAATTTTTATTTTTTTTAGTACACAATTGCAGTACAGAATGATTACATTCTTGATGGGGAGTTGGTACACATACATACACATCTTTGTTCTTTTTCACCCCCTTTCCTGTTTTCTCTCCTCTTTCACTACATCTCTTGGTCCCCTTTCCATTTGCAAAAGATCTGTCTTTCTATATTCTATTACTTAATCTTTTATTTTGCTTTTTATTTCTATTTGGGTTTATCTTAAGAGAAACCATGCAGTATTTAAGCGTTTGTGTGCGTGTGATTTATTTCACTTAACATTATGACCTCAAGGTGCATAAATTTTCCTACAAATGACTCAGGTAAATCCTTTTTTGCTGGCAGAATAGTGCTCTGTCATGCATATATACCATATTTTCTTTATGCATTCAACTGTTGGTGAACATATAGTCTGCTTTCAAGATTTAGCTATTATGAGTTATGCTGCTATAAACATGGGTGTGTATATCATAATATGATGTATTATTTATCTGTTTTGGAAAGATACCTAGAAGGGAATTGCTAGTTTAAATGGGATTTCTGGTTTTATTTTTTTGAGGAATCTCCATACTGATTTCCATAATGCTGTACTAGTTTACATTTCCACCAACAGTGTAGAAGGGTTCCTTTTCCCCTGTAGCCTCTCCACATTTGTTATTATTTGATTTCTTTCTTTATTCTTTTTTTTTTTTTTCGGTACAGGGGATCAAACTCATGACCTTGTGCTTGCCAGGCAAGCACTTATGCCACTGAGCTAAATCCCCGGTTATTATTTGATTTCTTGATGATGACCATTCTTTTCAGAGTGAGCTACAATCACAGTGTACTTTTAATTTGCATTTTTCTAATAGACTGCAATATTGAACATTATTCATGTATTTATGGATCATTTGCACTTCATCTTAAAAGTGCCTAATTCATTTTGGTTGCCCATTTTTTGATTGGGTCTTTAATTTTGGGGAGTCTAATTTTTTTGAGTTCTTCATTTATTGTAGATATTGTAGGTCTAAAGAATAACTGGCAAGAATTTGTTTATCTTCTGTAGGTTATTTTTCACCTTGTTGACTGTTTCCTTTTTGTTAAACTGGTAAGAACAGATACTACACTTGATCTTAGCCAAAAGGCTGAGAAACGATAGCTGCTGTTTCCTTTTTGTGCAGATGCTTTTAAATTTGATATAATACTATTTATTGATTCTCAGTATTATTCTTTGTGCTATTGGGATTCTGTTCAGAAAGTCCTTGCCTATATCTATGTGTTCAAGAGCTTTATTTATTTTACCTGCTAGCAGATTGTTTCTGGAATTTGCTTTCATTGTGGCTAAAACTAAGATTGACTCTGCCCATATTAATGCCCAGCCTGAAAGTCGAGTACATGCTCTACCATGTTGAATCTCATAGAAACTACTATTTAGTTCTCAATGCCATCTCTGTGAAAGGCATGGTGAAAAAAGTAGGCAGTGAGATACAATTTAATCACAAAGTCTTACCTGGAGTGGATCACTGAGTGTTTTACTTGAGTTAGTCTCCTTATTCTTGCACCATCTCTACAGTATGCCTAGGTAGTGAGAGGTTGGACTCAGTACATCCCCAGAGGTGGGAAACACAATTCGATTTGAGATAAACTATTTCATTTTCTAAAACATTTTGCTTAAAAATAATCATATGATTAGGAGAACAAAGGAGAGTTAACATGTCAAGTCAGTTGTAAACTCAGTACCTTCAACTTCTTGGAGGGAGCAATGTACAAGGAATACTTATCTTTCTACATTTGTCTAATGTGACAACTGTACAGAGGCCAGATACTGCATCTGAGATGGAAATTCTTAACTTGGAGTTCAAGAACCTCAAAAGTCTCTTTGGATGAATTTAAGGGGGCATCACTGCATTCTCTGAGTACCTCTATGTTTTGTTAGTGTATTAGTCCCTTATGTGGAAGGTTAAGAGCTTTCCTCAGTTTCCAAAGGGTGTTCTCAGGCCCTGAGAGAAGAACTGCAGTTGCTGGTCTTCTATCACAAGAAATTTTAGGCTTTTTAAAAAAATGTATGTACAAAAATAAAATACTGGTATTCTTTCTTTCATACTTAGGAAAAGCAGGTTAATTAGACATTCTGTAACAATTTCTCAGCTGTAATTATCTGACTTCTCTTATATGAAGCAGGAGAATTTAAAATCTTCTGCAACTCAGAAACAATGGTGCTTCATCCCATGTAAGTTCACTTTCTCAGATTGCCTAGAGTAACAGCTCAGCACTTGCTTCTGTTTTCAAAGTTTTACTCATAGCAAAATCCACAGAGATTTTTGTCTTCTGTGATCTGATCCTCTTGACTTTAAGTTTAAAGAGGCATGAATGTCTCTTAGCCTGAATGCTATAGAGCTATTCCATGAAGAAATGAGTGATTAATACTTGGGAAGTAATGTATTTTTATTCCAGATTATGACATTTTGTCTCCATTGGAATCCCAGCTGTAATCTTGCTTTTGCTTTTTTACCATAGGGGCTCTAGGCATAAGTAAGAGAGAGAAAATCCTTTTTTATGATTAACCAAAATATTTATGGCCCAAGTCTGAGTTTTGTCAGAAAAGCAAATTATATGTGTTCCCTAAAGGGAATAATTACTTACAGTTTGGTAGCAGATGAATAATAATTTGGAGTCAATTTATCAGGAAGATAATTTTGCCCATAAAGAAAGAACTAATAATGCCACTGAACAGGTGGTTATGTATTTGCAATAAAAAAGAGTTATTAAATGATTAAGGCAGGAGGTTCTAATAGATACTGTGAGTCAGACCAGTTTCTTTCCCTCCTCTTTTGCAAACATTCCTTGGGTAAGTCTCACATTCTAAGCAATTTGCTTTCCTTTGGTCCTGCAAGATGAGAATTGTAGTTTTACACAGTTGATGTGTGTGTTCTAAACTCCACAGAGGGAGTAAAGTCAGTATGACCTAGAAGTAGAGAGAGAGGGAGAGAGAGAGAGAGAGAAAGAGAGAGAAGGGAAAGAGAAAGAAAGAGAAGGCTTACCTAATGTTAAAAGAAGAAGAAGGAAGAAGGTGAGGGTGCTTAGGTAGCCTTGAAGCAACTATTGAATCAACTTTCAAGGAAATTCCGTGCTTGGCTTACCTTTGCTTTGCTGTTGGGAATGTTCCAGACAGCCAGGTGAGTTGGTCATTCTTTTCAATGATTCTTGAGCTAACATTTGTGCTCTGAAGGAAGGGGCTGGTTTTTCTTTTATGAAAATAGGTATACATTTGCTATTGAACCTATTAACTTTGCTTACTTGAAAATTAATTCGAGACTCTAGTATTGCTGGAAACTGAAAACCCTAATAGATCTGAATCATAACAGTTCAGCTGATCATTATAGAAAGTGCAGGGAGTTAAAGGGTTGAAAGTTGGACAGATTTGGAAGTAGAGAGGAGGAAAAAGATGCTGACCAGAGCTGCAGTTGGATTAATGTTTTTCTCACAAATGAGTAGGAAAAGAAAAGGAAAAAAAATGAATAGGAAAAGACCTTTAGGGGCCTTAAGAGAAGCAGGTGCTAGAAAGCTGCTTGCTGAGTAGCAGTTGCAGAAAAGATATAACCCAAGTTTTGATCTCCTGTGTGGATGTGAATTTTAGACCAGTTTTGACCTTGACATGGGGTTTGAGCTGAGCCCGTGTACACCCTCCCTTCTGTGAGCCTGCTTACCCGGCCAGGCCAGGGCGTATGGGAGGATTAGAGACTTGTAGTCAGCAGAACCCCATGGCAACATAGTCTGGCATTTATGGACACCTGATTCTTTCATGTCTAAGTGAGAAGCCCAATCTAGGGGATTGGCGGGCACAGGTGTTGGCAATTACATTTTGTTCTCATTTGCAAAGCTCACTTCTTGGTTATTAGATGGGATCATGACTGTAGACATTAGCTGCCCCTCTGTTCAAAGGCACACCAGCCGGGTTTGGTTATTTTCTGATAATCTAGGTTAAAGACTGAGCCCTGCTTCCTTCTGGGGCTGAGGCATAACATATAGCTTGTTATCAGGAACTTGAGATTAAGGTAAATACATAAATAAGGATAAAAGCACATTCTCCATACTGTCTCTTGCAGGAATAAGAGTGATGTAGTAGATACAAGCATTACACTCCCTGTGTCTGTAAGCATTAGTGACAACCTGTGACTGTAGAGGAAAAGTCATTTTGTATGGTAGAGCAAGAACATTGCTAAATGTCTAGAAAAAATCCTCAAACTAAGTACATTTTTTCTGGTTTACTTCTCTAGGTCAGCTTAGTTATGCTTTTCTATCCATGCTAAGGCGTAACAGAAAGATGACTACTGACAGGAAAGCTCCAGTAATTATTTACACAGTCAGTTCTAGCTGCACACTCTGTATATGTGTAGTGACTGGGGGAGCCGGTCCCTGAAGTCTGCCAGTCTAGCCTGCTCACGCAACCCTCCAGTTTGGCAGATGCGAGAACATTGGAGTCACTGGGCGCAGTGTTGAGTCATGGGATATTAATTAAATAAAGGAATATTCAGGTGTTTAAAGTTTCATAGCGGGAGGTGGACAAGAGCAGATAAAAGTGTGTATGTTGTGTGTGGGGAAAATACACACTGATCAGGTGAGGAGGAGAGTGGAGATGTGTGTTTTAGGCTGGATTTGGCTATGATTTCTGGGAACAAAGACAAAATCTTAGGTGCATGTAACTACTCACATGAGAGGTTTGAGGTCTTTGGACAGTGTGTGTTGTGAGAGCTTGAATGTGACTTGGAGTGATTAAATGGGTTTTCCTATTTTCTTCCATGCATATTTCCAAAAAGGGTAGTTAGTAAAGGAGTTCCAGAATTAGTTGTAAAAATGATTAAAAGTTTTAGTGGCTTAAATGTTGTTTGAATGTTTGTTCAGTTGTCTTTTTTCAAAATTGAAAAAAATAATTATGACTACTGGAAATGTACTTAAGCCTTTGTATCACACCAAAGTTCACCAGACTGGCATATTTACAAAGCAGTTAGTAGTGTGGTTAATTTAGAGAAGAACTTTTGAATTTATGGCAACGTGAGGCACATTTTCCCATGGCTTTCACTGAGCAGAGAAGGGGCCAGCTTGCTTGATTCACCTTGAGCATGTTTTCTGCCAGTTTACCTCTCACATCTTGTCTAGGGCTTCTAAACCTGTGGAAGCTGAGTACAAAATGATTATGTGCATGATGACAGGCTTTTCTGTTCTTTCCATGTGATTCATGCCAGAGCAGATAGCGTGCCTGATCATCTCCTTCGATGTTAGAGGAGCTTTCTGTGCTGTCTCCCCCTTTCTTCCTCTGGTCCCGCCCATTCTCCCACTGCTCCCTTGGCCAAATACTGCTGGATGTGTGTATCAGATGGACCTGGATACGTCAAATTCTATGTGTACACACTGTATCTTTCTCCCCTAACTGGCCCCTCACATGGAAATGCTGTCACCTGTCACCCAGGCTTCCATTCACTTCACATATCTAATTACGCACCAAGTCTTTGTGGTTTCAACCTTCATTCTGATGGAACTGCCTGTTTCTCCCCCTTTTCATTCTACTTTTTAGATCTACATCTGGATCATGGAAATGGTTTTCTAACTGGTACTGGTACTGTGCCCTTCCTCCACGCCCACATCCTAATCATCATAACTCCTGACTCTCTTTTGTCACAAAGAAAAAGGGAACTAAGGATGCAGATGGAATCAAAGTTGCTTATCAGGTGATCTTTAAATAGGAAAGGACTTCTGGATCATTCAAATGAGATTGATATTGTCACAAGAGTATGTATTAATGGGAGAGGGAAGTAGACGTGGTTCTCTGAGTCCTGCAATGTGAGAACGACTCCACTAGCTGCTGCTACTTTAAGCATGGACAAAAGGTCTATGAGCTAGGAAATTCAAGCTTCCTGTACAGTCAGGAAAGGGCAAGCAAAAGGATTCTCCCTGACAGTCCCCAGAAGTCCTGCTGACTCCTTGATTTTAGCCTGGGAGGCCCCTTTTGAACTTCTGACCTGTAGAACTATGGGACAATAAATTTGTGGTGTTTTAAGCTGTAAGTTTGTGACTTACTACAGCAGCAGAAAATGAGAGTGCTGGTCCTCCCACTCTCTGTGGTGCCCCTGCCCCATCCACATGCCAGCCTCATGAAACTTGGCAGCCTTTAAAACCTCTCTGCAGCCCCTCTGGCTCCATCATATTGTGCTTTGTGCCCAGGAGACATTGAATATATGTTAAATAGATAGGTGAAAGCAGCCTGTTTTCCAGGACGTTAGGCCCAGTTATGCTTCCTATTTTGGGGGAAGAGATAGATTAAAAGTCAACCCAAGAGTTTTCCTTTCTGGGAACAGGATGGAGTCAGAAGATATTCTATCCCTTTTCCCCCCCTTTTTTCTTTTTAAAAGTATGTTTTATTTTTCAATTCTACAATAACATTTTTATCATCAGTGATTTTCGATAAATGTAAAAACTGCAGTGAAGTGCCTCATGGATCACCTTTCTTACTATTCTGAAGTTAGCTTTCTAGGTATTTATTTATTCATTTATTTATTTTATTTTTATTTCTATTTTTTTGGTACTGGGAATCAAACTCAGGACCTTGCCCTTGCCAGGCAGGTGCTGTGCTGCTGAGCTGCATCCTTTTTCTAGTTGTGTATGTACTTATGTCTATAGTCTCAAAAAAGGTCATACTTTATGCAATATTTTAAAACCTACTCTTCATTTGGTATAGCATGAACAGCAGCTTTTGACAGCCCTTTGCATGGCTGCAGGAAGTTCTTTTGTGTGACCATAGTAACATTTATTTAACATCTGAGTCATATTACTGAACTTCCAGAATGTTTCCAACCTTCTCCAATTATGAGCAACACTGTAATATCTTTGTAGTATCTTTGTGCATTTTTGTGATTATTATTTTAGAATAAATTGTTTATGTGTAATAGCTAAGTCAAAGATTCTAGAATGTGTGCTGTTTGATATGTATCATAAAACTGCCTCCTGGAAAACTGTACCGCTCTGTAGTCTCTCACCAGCACCTTGCTGTTAAAAGTGGTCATGCGATTGCCATCTTTTGAGTATATATCGAATATGACAAGATGATATATTTTACACTGGAAGTGTACCTTGCACTGTGGCCAGCAGTCAACCCACCCAGCTTCTTTGTAACAAAGACAGCCTCCTCTTGTTGCTCCAGAAGTTTGGTACCACTGATACTCGGAAAATTGTGGGGATTGACCTTTTTTCTACTGTGCTAAATGCTGGAATCCAGGGATGGAACAATGTTCCCTCCAGCTTTTATAGGGTTCTGATTTCTGGCAGGAATCTCTAAAGGATGCTTGGCATGGTGTCACACAGATAGACCCTGACCTCTCTCTTGACTTGCCTCCCAATCCTGACTCCAGACCTTCTCTGTGCATGAGGTGAGCTGTATATGCATGTGCTACCTTTTACATGGTACTAAGTGAGTTCCTAAAAACTCTGGTTGTTTTTGGAAACAAGTAATCTGGTGTATACAGAAGAATGAAGATGTCAAGTTTATTAGCTGTATTTTCTTTTTTGGTTGATTCTTTTTTCCTCCTGTGAGTTTAGGAAAGGCAGCTAGTTGCCATAGCAACACAAAAGCTTTCGGGCACTTGTTTGTTTGTTATATTCCTTTGCTGTTTGAGTGGCCTGTGGAGGCTCTTGTAAGAAGATGTGCTGCTTAAAGTTTGACAGTTAAATCACCATGCTGCCTGTCAGAGTGGAGAGCCAGGAGGAGGCGGAGGCGGAGGTGGAGGAGGGACAGCCACAAAGCTCCTTTTCCCTTGTCTACTTTCACAAAGCCTCTGAAGCCACCTGAATCTGGATCAAGTTTTCACTCTGTATCTCTAAAATTACAAAAGAGAACCAGTGAAAACGAACCACCAATTGACTTTTTAATGTTGCTTTCCAGCTTTCACTCTGCCCTCCTTCTCAGCTGTAGGGCCCTGTGCTATAATTCTGGGATTTTTTTCTGTTGAAAATCCACATGTACAAAAGCTTTCCTAGTCATTCCACAGACTGTGGAATAGAAGAGGGGCTGGAAAGACAAAGAAGAGCTTTCCTTTTGAGGTGGAGGCACATTACAGGTGCATACATACGTGCACACACATAGATGTACAGTGCTGTTGTTTTGTGGAAATAGGGGATCTTGCTGTACGTGTTTTTTCTGAATATGTTTATTTTTCAAATAGGAGACACTATATCCCTATAACTTTAATGACTGTGTAAGATCATTATCTTTTCATCATATAAATGTACTGTGGTTGGACTCACCCTTCATTTATGCATACCTGTATTTATAGCAGCACAATTCATTATAGCTGAGTGTTGGAAGTGGCCTATATGTTCATCAATAGATGAATGTATAAAAAATGCAGTATTTGCACACATTGGAGTACTATTCCTCCATAAAGAAAGAACCTGAGTTGTTTGTAGAAAAATAAAACCATAATGAAAGTAAAAGAAGCCAGACACACAAGCTTCAATATTGCATGTTTCTCTTATATGAGAAAACCAAAACACAAATAAACAGGAAGAAGAGGAGGAGAAGGGAATGAGGAAAGAATTAAGTTGTTTTATGTACATTTACCAACTCGTCATGAGGAATATAGTCATTGTACACTAAAAACATGTACTAATAAAAAAAATAAAATTAAAGAAAATTTGTAGATCAACCTCACTCAAGAACATAGTATCAAAAATCTTATACAAAATAATAACAAACCAGATATTGTTGTGTACACCTGTAATGCCACCACTCTGAGAGGCTGAGGCAGGAGGATCACACATTTGAGTTTATCTGGAAAGAAAATTCTGTGTGTGCATTCTTGGGCACCAGTATATCCATGGTTTATGAAGTGTTCAGCAAGTCAGCAGCTTCCCATCAAATGTCACTCCTCCAAATTTCCTTTTTTGTTTTTAAGCTGAAAATTGAATGTGAGGAAAACTCTATATAATGGGACATGCAGAATGCCTTATGTCTGTATAAGTTCTGAAGTTGATGTGTTAGCTTTGGTGTGGAGGCGTTGTTAAGCAAAAGGAACTCCAGGAAGAAATAATGCGCTTTAGGACCCCACTAGTGAGTAAACTGCAAGATGCATTACATTGCATTGTAACCAGTTCTGAGGGGTGACCAGCCTATTCCTCTGCATTGGGGTTTTAGTGGGATGAGCCTAAGGCATGAATGTGAACTCAAGGACAGACACTGGCCCTGTTCTGCTGCTGACAAGCATGTGAACCTGGGGTAAGGGCTCCATTTCTCGTTGCATTGACAGAGCTGCTGTCCTTTATCTATGCAATTCTTTTTGGGTATAGCATTTAATTATCTGAAGCTGACTCTGCTTGATGTAATGCATTTGTGTTAACCTGTGACAACAGTGTGAGCCCTGAATAAACTTCTTAGAGTTGAAAATTTCACAGCTGGGACAATTAGTGTGATTTTATTGTAGCAAACTCAGTGTCATTTCATGAGCTTTTTGTCTGCTCATTTTTCTTCGTTTTTCTATTTTTAGAATTTATTTTTATACGTATAGATAAGATGTACAATATGACTCTGATATACACCTACATAGCAAAATTGTTTCTACAGATAAGCAACTTGACATTCATCACTGTCCGCACAAATTTCTGCCTAGCTGAGTTACCATCTTTTTAAGTTTGTGTGGTTGATGGGGCCAGAGCATTATAAAAAGTTACCTCTTTCTTTCCTCCTAATTTGGCTCAAAGGAACTGCTATTCAGATAGCCCGATGGCACTGCCAATCAAGTGACCCTGCTGCTCAAGTTCCGAGGTCAGCCTGACCTTTCAGTAGAGGAATTCAAGGCTATGTAGCCATTGGAGCTGATTCATGCTAATACTGATCCCTGTGAATTTTTCCTATTCAAGTACCCAAGCTACCTTCATTCTGGCCCTTTTCACATCTTGTTTCCTTTTCTTTCCAATGTGTAGGCTGCAGGCTTTTCATATCTTTTCATCCTATTCTGGTTTTATTTTTTAGCCAGAGTTGTATTCTGCTGCCTGTAAAAGAGAAACTTTAGGCTGTGTTGGTGGTGCTGGTTTAGGCTGGTGGTGGTGCTCTCTAGCTAGCCAGAGATTGTGGACATCATCGGGCAGGTTACTGCAACTCTCTAAGCCTGTATATACGAATCTGTGCCAGTGAGAATAATAAAACCGATCTAGCTAGGTGATTGGGGATGGAAGTGACCAAGCATGGCGTAGGCACACAGTTGTGTCCTTCAACCTCAAGTTTCATTGGCAAAGTCTTTGCTTGTGGACTTAAACCTGCATCTGGATGTGTCACCTGCAGACTCTTAAACCCACAAATGGAGAAAGATGTTTATTATGTTAATTGTAGCTAATTTATTTGTTCTTGATGTTGCTGTGCACTGTGCTCTGCACACAGTGGGTGCTTAAGTACAAGTCTTTAAAAATGACTTTTAAAAACCATTAGATAAAGACATAGGAAAAATTCTGTTAGATGGGTTTTACTGGTACATTTTTCATAGTCATCAATGTTTTAACACATTGAACGAGGTTACAGATAGGTTGGTTCTTTGACCAAGGCTTATAAATATTTTAGCTGAGAGAATCTTTCATTTAACTATGTTGCTTTAAAGGAATTTGGCTTGTATGGGAATGTTTTAATTATTAGAATCTTCTTAGAAGGATACTCTGAAATTTGAGATAGGTTACATATTATTATATGAATCACAGTTTGCTTTAAGAGCTTATCTAAATCCCATCTGTTTGATTGGAAAAAAGAATTCGGAAAGAATTCATCTAATTTTTGGTTTTCTTCCTTGGAGAGAATGGGCTTCTTCGTCTTCATTTTCTTTTCTGTTTTTAAATGGTTTTTTAGGGGATGATTTAGAGTTTCCATAGTAATATGTGAAGAGTCATCATTTTCTGTCATGATTTCCCAGCATAGAAAATGGTATTGGTAACTATGGTTTAGGAAAAATGAAAAAGTTGATGCCAGACCTTTTTAAATTTGTGTGGCTGATGAAGGCAAAGCATTATTCTGTCAAGTTGAGGGTTACTGATTCCCAGGACCACACGGTGGATATTGATGTGTCAGGGAAACACCCCCCTTATTTTGACAGGCATAAGCAAAGTTTCTACCAAATTGCCTCTGAGGTTCTCCAAAGCATTTTTGTGTTGGGAACTAATGATGTTACTCTGTGTCCTTGTCCTCCATTGCTTTTCTTTCTTACTTCCTTGGCCCCTTGTGCTGCCCTTTGCCCCGTGCTGTCCCTCTTTTCTCTATCTGTTCTCACTGTGTATTTTTTACATGTTTGTCCTGGCTATTTGGGCCTCCGGGAGAGTGGGATTATATGCCTGAGCACCATCATTGGCATCTTTTCGTTGTCTTTAACTTGCTAAGCCTGATGTGTTCCCTTCCTTGTAATAATTTAGCCTGTTTTCAGGTTTTTCTAAAAATAACAGCATTTGTACATCATGTCACAAGGTGTAACTAGTGCATTTTTGTTTTATTAAGTCTGAGAAAATTGTTCTCATTGGTGAACTTAGAGTCATGAAAAACGCCTTCTAATCAAGCTTCTAATAAGCCAACACAAAGCACTGGACTAGGAACAGCCATTGCTTACTAGATGCTGGGCTGGACCAAGGATTTCCCATGTCTGTAAATCCATTTTTTGCGACCTTCAAAATTTGCATTTGCCTTAGCTGATTTTTCTTTGAAGCACTATTCTGTAATAATTTTTAAAATTGGCTATCAACCACATTTGCTGGAGCGAGCATTGTATTAATGATAATTGGTCTAGTAGTTTGAAATTTTTCCTTCTGGTTATTTAAGAGAGTGGATTCTAGAAAATTCAAGGAGATCTTTTGCTTTAGGAGAAGAGTATCTTCCTTACAATGCTATTGTGAAGGAAAATCTCTTGACAGTAAGGGACATAAAATGATAAAATTGATTTAGCATTTAGATCTTATTTATCAGTTGCTGCCCCTAACTGTGCCCAACCTTCTATGCCCTGTTGGTTACAATTACTGAAGATTTTGCTGCTAAAGTGTCTGAGGACCTCACGACCAGTCAGAGAAAACTGTCTTGACATACAGTTACTGTAGATTGGCAGGAAGCCTCCCTCTTTTTTTCCATGCAGCATGAAAAGACCAGGTGGTAGTTGTTTCAATGGCAGAAATGGAAATACGGATGAGGTACCAGGCATCCCAGATATGGTGTGGCTTTTTGTGCTTGTTGGGTCAGAACTGGAGAGAAGAATGGGACTTCCTTTCTGATAGTGAGAAACCCGAGACAGCTGCGTTAATAGTTAGGTTTAAAATTCATCCACTGTCTACATATCCATACGGCTATCCCATCAGAAGGCCCACCTCCCAGGAAGAGATGTGGAAGCAAGTAAGAGATGTGAGTATTCTGCCTTCAAGGATCTTAAAATCAAGCAAGGAATACCAATTTGAGGTTTCCTCAGATGCCTTTTCTGTTATACCTACCCCAACACACACAGTGTTTCAGAGAGGAAACTTGAAAGGATGACACTGTAAATACTTGCACTGCAAGTTTGGTTTAGTTTCCTCAATTATCTAAGGGAAAAGAAAATTTTAGGGAAGATGTTGAAACAAGACAGGGATTGGTATAGGTTTCTTTTCATATCTTATTCTCCTTATACTCTCTCTGGTGTTTATTGAATAGTAGTTTATGGAGAGCCACGTGATAAATTCTGAATGAAACAGACAACAAGAAGGGTACAAGGTTTCCTTTAAGGTTTCTCAAAGTAGAAAACTGTTAGCCATTAATCAGCTGCCCAGATTGCAAGGTGTTAAATGTTTGCACTCTCAGTAGTGTGGAAATAATAAATAATTCATTTTTAGAGTTGGTTGAGAAGGAGTCATATAAAAAGGGACTTGGAGTAATGCTTGACTAGGAATTTTTGGGAGAGAGTCAGAATAACAGGCCCAGAGACTGAGATTAAAAATACATAAGTAGCCCCTGTCCAAGAGCAATGAGTTGAGCATGTTAACTTTGTTGAACTAGAAGGTTCCCATGAGAGCATAGTAGGATAAATTTTGGGAAATCGCTTTTCATTGAACTCCATATGCTGGGACAGGCAAAAGAGTTTTGGCTTTATCTTGTAGCTAATATGGAACTATTTATACTAGTTGATGGCAAGGAACATGGTAAAAACAGTACTTGTTTTCTTAGTTCTATTTCTCAGTGCTGAAACAAAATACCCAACACCAAAGTTAAAGGAGGAAAAGTTTATTTTGGCTTGCAGTTTGTAGAGGTTTTAGGCCACAATTGGCTGGTTCCAAGGCAGGGCAGCATGAAAGAGGGGCTTGGCCGAGGAGAAACAGTTCATGGCACGGCAGGGAGGGAGCAGCAGAATATGAAGCAGTAACAGCAAGCCTGCCATTCTTTTTCTTTTTTTTTTAACCTTTATATTCAATCCATACTGTGGGCATGTTGATTGGTGTCACCCACACAAAGGGTGGGGCTTCCATTATTCACACCCTTAATCCAAGTATCATGCCCTCAATCCACATTCACACACCCTAAATCCAGCCACTTTCAAAAAGTCCTGCATAAACTGCATGAGACTTTCGAGGGACATCTAGATACAGGCCATAACACTGGTGAAGGTGAATTGTTTCTGTGGTGGTAAAGATGAATTTAGGGGACAGAGAAAGCAAAGAAACAGAGGGAATCTAAAGGATTCTTTGGTAATCTATAAGGGATATAGATATTGGCTGCAGAAGTCTTAGAAGGCCTTTAACCATTTTCTCTCCCAACCTTGCTGATACAGGGAAAGTAATATAACTCCCAACCTGCTAGAAGTCAGCTATGTCCTTTGTGTTCCCTAAAATGAAATGAATTCTAAGGAACAATAGAGGTTAGAAGTGGGAAAGCTTTATTGAGAAACATAGCTCCTCAGAGATAGGAAACGACCCAAAGTGGGCTGCCAGTGGGCCCACCTTCAGAAGGAAGTTTTATAGAGCCAAAATTACAAAGTGGTTACAGAATCATACGGTGGTTAAATGTGGGTCAAAAGTATGATCAACCAATAAGAGTACGAGTATAGCCGTTTAGGTAATGCTGACCCAGTGGGGAAGCAGGCCAAGTATACATGGAAAGAACAAAGACCTTTTTAGGAAAAGGTGGATCAGGAGGTCCTGCTCATGCACTAAGGTGGCTGATGTCTAGTTAGATTTCTTGGGCCAGGTGATGTCAATTATAGTATAATCTTCAATTTATTGCTTATTCCTTAGGGAAGCATGTAGGCCTGGCCTTTCTGCCTTTGTCTTGAGGCCTGACCTTCAACAGGTGAGCCTCTAGTCTCTGTGGTAATATGTTCTTATCAGCTCCACTGACTCCCTTGGGGGCCTAGCTTATACTTCTACCTAACTTAGCTTTCTAAAATACTGCTAGATGCAAAATCCCTCTTAAACATTGATTGTTAGTCTACCTTAGAAAACATAGATGCTTATTTCAGTGAGATAGAGAAGAATTCTCTGATACACACTTGTGATTCAGGGGATTTACTTGTGTTAGTCTGCTTAGGCTGCTAGAGCAAATACTACTGACTATAAGATTAGAGAACAGAATTTTATTTTCTCATAGCTTTGGAAAGGTAGAAGAAGATAAAGATAAAGCAGGGTTGATTTCATCCTTTGTCATGCTCTGATGGCCATCCTCCTCTGTCTGCATGTGAGATTTTCTCTGCTATAGTACATGCCTGTGGCCAGTTTGAATTGAGTTAGACCCATTATAAAGACCTCATGTTAACTTAGCTCTTTCTACTGAGGGTAACAACTTCTACCCATGGATTTGGTGCACCTAAGGAAAAAGAAGATGAGGAAAAGAGGAGCAGATGACCCTTCTTCCTTCCAGATTTCTGCTCTCTATACCTCAGTCTTGTCCCTAGTGATAAAATGAGTCTCCTCCAAAGAGAGTCCCCTAAACCAGCTTCCCATCCTTCTTTTCTAGGAGAATTTAGGCTGATGTCATCTGGGAGCTTTTCAACTCTCAATCTTAGAATTAGCAGTCTTTGTCCTTTTTTAAAAATTTCTCTGGCAGTGTGAGTTTCTTACCATATTTATTGCAGTCATCTGCTTATGTGCATGGTAATTTTTATCATGATGGGAGGAAATTTTCTGAAGATGAACAGAATATACTGAATACACAGATGAATAAAGTTGCAACTATGTATTTTTTATTATTGTTCTCCTTACCGGGTTTGTGTATTTGACTTTTTAACATTGACCTTTGAGGAGACATCCTTTTTATTTCTAATTTTGTCTGTTTCCATCTACTGGCTCAAGTTGATGTCCAAAGTTCTCATATTGTCATTTCTAAAGTCTTGCTGCACTCTCTGGATTTTGAGCAAACTCTGCTGTGCTCATGGTTACTAAACTTGTACTCATAGTGCTATTGCATTCTAGGCAAAATAAATAAATAAATAACAAAACAAAACAAAACAAAAAAAATTCATGATGAGTCAGGATAGCAGAGTGACTAAAACTGGGGACTTGAGCCAGATTTCTGGGGTCAAATTCTGGATCTGACACTTACTACTGTGCAATTTTGGCTATGTCACTCAATTTTCAAAACCTCTGCCTTTTCTCATTTGTTAAGTGATGATAATAATAATTCCAACTTCACAGAGCCATTGTTAGATTTAAATGAGCGTAAAGTGCCTGGCACATAATAAATGCCATGGAAGTGTAAAATATAATAATTAGTACTCTGCTTGCCTTTGTTCTGACTAGCTTCCCTGGAGAGTTAGATCTTGCTTGGCTCTTCTGTTTCTCCCTTATGAGATTTTTCCTTTTATAACCCAAGGAGGGGTGAACAGTCCTCCGTGGAATGTGTGTTAGGCCAGCTGTTCCACAGATCAGACCAAAAATCAGAATGGTTGACAAGTGCTGTAAATTTTGCTTACATTGGAGAACACTCTTTTTGACAGTCAGAGACAGGTCTCCCCTTCTCCTTCGGACTGCATTAAAAGCAGTGGCTTCCTGGGCTTTAGGGGAGACCCCAACCATGCCTCTTCTGTGCCAGTGGACCACCATTTTGAAGTCAGGAGTTACCAAGGGAACACTGTATAGTTTTGTCACAGTACGGAGGAGTAGTCTTCTTCTTGTTGTCTTAGTTAGCATCTGCGGAACAAACATGGCTGGGGGTGTGGAAGATGAGGTTCTCTCACTCTCTGAGGTTGAACAGGTTCCTGACCATAGTTGTGTTGTGCCTGTGTCCTGCCTTGGTCTGGGAACTTTACTGTCCCCCTGTGACCCTTCATAAGTCACTTCATCATTATAAGATCTCCAAGGCCTCCCAGATTCATAGCTCCACCATCCAGGCACCAACTCATATATAAATCAGCAGGAACTCAGGGCCACACAAATGTCCTCCTTCTTCAGGTTAGTTAGGGTGCCTTGGTGACACAATGACAGTGTTGTTTTGTTTTTAAATCTTTATTCTTAGTCTTCCCATTCTCTTTGTAATTTGGAGCTCTTCTTGAAATTCATAGTGACTTGCTGAGACGGTCTTGATAGATCTCCCCTTTTTGGCAAGAACTTGCCCTCCATGATATGGAACTTCTTGTTGGCACCTTTCTCCTTGCCTCTAACCTACAGATTCAAAGTTCTCTGCCTTCTCTTCTTATCTGTTCAATCAAGGCATCTCTTTCTAGCTTTAAGCTCATTTTAGTGCCACCTCCCAAGTTCCCAGTGCACCCCTTAAATAGACAGACCCCTTGACCACAGCTGCTAATGTACCTCTTTCCCCTCATCAAGCTCTCATGTTATTGCCTTGGTGAAGTAAGGGAAAGGACCTCAACTTCAAGTTTATAGATAATTGAAATGATTTGTCTTAAACATAGTATGTCAAGACAAGTCAACAAGCACTTTGGAAAATATCTAGAGTCAGATGCAATTCATACCAAGAGCACAAGAAGTCTTTTGCCTTTGCCAGGCAGTTTCTTGGGCCATATACAAAAGATATTTCTCATTAATCAAATTTATCTACCAAGATTAAAGATGTTCACAAATTGGCAGCATATGCCATCTTCTTGCAATTTGATAATGTATATTATATAAATCATAAGTTTCAGATGTTGATCTCATTTTTATTTTAGAACCATTAATAAGCCTAGGTGTTGCTTACAGATAGAGGTAATGGGATGTTACTAAATTGTTGGAGTGATTCTTGCTAGGTCATTTTGCTTCCTCTAGAAACATTTCTTGGAGTCCCTTTTTCATGTCTTGTTAAGTTTGGCATAAATTCCCCATGAATGGAATCTTTTTTGAAAATTTCTCTTAAAAATCTTGATGGTAGAAATGAAGTCTCAGTTATGAATGGATGTTCAATAAGCAGTTAAATTATTGGAGGAGTCATCTCAGGCTGATCTCCCATGTTGGAGGATAGACTATATTCAATCTTTACCTTCTCTGGTGGAAATTTCACTAATATTAATGATGTAGGGGAAATAATATAACCCCTGACCTACTAGATGTCAGATACACTGAGTTCATATTCCCCAAATTGAAGAATGAATTCTAAGGAACAATGGAGGTCAAGAGTAAGAAAATTTTATTGAGGGAGTTAGCTCCTTAGAGATAGGAAGGGAACCCAAAGTGGGTTGCCAGTCAGTGCATTTTTAAATGAAGTTTTATAGAACAAAAAAATCACAAGGTGGGTACACAATTACAAGGAGGGTATAATGTGGGTCAAAACTATGATCAACCAGTAAGATTACAAGTATAGCTGCTTAGGTAATATTGATCCAGTGGGAAAGCAGGCCACATAGCAAGTATACATGGAAAGAACAAAAACTTTTTAGGAAGAGGTGGGTCAGGAGGTCCTGCTCATGCACTGGGGTAGCTGATGTCTAGTTAGGTTTTGTTATCATACCCGGGGGAGGCGTGTAGGCCTAGCCATTCTGTCTTTATTTTGACGTTTTATCTTCAGTAGATGAACCTTTGGCCACAGTTGTAATATGTTACTTTTCTCTGCATTGACTCCCTGGAGGGCCTACCTCTGTCTGACTGCCTATAACATTTCTACCTAATTTAGCTGTCAAATTTTCCCCCTTCTGATGAGGCACCTCTACATGCCATGATGGGAGATGGAGTGATGACCACTTTAGCTATTTCTGACTGAAGCGGGTTATAGTTGTGATTAGCAGTCAGAGATACTTTACAGAGGGTCTGTCTAAAGGCCCTCAATACACATTAAGTGTTTTCTTCTTGGATAGGCATATAACTTTAAGTCTGGAGGAGAAGAGGTCAAAGACACAGTTAAGTATGCATGGGTCAAATAATAAGATCAACAAGACTATTATGAATACAATTAACAAATATTTCTATCAGGAGGGATCTTTAATAGCATTCCATAAGGAGGGTAAGGAGAAAACCCAGGAAATTTTAGAATTCAACATGGTATTAACCTGTTGTTTAGTATCTTTAACAGCCATTGAGATAGTAACACTTCAATCAAGGATGTACACAGAACATTTAGCTTTTACAATTGCACAAATACCCTCTTGTGTTGCTGTTAGAATGTCTAATGTCATCTGATTTTTGAGGACTGCTTGCCTCATTAGTTTTACTTCTCCATTTAGGAGAGAGAGACTACTAGAGGTGTCGTTTGAATCCTGCTGAGTGTAGCTAGCCAAGGCCTCAATGTGTTGCATGATATCCTTTAATACTAGGGAAGATGGAAGCCAAATGATCATACCAGTGAAACACACTGTAATACCATCAATGTCACAGATGGGGTAACTTAGGGTCAATATTTTCGACACTCCTGCCATGTAACTATGCAGATTCCATCTCCCTTTCCATCCAGTGGTTAGCCAGGTCTACAAACTGATTTATGTGCCACTGGGGGCTGCCTATCAAATTCAATTAAACCAGTCTGTTGAAACCAGTCTTTGACCTGTAAAGTCATGGTGCATATACACTGCTCAGGGTTTTCTATCCCAAGTATTTAGTAGAGTTAGGCCAGTGAGAATAAGAGTGATTTCTTTGTTCCTAAAGTGGGCCTTTATTCTAAGTCATCTTATAGTTGGAGTCAGCCATGTATAATCATCCCATATCTGAAAGTAACCATCTTTATATCTATGATTGTTGACTCTCATGATAGGACACTTACTCTTAATTAATAGGGGTTCTACTAGAATCTGTAGATGCACTTCAGTGGGATTCTTAGAAAAAAATTTGATTATGTCCAGGATCATTAAGGGTGGAGTTTATAGGCCACTCAGTTACCCTGTAATGGTGGGCTAAACTATGAATCACTGAAATTTTTTTGTCTCATCAATAATCTTGTAGCTTATTACAATAACCATGAAATGGGGATACTCACCAAGGAAGTCCTGATGAATTTAACAAGGGGAGCAGGCCACATATCCAGCAATATGTTTGGTGTTATGATATTTTGCATTCCTGTCTCTACATTAGAAAGGAATTATATTGTGTTTTATTTTTTATTTTTATTTTTATTTATTTTGAAGAAAATAATACCAAATGAGACAAAACAAAATAGAGTCAATCAAAACAAAAGGATGAACATGGTACAATGACTTAAAAACAAAGTACAAAGAGATCAATAATGGCTACCATAATGCCTCTTGTTATCTTCAAAAGAATTGCCCACATCATTAGGCATAGTAAAATTGAACAAAACAGTAAAGAACAAAACCAATAAAACAATGAAGACATTATAGGACTTCAAAAGAAGATAATAGTTAAACCATGATAGTATCATAGTGCATCTTATTGCCTTCAAAGTAGTTGCCTATACTCTCAGACTTGATACTTTCAAACAAAACAGAAATGAAATCAGTTGAAACAAAACAATGAAAGCAATACAGAGCTTCAAAGCAAGCTAATAGGAATCAAAAATGGTTACCACAATATATCTTGCTATCTTTGGAATAGCTGTCTATGCCATCAAACCTAGTACAAGTGGACAAACTGAAACAGAATAAAACCAAACCAAACAGAACAAAGAAAACAATAAGGGGTTCAAATCATGATAATAGATTAACAATGGCCATTGCCTTCCCTTTTTACACTTTCACTTTCACAGGTTGTATTGTACATTTTGTATCCCACTAACTCCTTTAGTATTTATATTAGGGAGACAACCTGCTTGCTATTTACCTAAGTGATTCTGAACCTTTTTACCCCTGAGCATGATCTCAAGTTGTGTCCATTTACCTAAAAGAGCCTCAAGGTTATCTTTCTTTATAGCTGAGTTTTCCATTGTATACAAGTGTCATGGCTTTCTAACCAATCTGCAGCTGATGGGCAAACTACCCCCACTTTTTTTCTGGTTCACTGTTACATAGAGCATTGCTTTCTCATCTTTTACTTTCAGTCTATAAACCCTCTTTCAGGTTAATATTTCTTATAAAGAGCATATTGATGGACCCTATCTCCTCATCCACTCTGCCTGTTTTTCTTTTTATTGGTGAATCAAGGCCATCCATATTAGGGATTATGGCCAACCTTCTCTGCCTCATCTCTGCCATGCTATTTTTCTGCCATTGGTTGCCTACTTTTCCCCTTCATTCCAATGTCTGCCCCATTCAGTGAGCCCCCTCTGCTGCTGTTCCTGAAACCATGGTCTTTTATCTCTCTCTCTAGAATGTCCTTTAGTATTTTTTGTAGGGTTGGTTTGGTGGTCATGAATTCCCTCAGTTGTTCTTGTCCTAGAAGTATCTTGTTTCTCCATCAATTTTGAAAGATAGTTTTGCAGAGTACATCAATCTGGGTTGCAGGTTATTTTCTTTCAGGAACTGGAATACTTCACTCCAAGCTCTTCTTGATTTGATGGTTTGTGTCAAGAAGTCTGTTGTGATTTTGATGGGTTTTCTTTTATAGGTGATCTGCTTCTTTTCTCTGACAGCTTTTAATATTCTGTTCTTGTGTTGAATTTCTGGGATCTTGATTATTATATGTCTGGGTGTAGATTTATTTTGGTTATAGCTGGCTGGAGTTTGTTCATATGCCTCACTTACCTGAATATCATTTCCTTTTCCTATGCTTGAGAAGTTTTCTTTAATTATTTCTCTAAATAGCCTTTGTATCTCACTTGTGTTTACCCCTGCTTTTTCACTCACATTTTTAATTCTTAAATTATACTTCTTTTTGTCATCTTGTAGCCTTTGTATTGTTACTTCCTGGTTTCTTGTTATTTTTAAGAGATTTTTCCTTTCATGATTGCAAGCTGCAAACCTGTCTTCAAGGTTTGAAAGTCTATTTATAGTTTTTTTCAAGCAGTTTTGCCAGCTTTCAATGGTGTTTTTAATTTCCTGGTAATCTCTTTGAATCTGTTTCATGTATTCTAAATCTTTTTTATATTCTTCATTGAAGGTTTCCCTCATTTTTCTATGCTCCTCTATTCTTCCATCTGTGTCTTCGTTAGAGGTGCTTAGCAATTCTTTTATTATGTTTCTCATTTGTTCTTTTACCTGAGATAGCATTTCTGTTTTAAGTTATTTTATAGCCTCTCAAAGTTGTTTCTTTATTTAGGTTGCTGTTGCTTCAGAAACTACAGGTGTGCAACTCCCAGTCTCTTCCATGTTTACATCTCCTGGACCATTACTGGTTGGGTTGGAGGCCAGAGACTGCCTTTTGTTTTTTTCCTCTTGTTATGTTCCTGGTTTCTTCTGGAAAAATGGGTAGTGGGGTCCCCAGAACTTCCTGTGTTGGCTACAATTTCTCTGAAGTGAGACTATTTGCTTTTTCTAGCCATTGCTGGCTAGGGATATTTGATGGTGAACATTGGGTGTGCTGGTGTAGGGCTTCCTGTGGCTGTTGGAGTGCAAGCAGGAGTGGGGCAAGCTGCTACCTACCTCCAGAGCTGGTTAACCACAGGGAGCCCTCACCACATATAGTATGCACAGTGGGGTGGAGCTGGTTGGGGATAGCTTTAGGGAAACCTTGGCAGTGGCCGTTGAAATGAGTACGGCGGTGGGACTCAGTCCAAGCAGTTTCCACCAGTCTGCTCTTAGCTAGAAGTGGCTGAATGAAGCTGGCTGCAGTTTTGGCTCCGGGTTTATCCTGCTGGATTCCAAAATGGCACCTGCCCAATCACCCACTCCCATGGGAGGACTGAGTCCCCCTCCACTCACTGCCAGCCAGTGCAGTTCTCCAGTCCACTGCTTCCTTCTGCCACTGCGTCTCCCCGCAGAGGCCTTCAGGCTTGTCAGCCCCCAGCTTCACGGTGACTATGTGTCCCCAGGTTTCAACAACTTTTCTCACACGGTGGTTCTGGCTCCAGGTGAAAGCGCCACCAGCTACCACCTTCTTCTGTTTAAGTTTTTCTTTTTTTAGTTCTCTCTGTGGGCTTTGATTCTCACTTTAGATTCTTCCTGGGTAGAGGGACACCCTTCCTTCTTGTCTTCTCCATGACGCTATATTCCAGCATCTGGACTGTTTCTCTCAGAGAGGCTGTTTACTCAGCTGCTTACTGTTCCACCATCTTCCTCAGAGTCTGTACTTTACTGTCTTTTAAGTGATAAAGTAATTTGTAAAAGGGCTAAGAGTAACATCTCAGATTACTTACTTGAAGACTTTGTTTTTTTTTTTCTGAACAAGGATTTTAAGTTTTTTATGTTCATAAGAGTTTTTGGATGGTTGTTTACACTCAGCAACAGTCTCTGTTTTGCAAGGTTTGAGTTGGGTGTGGTGAATCCAGAAGTCCAGGCCTGCTGCCTTGACAGCTAATGGGGTCAACAGGATCACAACTCCTTCCCAAGTTGATCCTAGAGAAATTAGATGATGAAGGAAGAGACTTTATCAGTACTAAACCTCTGGGTTTTCTTCTTTTCTCTTTAGGCTGACTTTCTGTTAGCTATTGAAGAGTCTTTTGGAGTTTAGTCAGTGAGGGAACCTCTTTTAGTAAAGTATCTGTGTCTATCAAGGATAAAATCATTAGTGAGAAAAAGGTGTCCATAATGCATTTCAAATGGACTGAGGCTTAGTATTCAAGGTGTATTTCTTACCTGGGTAAGAACTAAAGGTAGTAGATGAGGCCACTGTAGACAGCTTTCCTGAGCCATTTGTAAAGATGCCTCTTTAGGGTCTCGTTTATTTTCTCAGCCTTTCCTGATAATTGTAGCATGCACAGTGAAGGTGATAGAGAATGCCCAGTGCCTGAGAGACACCCCATGTGACTGTTTCTTTAAAAGAAGACCCATTAGCACTCTGTAAGCTCTTAGGAAGCTAAATATGGGGATGGTTTCTGAGAGAAAACTTTACTATCTCTTGTACTTTTTCTCTTCTACAAGGAAAGGTATTAATCCAGTTTGAGAAAGTATCTGCCCAGATCAATATGTATTGGAGCCTCTTACTCTTTAGCATATGAGTAAAATTGAGCTGCTAATTTTCTCCTGGGTATTTACCATACCTGTCTATCTGGAGGAGCTTTGGTCTGGGTAAGAGGATTATTCTTTTGGCAAAGCTCACAAGTCTTAACTATTTATTGTACTGTCTGAGAGAGTCCCTTTCCTATGATTAACTTTGAGGGCATCTGGTGGTCGTGTTTCCCCTCAAGTGAAAGAATTGATGTGAAGACTTAAAAATTTTCCATTTACTAGCACCAGCAAGGAACAATTTACTATTATCTGATTGTACCATCCTGATAGAAGGAACTGAGAGCCATGAGAGAGAGCCCATTCAATTTCTGATTGAGAATATTTAGGTGTAGTATGATCAAGGAACACGTCCCAGATCAGGAGGACATGAAGGGAGGACCCTCAAGCAGCTTTTTTTGCAGCTCCATCAGCCAGTTGATTACTTTGAGATACTTGGTCAACTCCTTTTTGGTGCCTTCCACAGTGAATTACTATCACTTTGAAGGACCTACAGACAGATGATGAAAGTTCATCTGTCTTCTTAAGATACTTTATAGGAGATCCACTGACTGTCAGATAATTTCATTCTTTTCATATGGTTGCATTAGCATGCAGCACTAGGAAAGCATACTTTGAATCAATATTAATACTGATTTTATATCCTTCACTGAGTTCTAAAGCCATTGTCAGAACTATGCATTCTGCTAACTGGGCACTAGTCCCAGGGGCAAATGAGGAACTTTCAAATGTCTGATACACAGTCACTACTACAAACCCTGCCTTTCTTTCCTCATTTTCCATGAAGGAATTGCCATCACAGAAGAGGATCCAATCAGGATCAGTAGTGGGTGTGTTTAACCAGTCTTCTATGTATGGAGAGTTACATGTAGGTGATAATCTCTTTCAATATCAATTTCCTCATTTTCTGGTAGAAAGGTGGCAGGTTTTAAGGAGCAACATGACTTTATTTGGATGGTTGATATTTCTAGAAGGAGAGCTGGCATTTAAGAAGTTGTTATCTGATAGCCATAGGCTCTCTTTGGAAAAAAGAAGTTCTGCCACATTGTTTGCCTAAAGTCAGCTTGGATGCCTTTAGGAGATGCTAGGAGAACTATGGCAGCCACAGCTCTAAGGAACACAGGTTGTCTCTTTGTTATAACATCTGATTCATGACTCAGTTACCCTATAGACTGTTGAACACTTCCTTCATCCTGGGTAAGTACTCAAGTTAAAATATAGGTATATGACTTTTGGGCTTCCTTTATAAGCTGATAGAGTAGTCATGTGATCTCACCAGACCTTGCTATCCAAAGGTGACAGAAGCCTATAATTTCTGGGAATCCCCTTAGTTATTTTTAGTGTCTTAGGCTATGGGAATGAAACTATTGGCTTAATTCTCTTACAGTTTTTGGGTTCCCTTAAATAAGATACAAGTATTTTATCTCAAGAATGCAAAGTTGTGCCTTGGGCACAACTTTAAAAAGTCTGTCTTCTAGAAAATTCAGCAGAGCATGGGTGCCTTGGCTAGAGTGCTCTTATGAGAAGGCACATAATAATGTAAGATATGCATATTGCAGGACTATGATTTGGAAGAATTCAAAACATGCCAAGTCATGGGAAAGCACTTGACCAAAAAGATGGGGGCTGTCTATGAGCCCTTGAGGAAGCACAGTCTAAGTTAGTTGATAAACCTGGATTTTCAAAGGCAAAAAGAAACTGGGAAACTGTATGTAAAGGAATTAAAAAAATACACCTTTTAAATCTAACACTGAAAACCAGCTGGATCCTCTGGGGTCTGAAAAAGGAGAGTGTACAGGTATCACTAGGTGAATTGGCACTACTGCTTCATTTACCAATCTAAAGACCTGTACCAATCTCAACTCTCTTTTGGGTTTTTGAACTCCCAAGATTGAACTGTTGTAAGGGCTTTTACAGGTTGTAAATAAAACTTGTGCCCTTAAATTGTCAATAATAGACAATACTCCTTTTTTTTTCATTTTTTAAAAATTTTATTTAAAGAGAAAAAAAGCAAAAGAAAAAGGGTAGCAACAATACAGAATTCTAAAAGAAAAAAGAAAAGAAAAAACATTAATAAATCACTAGTTGATAAATTACATATTGTCATCTTGGATGTAGTTGTTCAGGCTACAAAATTAACGGATACATAGTTGACACTCAAACAGTGAGACTGCAAACAGTTCTGCTCAAAGATCCAACAAAGAATCAGCAATATTCGATATAGTCATCTATTTTACACACTCAAACATACATGCAGTTATATCCCTTAGAGCCCTTTCTTTTCCTCTCTTTTTTACAATAGCAATTATGCATTTTGGGTTTTATTACTCATACAGTTCTTATCACTTTTTACACTAGAGACGCAATGTGATGTTTATAAATATGATTCTTATTTATTTCACTAATGAGGATAGTCTCAAGTTGTCTCTACCTATGAAGGCCTCAAGATCATCCTTTTTTATAGCTGAGTAATATTCCATTGCATAAAAATACCACATCTTTTTCATCCACGCTACAGTTGATGGTTATCGTGGTTGTTTCCAAGATTTAACTATTAAAAATTGTGCAGCTATGAACATGGGTGCACATATATCACTGTGGTATGAACTTGTCAGTTCTTCTGGGAAAATATCCAGGAGGGGAATAGCTGTATTGAATGGAGCTTCCAATCCTAGTCTTCTGAGAATTCTCCATATGGATTTCCATAGTGGTTGCACCAGTCTAGATTCCCACAAATAGTGGAGCAGTGTTCTTTCTTCCCCACAGCCTCGCCAACATTTGTTATCAGTTAATTTCTTGATGCCAGCTATTCTTTCTGGAGTGAGGTGAAATCTCAGTGTTGTTTTAATTTGCATTTCTTATATGATCAGTGATGGTGAACATTTCTTAATGTATTTATTTGCCATTTGTATACCTTTCTCTGAGAACTTTGTGATCATCTCAGATGCCCATTTTTGGAGAGGGTCTTTGAATTTGGGGAGCTTGATGTTTTTCAATTCTTTATATGTTCTGGACATAAGTCCTTTTGTCTGAGGGACTGGTGGGTAGAATTCTTTCCGACTCTGTTGGTTTTCTTTTCATTCTGTTGGTGATTTCCTTTGAAGTGCAGAAACTTTTCAATAATATGAGATCACAGTTGTTGATTCTTTGAAGTGTTTCCCATACAGTTTGCGTTTTGTTCATAAATTCTCTGCCTACCCCTATGTCTCCAAGACTTCTACCTACCTTGTCTTCCAGTAGATTTACTGTTTCTGTTTTAATATTGAGGTCTTTGATCCATTTAGACTTTAGTTTTGTGCATGGTGATAGACATGAATCTAGTTTCAGTCTTTGGCATGTGGAGAGCCATTTCAGTCTTTAACCATTTATTAAAGAGGCTGTCCTTCTTCCAGTGGACATATTTAGCCTTTGTCAAATATCAGGTGGCTGAGTGTCTTTGTAGTTGTGCTTGCATCTTCTAATCTGTTCCATTGATCCTCAGGTCTATTTCTTTGCCAGTACCATGCTGATTTTATCACTATGGCTTTGTAGTATAGATTCAGGTCAGGAATTGTGATGCCTCCTGCCTTGCCTTTGTTGCCCAGAATTGCCTTTGCTATTCTAGGTTTCTTCTGTTTCCAAATGCATTTTAGGAGTGTTTTCTCTAGATCTGTGAGTTATGTCAATGGTATTTTGATTGGGGTTGCATTAAATCTGTATAACAGTTTGGGGAGTATAGCCATTTTCACAATGTTGGTTCTTACTAGCCAAGAGCAAGGAATATTCTCCCATTTTCTAATATCTTCTCCAATCTCCTTTCTCAGTGTAGTATAATTTTTAGCATATAGGTCTTTTACATTTTTAGTTAGGTTGATTCCTAAGTATTTCATTTTTTTAGATATTATTGTAAAGAGTGATATTTCCATAATTTCTCTCTTGGTGAGTTTTTTGTTTGTGTACAGGAATGCTATTGATTTTTGAGCATTGACTTTGTATCCAGCTACACTGCTGAACCTGTTTATTACCTCTAGTAGTCTTTTAATGGAGTTTTTTGGGTCTTCTATATAGAGTATCCTGTCATCTGCAAATAGTGATAATTTAACTTCTTCCTTTCCTATCTTTATTCTTTCTTTTCTCTCTCTTGTCTGATTGCCCTGGCTAGTGTTTCCAGACTTATATTGATAAGGAGTGGTGAGAGTGGACATCCTTGTCTGGTTCCTGATTTTAAAGTGAAAGCTTTCAGTTTTTGTCCATTTAGTATAATGTTGGCTGTTGGTTTGTCATAGATGGCCTTTATAAGGTTGAGGTAGACACCATGTGTTCCGAATTTCTGAAGGGTTTTTATCGTGAACATGTGTTGGATTTTGTTGAAAGCTTTTTCTGCGTTTGTTGAGATGCCCATGTGGTTTTTGTTTTTGGCTCTGTTGATGTGGTGTATTACATTTATTGATTTGCGTATGTTAAACCATCCCTGCATTCCTGGAATGAACCCCACTTGGTCATGATGTATAATCTTTTTGATGATTTACTGCATTCTATTTGCCAATATTTTATTGAGAATCTGCATCAGTGTTCATTACTGAGATTGGCCTATAGTTCTCCTTTTTGGTTGGATCTTTCCCTGGTTTTGGTATCAGAGTAATACTTGCCTCCAGGAAAGATTTAGGGAGGATTGCTTTCTTCTCAATTTCATTGAAGAGTTTAAGGAGTATTGACATCAAATCATCTCTAAATTTCTTACAGAATTCAGCTGTGAATCCATCAGGACCTGGGCTTTTCTTTGTTGGTAAGTTTTTAATTACATTTTTAGTTTCAATAGCTAATATTGGGTTGTTCAAAATTGCTATATCTTCTTGATTGAGCTTTGGTAGTTCATGTGTTTCTAGAAATCTGTCCATATCTGCTGTGTTTTCCACTCAATGTGAGTAGAGATTTTCAAAGTAGGTATTCATGATCTTTTGAATTTCCATGGATCTATAGTAATTTCCCCCTTTTCAGTTCTTATTGTATGAATTTGGGTTTTTTTCTTTCTTTCTCTTGATAAGGTTAGTAGGGGTATGTCAATTTTGTTTCATCTCTCAAAAAACCAGCTTTTTGATTCATTAATTCTTTGTATTTTTTTTAGTTTCAATTGCATTGATTTCTGCTCTAATCTTTATAATTTCTTCTCTTCTATGAGCTTTGGGTTTAGCTTGCTCTTCTTTTTCTAGAAGCTTGCTATGGAGCATTAGGTTGTTTATTTGTGCTTGTTCTGTTTTCTTGATATGACAATTTATTGCTATATATTTCCCTCTTAAGACTGCTTTCATTGTATCCCATAGATTACAGTATGTTGTTTTTGTGTTTTCATTGAATTGTTGGTATTGCTTTATTTCTTCTTCAATTTCATCTGTAGCCCACTGGTTGTTCAAAAGGTTGTTACTTAATTTCCATGTATTTGTGCAGGTTTTGCAATGTCTTTTGCCATTGATTTCCAACTTCAGTGTGCTGTGGTCAGCTATTATGCATGGGATGATTTCAGTACCTTTGCATTTACTTAAGAATGTTTTATGGGATAATATATGATCTATTTTGGAGAATGTCCCATGCACAGCTAAGAAGAATGTGTATTCTGATATGGTTGGGTGGAACACTCTGTAAACATCTACTAAGTCTAATTGCTCACAGGTATGATTCAGTTATGTTATTTCTTTGCTGACTTTTTGTCTAGTTGATTTATCTCTTTGTGACAATGGGCTGTTAAGATCTCCTGTTATAATTGTGTTCTTCTGTATTTGGTTTTTCATGTCCATTAGTGTCTGTCTTACATAGTTAGGTGCTTCTATATTTGGCTCATATATATTTATAATTATTAGTTCTTTCTCTTGAATTTTTCCCCTAATGAGTATGTAGTGACCTTCTTTATCTCTTTTAATCATTTTAGGTTTGAAGTTCAAGTTGTCTGCAAATACAATAGTTACCCCTGCTTTCTTCTGGGTTCCCATTGCATGTAATACTGTTTTCCATCCTTTGACTTTTAATCTGCAAGTTTCCTTTTGGGTCAGATGTGTTTCTTGTATACAGCAAATTGTGGGATCATGTTTCTTGATCCATTCTGTCAGTCTATTTCTTTTTATAGGCCAATTGAGGCCATTTACATTTATGGGTAATCACTGATATGTACTGGCTTGACTTTGCCTTGTTATGTTCCAGTTGTTTGCTTTCTGCTTTTCCCCTTATTTAATTGCTTATCCTACCTGGTGGTTTCATTCTGTTGTTGTTTTGGGGATTGTGGTCATTTTTATCTCTCTGTAGTATGTCTTTCAGTACTCTTTCTAGGGTTGGTTTGGTGGATGTGGATTTCTTCACTTGTTCTTTGTCATGGAAGTAACTTGTTTTTCCATTAAGTTTGAATTAAAGTTTTGCTTGGTACAACACTCTGGTTTGAAAGTTGTTTTCTTTCAGGGCTTGAACTGCCACACTCTGAGCTCTTCTTTACTTGATGGTTTGTGCTGAAAAGTCCGCTGTGATTCTAGTGGGCTTTCCTTGGTAGGTGAGTTGTGTCTTTTTTCTCTAACAGCTTTTAGTATTCTGTTTTTATGCTGTATGTCTGAGATCTTAATTATTATGTGTCTCAGTGTAGATTTATATTTGGCATGCTATATGCCTTA
>PVLA01001914.1:63242-209835 GCA_004027455.1 Hydrochoerus hydrochaeris
CTGCAGTCCAAGGTTCGCCATCTGGGAGCTAAATTCCAAGTTTTTTCTGTGTGCTGGGATTCCACCAGAGTGCATGGCCAGGGCCTGAGGCTGGAATTTAGGTCCTGTTGGCTGCTTGGCAGTCACTGGGTATGGCCCTGTTGGGCCCCTGTCCCTGTGTGCAGCCTGGAGTGGTCTGGGACGCTACACGTGGTCTAACCGCCTGGGATCAGGCTCAAAGTCCCTTTCCCTGTGCTGGGATTCCACCAGAGTGTGTAGTGAGGGCCCAAAGGTGGAATCTGGGTCCCTCTGGCTGCTTGGCGGTCGCTGGGCATGGCCCGGTTGGGCCCCCATCCCTGTGTGCAGCCCTAGGTGGACTTGGACACAGCGCATGGTCTTACCACCTGGGAGCAGGCTCAGAGTCCCTTTCCATGTGCTGGGATTCTACCAGAGCACGCGTTGAGGCCCCAAAGCTGGAATCTGGGTCCTGCTCGACAATACTCCTTTTTAAATTCCAGGCCTTAGAAGGTATGGTCTTCAGTGAGGAAAAATAGTGGGATCTTAGAAGTATATCTGTACCAGGACAACTCTTATTGCTCTTCCTGTTTTATCTTTAGTTGCTGTACTTCAGGATTTATTTCTGTCTCCATGATGGGGAGGCAGTGCACCTGATCTGGGTGCATGTATGTTACATTATTTAAGAGAGAGAAGATATCTTTGTCCAGAAGGGCAACTGGGCTTTCAGGAATAATCCAAAAGAAACAGAAGAGAAAGATGTCCTAGTCATAGGTGAAGGGTTGTGAGAAATAGTGTTACCTCCTTTCCAGTGTGACTCTTTTCACTTAAGTGTGGCAGCTGAAAGGGAGGCCAGGGTTGAAAAGAAGGATGAAGAGACACACACAAGTGTGCAACAATAAGCTGGTTTCTTTTCCCTCTCTTGTCATGATTACCCTGAGGTCCTCCATGCAGGTGACAGTCCAGCAAGAGGGAGAAGGCAGGGAGTGCCCTGGGGCCTTCCAGTATTGCTGGACCAGCTGGTAAAATGGGCCTGATCGCTGGGACCTCCATATCAGGGGGCAGTCTAACTTTTAGTGATCACCTTGGCAATCAGGGAAAGGCTCAAGGGCCTCTTGTCATGATGATTTTTTTTTTATCACAGTCCCTCCTCCCTCCTAAGGTGGCCTGGCTTTCTGCAGTGGTAGCAGGTAATTTGGTCATCACGCTGTTCTTGGAGCTCCAGAAATCAGACTTACAGTCTGTTCCTTTTAATGCCAAAGCCAAGGTAGCCACTTCCTCTTTGTCTCTTTCTTTTCTCCCTTTGGCTTCTTCTCAATTATAAAATGCTAAGGAGGTAAATATCACTAAAATATCAAGTGAGCTGCCTGAAGGAAAATCCATCTTTTGTAATTTTTTTCTAATACCTGAAACTGACTGGATAATAAATTTTTTGTTTGTTCGTTTGTTTTGAGACAAGGTCTCACTATGTAGTTCAGGCTGGCTTTAAACTCACTAAGTAGCCCAGTGGCGTTAAACTCAAGGTGGTCTTCCTGCCTCAGCCTCCCAAGTTCTGGGATTACAGGCATGTGCCATCGAGCCTGGCATAACAAACTTGTCTTTAAGAATAATCCCACCAAGCAGCCAGCAGGATGCAGATCCTGCTTTGACCAAAGCAGGATACAGGGATATATATTTTATCAATGCCTCTTTTAAATAATATAAGAAGGTAGAGAGGTTCTCATCTTTTTTCCCCTGATGCATAGTTGACAATGTAACATAAGTGAAGGGATTATTCTTGTCCTTCGTTGACTGTCACAAATACATGTCTGAAGATGTCTTCTATTCCAATCTCCTGTATGGTTGGTAGACCAGTAGAGATCTTGTGTAGGGTCTGCATTGGCTTCAGTAGGAACCAGTTCTTCCCCTGGCTGCCTGTCTTCTGACCTTCTAAAATTAACAATATGATACTCATCTCCAAATGTAATAGCAGCTTGTAGTGCTGTTTGTCTCTCATTAGAAATAAATGTTTGATCTAAGAGTAACATTGCATCTTTCAGTATAGTTCATAGGCCTGAGTAAGACCTTAAAGACCTCAGTATACTGATCAGGATCATGTGAAAACTTTCCCAGATCTTGTTTGATCTACTTGAGATCACTCAGAGAAAAGGACACCACTTACTTCCTGTAAGGGATAGTGTCCTTAAGGAGCCTGAGCAAAATCAGATATGGATGGATACAGCCCAGTAGAGGCTTCAGTTAAGGTTGGTTTGGAAGCCTCACCCTTAGAGTCTGGAGGGAAAATGAGGGGAACCTCAGGCTCAGTAACAGTGGATGAGGCTTTGCTTAAGGTTGCCTTGCAGACCTCCAAAGGGCAAAAAAAGGGACCCTCAGGCCCAGAAATAGTGGATGAAGCTTTGATTAAGGTTGACTTGGAAACCTTGTCCTTAGGGTCCAAAGGGTGAGGGAAGGGAACCTCAGCCTCAGTAAGAGTAGATACATGCAATTATTCCTGATGGTCAGAGGAGTCCAATTTTCCTGTGGATTACATTTAACGTTTTGAACACAAATAAGAATTACCACTTAATGTGAAGAAAATTGGAACATAAGGTAATTCTCATCATTTTCTGTCTCTTACAGTACAATTCTAGTTGTGAAATAGTATCATAATCAATACTTACCTCTGCATTCTGTTTTGCCTCTGGGGGTAGGCAGGCCATGTGGAGGTGCTGAAAAATATTAACCAGCTCTTTTTCAATATGTGAGGGATGAACACTTTTCAGTGCTTAAGAATGCTTTCCAGAGGAATAAGAGAACTCGACATTGAGTTTCCCACCTAAAAAAAGGGGAAACTGGGAATTCCTTTAAATCCTTAATTGGTTTCTATATCTTCTCACAGTGTCCCCAAGTAACCTGTTCTAGAGCAGGTGGCTGCTATCTGGAGAGTGACAATAGGATAGATCACGTCAGGCTAGCCACGCTTACTGATACGCACCCCTATGTTCTCTAGAAACTCACACTTCTAATTCCAGCAGGTGTTTCCAAAAGCACAAGCTACAATTGCTTCTAGCTGTAACAGTCATGTTCAAAGAAAGAAACATTGCTAGCAAAATTAAACCAATAATCAAGAGACCTGAATAAGTGCTTTCCAGTACTTTGAAAGAGATTGAGAGGAAAAAAAATCAAACGACAGTTTGGAAATAGTTGAAGTACTCAACCTGCAAAAGAGATTACCTACAGAGACAGACAGAAGCAAAAAATGGCTCAGAAAAATCCTAACCTGGGCCTTAGGGCAAAGAAAACCCAAGACATGTGTGTCTACCTAATCACCTAGGCACGCTTTCTTAGCAATCCACCTGTGAAGAGTGTATGTTAAACCCTGTACCCACTGTTCATCAATCACAATGTATTTCAACATTAGTGAAAGTATTTTCCTCCCCTAAACACATAAATAATGAGAACTAGGCCTAGAAGGGAGAGAGAGAGGGAGGCAGGAGTTGAGGATTCACTGCATGCAATTTGGTCCTTGGAATGTTATGTTAAGCAATAGCTCCTTCTGTTCTCACCCAGAAGCCAGTTCTTTTCATGATGTCTGAAGTACAGTTTACTGTGCCCAGAACACTTGAGCAGGGGCATCATTTTCATGTGTTGTTCTCCTGGATGGGCAATATTCTGATGTCTCATTTGATCCAGAGACATGTCTTTGGTATCAGCAAACACTCATTTTGTATGGACTCAACTTAAAAGTGTTTAATTGTTGGATAGGAGGGAAAGGCTGAGACATTTTGGAGTTCCTCTCTCTTGACTCTCTAGCAGAAACATGCCTCAAAAAGGAAAGTGCAAAGTGATAGATCAAAAATGAGATCAGAAAAAGGAAGTCCTTTTTTAATGCTAATGGTGAGTTACTGAGACAGTTTGCCCAGGAGTCATCACCCTCGGTCTGGAAAGGTGAGAGTGGGGAATCACAAGAGCTAAGATTGCCTCCTCACCATCAGATTAGACCTGAAAGAAGACTGAGGCAGAGCAGCCTTGACACTCTCTCTAACGTGTGGAGAGGGAATCGGGCCAGACTGTCCTAGTGGAACCTGTCCTCCAAGTTTTAAGAACAGTTGCCATTTCATTGTCTTTTAACTAGCAGTTAGAGACTTGTGCTTTATTAATGAGCATGTATGTTTCCTAAATATAAACTAGATTTCATAAAAGGATCCATTTTACAACATTCCATGAATTTATGTTTTGGTTAGTATCAAAGTTTATAAGAGGATGCTTTAACATTACTTTTTTCTAGTGCTGTTGTCAAAAATAATAAGCCACAACAGTCTAAACAAGTCAGTCAGGTGAAGCAAGGAATACCAGTAAGTTCAATAATTAGTAAGTCCAAAGGCAGCATATACAGAACAGAAATATAAGACCTTGCCAGCAAAAGTAAAATGTCCCATCAGAGAAGCTTCATAATTTTTCCATTTTCTCAACTTAAATTTATCATCATTTTAACAAAAACCAATGTATAAAAAGACAAAGCATAAGCAGTTGACAAACAAAGATGACAATTTCTGATTACCTAAATAAGTTACAATCCAGAAGCCATGAAACAAAAGCAAACTCTTACCTCCTTCCAGTGATCTTTTTGGGGCCTCCAAATGATGTAAGGGAAGCATTGTAACTGTCAACCTGCTAGATGTCAGATACATCGAGTTTGTGCTTCCCAAAATCAAAGAATAAATTCTAAGGAATAATGGAGGTTAAGAGAAGGGACGTTTGATAGAGGGAGGTAACTCCTGAGAGAAAAGAGAGGTGAAAGTGGGTTGCTAATGAGCTCACTTTTCAAAGAAAGTTTTATAGAGCAAATATCATGAGATGGGTACAAAATCATGAGATGGGTGCAACATGGGTCAAAACTATGATCAACTAATGAAATTATAAGTATAGCTGCCTAGGTAATATTGATCCGATGGGGAATCAGGCCACACAGCAAGTTTGTATGGAAACAACAAAAGATTTTTTTGAGGAAGGGATGGATTAGAGTGACTGCTGTCTACCTAGTCTTTATTAGACCAAGTGATACCAATGATCTGATCCCCTGGGAAGGGCTGCAGACCTGGTCATTTTGTCTTTATCTTGAGCCCTGGCCTCCACCAGATGAACCTCCAGTCACAGTTGTACTATGTTCTCATCCTGTGCACTCACTCCTCTGATGGCCCAGTCCTCTCTTGTTTCTACCTAAGTCTCTATAATATTGCTAAAATGGGACTCCACTGGGTTGAAATAGTTAAGATAAGAAAGATGTGAGATAAACTGAGAAATATATTTCTGCTTTTGTTTTTCTGCTCACAGTGGGATTCTGAAACAGAATCTCTGCAGGAGTTTAGAAGGTTGGAATCCTATCAAAGATATATGGTGAATATTTGATGTTTTGAAATAACATTTTAGCAAGTGCCTTAGATTAGCAAGGATGGGTGAAAGGAAAAAATAATAGAAAGTAATATGTTGAAATATTTTAATTCATTCTGAAAAGTTTTGGTTTAATTTGCTTGTGTTCTGAGCTAAAATGGCTCTCAATTTCTTTTCCTTACATACTTACATCTCAGTATGCTTGGATTATCATACTTTCTTCTCTTTTGGTCTCTACAAAATAGAATATGATTTGAAAGCAGAACCACTTTCAGGTAACATTTTCTGTTGATGAATCCTGCATATGACTGTGGAGACATCCTGCAGAGTTGATGGGAATGGCAATTTTGCATTGAAAATTTAGAGAAATAGGCACTCAAAGAATTTTTTCAAGTCTTCATTTCTGTTTTCTATGCAAGACCAAAAGCTGTTTAGGTGTAGGTCTTATTCTGTGAAGAAGAGGAGGTCAACTAGTACAATTAAGGAAACACGATGAAATGTTTTGAAGAATGGTTGAAGAAAATACAATTGCTTAGGTTAGAGAATAAAGTCGGAAAGGAACAGAGCTGTTTTCAGGTATTTCAGGGTGGACCTTGGCTTTCTTTGTCAGGGAAGGCATCTATCCAGAAGGTGTGGATGGAGAAGAATGGATGTCTGGCACTGTGACAAAGCTGCCCAGCCGTCAGAAGTATTTAAGCAGATTTGGCTGGTTGTCAGTCAGGGTGCTGTACACTGGTTGCCTTCATTAGATAAAAGTTCAGAGGCTCTTAGGGGAGGCAGGTATTACTGCAAAGTGCCTATGGTTATACATTGAGAAGATTCAGGAAGAAACATCAGAATGTGGCAAAACCAGTGTTGTCAGAGTATATGGGGAAACCAGGGCTGTGTTCTCAGCTCTGTCACCGTGTTGCTGGCCCTTTTGGACAGAAGAGTTTTGTATTTTTTTTCTTTGTCTGCATAGTTTTATTTATTTTTTATTTAAAAGAGGAAAAAAAAAAAGAAAAAAGGGAATTAATAATACAAAATTCCAAAAAAATGAAATAAAATAAAATAAACATTAAGAAATCACTAGTTGACAAATTATATACCGTCATCTTAGAAACAGTGGTTCAAGTTACAGAATTAAAACACACAAAGTGGACATTCAGACTGTGAGACTGCAAACAGTCCTGTTCAACGATTCAACAAAAACTTAGTAATATGGTTATCAATTCTACACTTATACATGTAGTTATATCCTGTAGAGCACTTTCTTTTTCTCTCTTTTTTACAATAGAAATTACACATTTTGGGTTTTATTACTCCTACATTTCTTACTACTTTTTACACTAGAGACAAAATGTGATATTTATAAATATTTATAGCCGAGTAATATTCCATTGTATAAAAATACCACATCTTTTTCATCCACTCTGCAGTTGATGGGCATTTTGGTTGTTTCCAAGACTAAGCTATTACAAATTGTGCTGCTATGAACATGGGTGCACATATATCACTATGATATGACCTTTTCAGGTTTTCTGGGAAAATACCAGGAGGGGAATAGCTGGGTTGAATGGAACTTCCAATCCTGCTCTTCTGAGAAATCTCCATACTGATTTCCATAGTGGCTGCACCAATCTACATTCCCACCAACAGTGAAGCAGTGTTCCCTTTTCCCAGCAGCCTCGCCAACATTTGTTATCAGTTGTTTTCTTGATGGCAGTTATTCTTTCCGGAGTGAGATGAAATCTCAATTCTATTTTAATTTTCATTTCTCGAATGGCCAGTGATGTTGAAAATTTCTTCATGTATTTATTTGCCATTTGTATATCTTCCTCTGACAACTGTGTGTTCATCTCAGATGCCCATTTTTGGAGAGGGTCTTTGAATTTGGGGGGCTTGATGTTTTTCAATTCTTTTTATATGTTCTGGATATAAGTCCTTTGTCTGAGGGGTTGCTGGCTAAAATTCTTTCCCATTCTATGGGTTTTATATTCACTCTGTTGGTGATTTCCTTTGAAGTGCAGAAACTTTTTGATAATATGAGATCCCAGTTGTTGATTCTTTGGAGTGTTTCCTATGCAGTTTGCATTTTGTTCATGAATTCTTTGCCTACCCGTATGTCTCCAAGACTTCTACCTACCTTGTCTTACAGTAGATTTAGTGTTCTGTTTTAATATTTAGATCTTTGATCCATTTAGACTTTAGTTTTGTGCATGGTGATATGCATGGATCTAATTTCAACCTTCAGCATGTGGAGAGCCATTTTTTCCAACACCATTTATTAAAGAGGCTGTCCTTCTTCCAGTGGACATATTTAGCCCCTTTGTCAAATATCAAGTGCCTGAGTTTCTTTGTAGTTGTGCTTGCATCTTCTAATCTGTTCCATTGATCCTCAGGTCTATTTCTTTGCCAGTACCATGCTGATTTTATCACTGTGGCTTTGTAGTATAGTTTCAAGTCAGGAATTGAGATGCCTCCTGCCTTGCCCTTGTTGCCCAGAATTGCTTTTGCTTTTGACTGTTAGAGGTAATAAACAAATTCAGCAGTGTAGCTGTTTGCAAAGCCAGTGCTCAAAAAACAATAGCATTTCTGTACACAAACAAAAAACTCACTGGGAGAGAAATTATGGAAATATCACTCTTCACAATAGCATCTAAAAAAATGAAATACTTAGGAATGAACCTAACTAAGAATGTAAAAGATATATGAGGAAAATTATACTACGCTTAAAAAGGAGATTGAAGAGGATATTAGAAAATGGAAGGATATTCCTTGCTCTTGGCTAGGAAGAACCAACATTGTGAAAATGGCCATACTCCCAAAACTTTTATACAGATTTAATGCAATCCCAATCAAAATACCATTAACATACCTCACAGATCTAGAGAAAACACTCCTAAAATTCATTTGGAAACAGAGTTCCGTATTTTTAGTGAGGAGTTGAATCAAAGTTTTCCAGTCATCTAGAGTTCTTTCAAATTAACAATTTTAAAATAGTAATTTTCGTAGCCTTTACATTTGATAGTTGGCTGCAGGCCCAGACCACTGATGGAGCTAAACCACAGAACAAGAGTAGTAGAGCCATGCACTTGAGAGAGCCAAAAAGAAAGACTCACCACCTGGGGCCTGATTTTGATCAGATATCTTTAAGAGCCTTATTTCATTCTATCCTGTTATTAAGTGACCATTTACTGATAGTGTTATTACAAAGAACCTAATTTAAAATAAAATATAACCTTGGTGGTTATAATTTCTACTTTCATTAAACTATCAGATATTATAGATCTACTATGAACAAGATATCAGGGAAGAGAATGATAAAGAGGATTTCATTTCTGGCTTCAGTAAAGTATTGTCTAGTGGGGAGCACAGGGTTAAAATAACAATCACGTCAGGAGCTCTATGTAAAGATGAACACATTGTTAAAAGGGCATGGTCATTGAATTTGCCTGGCAGGACTAGGATAGGTATGCAGAAGAGTTGGCTTTCCAGCGGGTCCTGAGATGAATAGGGCTTTACCTTTTTGAAAGCTTATTTCAGGTGCAGGAATCATTAGAGAAAATATAAGTTTGAAAATAGAGGTTTGAAAGTCCTTGGACCATTCTGAGAAGTTTGAACAATCTGGTGAGGCTAAGTGTAGCGCACCTAGGGGCTGAGGTGGGACTGGTTTAGAAGGGGTTTGGATGTTATCATAATACTTTGAACTTTAGTCTTCAATGGAGAGCCTTAGAAGCTTTAATGCATGATGACCCTCTAATTTATATTGCTAATTCTATTAGGGGGTTGTTGAATGGTTTATAGTGATGAGAAGTCTGTTAGTAACCTGCATGAGAGGGAAAGAGGGAGAGAAAGAGAGGAGAGGAACAGACATATACATGGTATGGGGACTCTGAGAGATTCATTGTGACCTTATGCTTATGAAATCATCTCTATCTAAACCTTTCTGGCTGTCAGGTTATCATAGTAGCTTAGGCCAGTTAAATCCTCTTCATCAGAGACCAAAAATCATATTTTTAAGAAATTAAAGGGTAGAACACTTGGAGCAGGCTTGATAAATGAACAATAACAGCAGCAGCAGCAGCAGCAACAACAAAAACAAATAAAAGGGGAAGGATATAAAAGACAACCTCAGTTGGCAACAATCCAGCTTCAGAGTTCAACAAATGCAAACAGCTAAGAATGGGGCAGTGGAGAGTGGGAGGTTTCAAAGGAGTTTTGAAAAGAATGATGAATTAAGCCCTAGACTAAATCATATTAGAGTGGAAAAAACCTTGCGGGATGCCCTGGTAGAGATATTTTTGCTTGTACACATATATCAATAGACCTCACTGATGGAAGAAGCCATGAAAATAATAAAATGTTCTGAAGCAATACTTGTTTTAGTGCAAACAGTACCAAACACAAAATTTTGATAAAAATAACCCTGAGAGGGGATGAAAAATAAAATTTTAAGAGACTATTTAAAGTCATAAAAAGGAAACCCTAAATTTCATGTTGATATCTTAGGCATAAATAAATCAAGAGTTAAAAATAAGGATTTGTGAGGTGGGTTCTAGCTCTGTCTCAAAGTTTGAATGTTCAGATTTTCAAAGGCTTTTCTGAATTTGTGACTGTTGAAGTCCTTGGGAGAGGAGGCTGAGTCATGTGCCCAGTAAATGGGTGAAATACAGTCTTGACTTCTTAACATCTTTCTCTCCTCTCCCTCTTTCCCTCCCTCCTTCCTTCTTTCCTTCCCTCCCTCCTTCCTTCTTTCCTTCCCTCCCTCCCTTCCTCCATCCCTCCTTCCTTCCTTCCCTCCTTCCTTCCCTCTGTCCCTTCCTTCCTTCCTTCTTTGATTTTTGAGATAGAGTCTTGCCATATAGTTCAGGCTGGCCTTGAGATTATAGGCATGTGGCACCAAGCCCAGATTCTCAATATTTCTTGACTTCCCAATAGTTCTTGATTTTATTCATTGCTTACCAGGAAACTTTTCAATCTGTAATCTTAAATTGAGCACTTCTCTATTCTTCTACAAGATCCAGCCTAGTTCCTTGGCCAGGAATAACTATTATACTATAAAAAATGGTGTTCTGATTTATCATATATATTATTGTTGAGAAAAGCTCACAGAGATCTTCTAGTCAAGACACAGCCCCATTCCCAAGGCTTATGCTGCTCTGGTTGTAGAGTTAGATAGTATTGTGCTGGATTAGGACTTCCTAACTTAGGGCCCTATGTGTCTCTTTGACCCTTTAGGCTCTGGTTGGTCTTGTTAGAGAAAACCAGCTCTCAAGAGACTGAGCACTGCTCTATGAACTTAGAATATTGTGTTCTTCAATTGCAAAGACTTAGAAGAGAACCTGGATGGTGGTGGTCTCACAGGATGCAACAGTAGGTTGAGGCTCTGTTGGAAACCATCCTCTGTCATTCATGTTTCACATCATTAGAAGGATCCTGGTTAACCCATGAAAAATATGTAGTTCCCCTTGACTGTGATCTGGTGAGGTGGTTCTGTACATAGTGGCCACAGGCCTGAGAAAGCAGGACTTTCTAGCACAAGTGGTCAGCACACAGCATGCTGTGATTTCAGAGTTTTGTGTCACATAGCTTTGCAGCGGGGTGCCTGCAAAGCATGTGAATGAAGGCACTGGTCTATTCCTCAAAATCTCACTGTAATAATTCTTGCCTATTTTGTGAATGAAGAGACTTTGCACAACTCTCAATCTAAATGTGTCAAGTGCTACCCATTGTTTGGGTTGTCTTAATGCCTTTTTGTTTTGTACTTTTTAGATTCATAAAGTCAAATGTGATTAGCCCTTGGTATGAAAATCCCCAGTGGGAATAATTTCAAGGAAAATACATGTCCAAATCTACTGAAGTCTCAGACCGGTTTACATCTCAAACATGACTGAACTTCTAAACTGGCCTGGAAGTGTAAGTGGGGGAAATCTGAGGGAATCCTTGGGCTGAATCAAGTACTTTACCTAAGGGTGGAATCAAGGAAACTTTTTAGGCAGGTCTGTCATAGCAGTACTCTAAGATCAACGCTTGTGTCTGCCATAGAGAGCCAGGTCTCTGGCTGTCACAGTACAGTGACCCAGCCCCTTGTAATCTTCCCTGGATGTGCGATGATAATCACCTAGTACAGATGGTCTCCCATGCTTCGGTGCACAGCCCCTCCGGGTACGCATGATGCACAGCGGAGTGGAGTGGGCATGTGAGTGGGCAGGTATTTTCTAATGTGTCACAATAATAACAATGCAGAATCCTGTTGCTGCTCAGCTCCTCCTAGATATTCAGCGCACACAGCAGCCGACTTGGTTCACAGTCCTGTGTGAATGCTAGACAGTCAGTAACTGATAATGAAAAACACCATGGGAATCCAGGGAGAAAATGATAGCTTACTCCAAGGGTATAATGAAATGAAATTAGCACAGACAGTAAAATACACAATTTATGGTGTCTTTTTTTTTTGTAATTAAAAAGAACCAGTAAATACCTTTACTAAAGAAATCTGAGACTCTATTAGAATTCCATGTGTTTCAGAGGAGGGTTTTATTCAGAAATCGACTCTAAAGAATCTTATTCAGAAGCTTCTATTAAGGTATAAGAATAGGTAAAAAGATCCCTCTTTTGAGTACTATGACAAATTTGTTAGTATTTATTACCTAAATGGTTGTCATGTGGTCTGGCTTTAGCAAGAGATGCTAAAACTGAGTAATTAATTTTACTATTAAGGCTATGCATTTTGTTCTTTGTTGAAGTGTCAGTGGGTTTTTACACTCCCAACAAACAAATTCTTTTTTTTTATTTTAAAGTAAACAAAACAAAACAGAACAGAACAAAGAAGATCAGAACAAAACAATGCAAACAACACAGGACTTCAAAACAATACAACAGGAAATCAACAGTGGCTACCATAATGTCTTTCATTTTCTTCCAAGTAGTTGTCCATATCTTCACACACAATGAATTAAAACAAAAAATAGTATAAAACCAATCAAAACAATAGAATTAAAGCATTATGGGCCTTCAAAACCAAACAATAGGAAAATCAACAATGGCTACCACAATGTCATTTGTTTTCTTCAAAATAGCTGTCCATACCTTCGCACATATTGAAATCTAATAATAGAAAACAGACTAAAACCAATCAAAGCAAAGAATAAAAGCATTATTGGACTTCAAACAAATTCTTAGTGACAAGGTAAACATATATCTCTGTGAAGAACTTTCTGAAGGTAAAAAATGTGTTAGCCATGAAATTTGTAATTTAACAAATCTTTAAATATATTTCTAAATATCCCATTTTACTGTTTAGAAAAGTTCTTCTGTACATAGATTTACTTGTTACTTTCTGAAGTCAAAAGTTAAAATTTGAAGAGTTTCATAATAAGCTTTGAAAATGTTTAATTGCTTTGGGCTACAAGAAAAGGATTTTTTAAAGGGTATTGAATTAATAAAAATAATTCAGTTCAACTTTTAGTCTCACAGTGTGGGCAGTCTTGAGTTGAAAAGTAAAATATTATAAACAAATCAAAATTATATTTCACTCCAAATGTTCGCCAAATGCATTTGTTTTGGAGAGTTGAATAAAGGTATTTTATTGTGTAAATTATGGATGTGTCTTTCAGTCTCATTTACAAAATGTTCTCTTTTTACTTGAAAGTAAAATTGTCCCATTGATTCTAAAAATCCTATGGGTATATATTCTCTTTTATGAAGTCTGTGTTCTCAGTTTATCACATTATTTTCTTAAGTTTAGTAATGTTCAAGTGCTAATGAATGATATCTATTATACCTGATTAAGTTTCCTTGGCAGAGGACATAATTGTGTAAGTCCCATTTTTGTTCAATTAAATCAGCAACATAGCTTGCTGTGTATGGTGTTATAGCAGTGTCAACTTGACTGGCTTTGAGATGTGACCTTGGGGACTGGTGGAACCAACTTCTAGCTGTGTCTGGTGGGTCATGGAGAAGCAGATTTGGAGTCCATGTCTGGTACCTGGCTTTCTTCCCTGTCACTCCTCCCTTTCTCTGCTTCCAGGAAGGTATGAAGTAAACAGGTTTGCTCTGCCACACTCTGGCAAGCTTCCTGCCTTGTAGCCAGCAAGCCATAGGCTGAAAAACCCCTGAAACATGGACCACATTAAAAGTCTCCTTTTAAATTATGGATGTCAAGTATTGTGTCTCAGCAAGGAGAAAGTTGACGAAGACACCATTAAAAAAAATACAAAACCCTGAAATGTTGACTGTGGTTTTATAAACTGGAAAAGTCACCCAATTCCTCTTTTCCCCCCCTTATCTTCTCATCTGGGAAGATGTAGGAAAATGGAAAATGGAGAACTCTGGGGAATGTGGAGAATAGCTGAAATGTCCAGAAAAACCCAGACAAGTAAAGAAAGTCTCAAAGATTCCCTCTGGGGGCCACTAGTGAATTTCCTGCTTTCATTATTAAATGTTACTTTTGGGCTGACATCCTAGTAGTAAAGGGGAAAGAGATCAAGCATGCTGAGATTTCTTGGCTTCTGGAAGTGTGTGTGTGTGTGTGTGTGTGTGCACACTGAGAATTTATGCTTAAATGTGCAAAGCAGATAAGTTAGGGTATTTAATTTTTAGATGAAGATGGGTATATTTTGATGCACATTTATTTGTATATTAAAGATACCACCCCATGTATCTTAAGTGCTGTATTCTTAACTGTTTTGAGAACTGATTGGTTGCTAATGACTACATATGTTGCTAATGTTTTATTTTGGAATATGTTAAAATTTCACTAGGTTTCATTAAGCCACTTTTTGCCCATATTTTTTGAAAGATCTATTTTTTTCCTTCCAAAAAATTTTAACATATCCTTTTAGTTATTATGAGGGGGAAAATTTAAGGAATTACCTAATTTTTTTTTTTACTATATTTAATGTATATATAAGTATGTTTCAGAGTTCAAGAAAGTTTTACATGTTTGTCCATTAATGAAGATTATTGAAGTAACAAGCTCTAAATTTAGGACATTCAAAAATTTATATGCTTCTATGTATCAAAGACTTTTTTTGGTTATATACGAATCACAGGCAAAAAGATAAATAAAGCTCTCACTTTAACTTGTTCTATATTAAGTTGCTTATCAAAATTTATAGTTATTTGTATAGACAACTAATGAACAGTAAGTTTAGTTATACAGACATTTTGAATTTGTGTATTGAACTAGCTGTATAGAGACAGACTTCAGCTCTTAAAAGTTTCTCCTTGCAAATCTTTTATCTTTGTTGATGGCTACAAAACCCTGAACATAAATAGTTTCTATGATTATGCTGGTCTAAAGGTAGAAAATGGTCCAAAAATTCTTTGTTTTTGTCTTCTCTAAAAACTTCATCTCTTATATAATGTCTGCCAAGTGCTTCTGGGCTCCAAGCTCACACTGCGTTTTCTCTCTTTCTCAGGCTTCCTGTAGTGATCCCTTCTATTGTTGATGGCACTCAAAGTTACTAAGGCTGATGCAGAAGATAGCTGCCGTCTCTATTGTCCTGCTGATTTCTGAGGTGCAGCGTCTCAACTCTTATTGCTGTTGAAGCTGCCTTTGAAAATAATTCCTTGTTTTGCAAAAGTTGCTGATATCTAATGTTAGAGCTTTGATTGTTATTTCCTTGTCCTGGGACCAAAGGAGTCTAGGAGTGGGTCAAACTGAGTGGCAGACACTTGTGTTGCACTTGGCTTTGACCATTTTCACAGCCTTTCCTATGAGGTTCCTTGGGTCTTTAGGTAGGTAGATATCTGGAGGAGAATATAGACATGTCAAGGTAAGATCAGAATTCTGAGGTGAGCAAAGCTGAACTTTGATCCAGGGACATCTGCTGCTTGATAATGCTTTGAAACATCACAGAAACAATTTCAGTTATTTTGCTTTTAATTTTTACTTTTTTTTGAGGTGGGGGCTCACTGTGTAGCCCAGGCTGGCCTTGAACTCACAACGATCCTCCTGCCTCGGCCTCCCAAGTGCTGAGATTGCAGGTGCAAGCACATCTAGATATTCTGCTTTTTAAAAGGATAAATGAAATTGATATTATATCAATGACAAGAGGACCTTCACATTCATGAGTACCCCAAAAAAGGAGGAATATGTAAATGAACAATTTTTAGGATCTTAGGCTTTCCTTATAATTATGATGAGATTCCTCACACTTCCAGAGTTGGTACCAGTGACTTTTATACCTGAGAAGTTATAATTTTATTCTTTCATTTCTTTCATGGTTGTTCTGTTAATTTTGGTTCCTCTAACCGTTTTGTTAAGTAATTTTTCAACTTCTTCCCAAATTATTTCTAGTTCTTGTGACTCAGAAGGCTGCAATTGATTAACCTTTTCTTAACCCTTCAACAACTGTGAAATGAAATTTATGATCACCTAGTGTCTGTCATACAGAGGCTTCCTTGTTTATGTCACTCTGTGCTCTGTTTTCTCCTTAAATCATTTCTTAAAAATCAGCAGATGGGGCTATCCAGTGGTGTGTCAGAGGTACAGCTAAGTTTGAGGAAGTTTTTAACATGAACTGTGTAACTGAACTTCACAGCCATCTGATTTCCAATTTAGTAATTGCTGAAATAATTAGATGAGCTACTCTGCAGATGGCACTTAAGTTTTGTGACATATGTGTCCTTGTCATCTGTAGCAGATGATGTATGTAATAGTTGTTCTTCACTGTAGAATTTAGATATAAGGGATGTAAAATGCCTCTAAAACTTCCCTGGCAAAGCCTAACTTTGTTCAAATCCAAATGAGATATCCAACCTGCTTTGACTTATACCAATAAAGCTTTTGGCTTGCTGTGTTCAGCATTACTTATTAGTTGTAGTACTGTGCTAACTACTGCTCTCATGAATTGTAATATTTAAGCTTTATTTTTAATTCTAGGTGTTGAATTATAGAATGTTCAAGCATGAAGAAAATCTCTTTCAAATAAAAACCTGCAAAAATGACTATGATTGTCATATATTTCCTTTAAGTTTTTATTAAATGGATATATTTGGAATTTAAAATCATTTTTGATATAAAATTTTTGTGTATAAAATTCACAACCCTTCCAACAATGTTTTCAAGGTTTATCTATGTTGTATTAGTATTTCATTTTAAAATCATTAATATAATATGATTTATAGAATCCCCTTTATTGAGAAATAATTGGTGCATATAATCTATGGATATTTAGTTTAGAAAACTTGCAGTCTTTGGAGATAAGCGTGAAGTTGTGAAATGATCCAACTACCATCAACATCAGTGACAGTAACATATCTATCACCTCTGAAGATTTTGTACTGTCCCCTGGGCTTTTTGGTGGTTGGAAAGCATTTAACATAAGATCTACCTTCTAGGAATTTAAAAGATATACAATATAGTATCCTCAGTCTAGACCCTATACTGTGGATTGCATCTCCAGATCTTATTTATTTTGCATAATGAAAGCTTTATACTTATTGAACAGCAATGCTCCTTTTCTCCTTGCCCCAGCTCCTGACAACAGCATTCTACTGTCTACTTCTGTGTTGTTGACTATTAGAAATTCCACATGTGTGTGAAGTCATGCAGTGTTTTTGTGTCTACCTTATTTCACTTACAATGTCCTTCAGGTCAATCCATGTTGTCATAAAGTCTAATATTTTATTGAGTGTATACATCCTATTTTCTTTTCCATTCATCCATTGGTGGACACTGGTTAATCCTGAATCTTAGCCACTGCAGTGAACATAAGAATGCAGGTGCCACTGAAGGTGCAGGTTTCAATTTCTTCGACTATGCACCTAAGTAGGACTACTGATCAAATAGTAATTTGATTTTAATTTGGGGGGGAATGTCCTTATTGGTTTCTATTTTTGCATTCTCCCAACATTGTAAAAGGCTTTTTTTTTTTTTTTTTTTGCACATCATTCTCAATACTTGTGGATATTTGGTGATAGCCATTCTAACAGGAAGGATGTGATATTCCATTGTGGCTTTGATTTGGCTTTTCCTGGTGATCGTTGATGCTGATTACCTTTTAATATACCTGTTTGGCCATTTGTACATGGTCTTTAGGAAAATGCCTACTTAAGTTTTATTGTCCACTCAAAATCTGCTTTTAAACTTGTTTTTTTCTACTGAACTGTAAGAATTTCTAATACTTTTGAATATTAATTCTATATCAAAGTATGGTCTACAAATACTTTACACATACCTGTAGGTTACATTTTTATTTTATGATTGTTTGTTTTATAGTGCATAGGTGCTTTAACTTGTACTTGAGTTTGTTGGAATCCTGTTTATTTTTATGCCTGAGCTTTTGGTGTCATTTTCAAGAATTCATTTTCCCAGTCGAGTGTCTGGATACCTTTTAAATATGTTTTCTTCTAACAGTATTGTTTTGGGTTTTGCATTTAAGTGCTTAGTCTGTTTTGGGTTTATGTTTGTATATGGTGAGAAAGGGTCTAATTTCATTCTTTATATGTGGACATCCAATTTTCTTGCCACCATTTGTAAAAGGAACTACTCTTAGATTGTGTATATTCTTCATAACTTTGTCAAAGTTCACTCAACATTATACGTGTGAGTTTATTTTTGGGTTCTGTATTCTGCTTTGTTGGTCTTCATGTATGTTTTTTATGTCAGTACTATATAGTTTTGATTATTGTACCTTCATAGTCTATTTTGACATTAGGAGTTTTATTTTTCTTGCTCAAAATTGTTTTCGATATTCATAATCTTGTTACAAATGAGCTTTAGAATTTTTTCCCCTATAAAACAATATCATACGGATATTTTGATAGAAACTGCATTGAATCTATAGATTGCTTCAGAAATATACATAATTTAGCATATGATTAATACTGTGTCTTTCTATTTGTTGTAGAATTTCTTTCATCAACCTTTTATAGTGTTTAGTGTATAAGTCTTGATTGTTTATCCCTAAGCATCTTATTTTTTTTGTTATTATTTTGAATGAAATTTCTTTCTTTTTTTAAAACTTTATTTAAAGAGAAACAAAAGCATGTAAAGGGTAGAGGTAATACAGAATTCCAAAAAAAAAAAAAGATAATAAGAAATCACTAGTTAAAATTACATATTGTCCTCTTAGAAATAGTTGCTCAAGTTACAAAATTAAAGCATACAAAGTAGAGAGTCAAACAGTGAGAGTGTAGATAGCTACTCATGCATGAATATCTGCATGTATTTCTATCCTTTCTGTATTAGAGGGAAAAACAAAACTTAGCAAGACAAAACAAAACAAATTCCTATAAAAACATGAAACCAAAAAGTCGTAAAACTACAGTACAAGGTGATCTACAATGATTACTATGTTGTTTCTTATTATCTTCAATAGAATGTCTATATCATCAGGCATAATTGAATATAGCAGTATGATTGAGTATAGCAGTAAATAACAATATTAGTAAAAATAAAATATTGTAGACAGTATAAAACTTGAAAGGCAGGTAATAATCAAACCATAGTGGATATTCTAGTGGATCTTGTCATCTTAGGTACAGTTGCCTATACTCTCAGAGTTGATATTGTCAATTATAACAGCTTTGAATAAAATTTATCAATACAAAACAGTGATCCAACAAACCAGATTTGATTATGATCAGTCATGATAAAACAGTGTAGGTTTTACAGTGCTTTAGATTAAGTTAATAGGAAATTAAGGATGATTACCATACTATATCCTGTTATTTTCGGGATAACTATCTGTGCTCTCAAATCTAGTAAAGGTAAAAATGAATGGAACAGAATATAATACATCTAAGCAGAGTAGTGTGAGTGATGTGGGTTTTAAATCCTGGTGCACTATTTACAATATAGCGTATCAAGACCATCTATATTATAGTTTCTAGTTATCCTTCTCTGCCTCATTTCTGCTATACTATTTTTCTGCCTTTGTTTGTCTAGTTTTCTCCTTCATTCTACTGCCTGCCCCACTCATTGAGGCCTTTCTGCCACTGTTCCTAAAATCCTGGCATTTTTTTCCTCTCTCTCTAGAATGTCCTTCAGTATTCTCTGTAGGGTTGGATTGGTGGTCACAAACTCCCCCAGTTCCTCTTTGTCATGGAAGCATCTTGTTTCTCCATCGACTTCTAGTGACAGTTTTGCAGGGTACATCAATCTAGGTTGGAGGTTATTTTCTTTCACGGCTTGTAACACTTTGCCCCAACCTCTTCTTGATCTGATGGTCTGTGTTGAGAAGTCAGCCATGATTCTGATGGGCTTACCTTTATAGGTAATCTGTTTATTTTCTCTGATGGCTTTTAATATTCTGTTTTTATATTGAATTTCTGGCATCTTGATTATTATATGTCTGGGTTTAGCTCTGTTTTGGTTATAGGTGGCTGGAGTTCTGTATGCCTCACACAACCAAATGTCATTTTCTTTTCCCATGCTTGGAAAGTTTTCCTTAATTATTTCCGTGAATAGCCTTTGTAATTCACCTGTATGTATTCCTGCTTCTTTGTTCACGTTTGTTATTCTTAAATTGTAGATTCTCTTGTCATCTTCTAGCCTTTGTATTGTTACTGCCTGTTTCCTTGTGAGTTTTAAGAGATCTTTCCTTTGATGATCACACATTGCAAACTTGTCTTCAAGTTTTGATAGTCTATCTTTAGTTTCTTTTAAGGAGTTTTGCCAGCTTTCACTGGAGTTTTTAATTTCCTGGTAGTCTCTTTGAATCTGCTTCATGTATTCTATATTTTCTTTATATTCTTTATCGAATGTTTCTCTCCCTTTTTTGTGTTCCTCCCTTCTTCCATCTGTATCTTCCTGAGAGTTGCTTCCTGAGAGCATTTCTTTTATTACTCTACTCATATCCTGCTTTATCTGATTTAATATTTCAGTTTTGAGCTCGTCTACAAGGTTCTGAAGATATCTCTTAATGTCCATTGAAGCCATGTCTGATGTTGCGTGTTTGCTGCCCTCAGTCCCCCTTGTTTTTCCTTCTCCTGGATCAGGGCTCTCAGGGTTCTGGGCTGCGGGCCTCCTCCTGCCTCTCTCTCCTGTCATTGTCCCTGCTTCCTCCACACAGGTTACAGTGCAGGTCCCAGCCCCCTTCCCTGTTGGCCATGTTTCCTATGAAGCACGCTGGCGAGGGACCTCCGCACTCTCCTGCCTTGTCACTGCTCTTGTCACTGAGGTGTAAGCAGTGTTTGCGTATGCCTGCCCCTCCCCACCGGGCCAACCAAACTTCAGCTGCCTTCACCAAGTTAGTACTTGCTAGATGCAGGGAATCGATTTGGGATGGCTCATTGGGTCCGGCCAGTTGCGTGGCCCAGTCCAAGCAAATCCCAGGAATCTGCTCTGGGGAGGGAGCAATCAACTGAAGTCACTGTCGCTCCCAGTTCAGGCTCCTCCTGTCTGATTCCAACATGTTGCCCACCTGGTCACGCCCTCCCCATGAGGGGGCGTCTCACTCCCAGCACTGACCGAGGACCAATGAAGGTCCCTTCACCGGCTCCGCTCTCCGCTGGGCTCACCAATCCCCAACCTCAGCGCTGCTGTGCTTCCTGTGAGTGGCGGTGGGAACGAGTTTGGGTGGCTCTGCCACACGGCGTGGATTCAAGCTGGCACAAACTTGGCGAGTCACTGAGAAAACGCTGTGTCCTTAATTTTTAGCTGTTTCAGCTGTAGTCCAGAAATATTTGACGAGCTTTTTTACATTTTAATTTCTTCCTGTGTCAAGAGGATCCATCTCCCTCTGTCTGGGTCTCTCCAGGATGTTTTTTTCTGGCATATGAGTTTTTTCTCTCGGGAGGCTTTGTATTTTGTTGGTCACTGATCGGTCATCTTGTCTTACCTTGAAATTGCTTTCTTGAAGGGTTTTCTTACTCTTTCAAGTTGCTCATTGCCAGTGTATAGATACTCCATTGATTTTTATATCTTCATTTTATATTCTGTAGCTTTATTGAATCCACTTATTCTAAGTTGCTGGAGTATTTTCTGCATATAAAATTGTATTATCTATGGATAGAGGTAGTTTTACTTTCCCCATGCTTTTTAATTTTATTATATTCTTGCCTGATTAGTCTAGCTGGGAATTGTAGGACTATGTAGAGAAATACTTTTAGAGAGGCAAAAGTAGGTATCCATGCCTTCTTCCTGATCTAAGGGAGAAATGTTAGCTGTGGCTATTTCACAAATGATCTTTATTGTATGAATAAAATTTCTTTCTGTTTATCTGTGGAGAATTTTCATTATGAAACAATATTGGATTTTGTCAAATTTTTTCTTCACATATTGACCATGTGATTTTTATTCTGCATTTTTAAATGTGTTCCATTTTTTGATTGCTTAATTTATTTTGAACTATCCTTGCATCCCAGGGATATATTCCACTAGGTCATGGTATGTGATCCTTTCAATGTGCTGTTCAATATAGTGTGTTGGAATTCTGATGAAGATTTTTGCATTTAAATTCATCAGGTCAGTTATCTGCCTGTGGTGTCTGTATGGTATTAAATGGTACTAGCTTCATAGAATCGGTTTGTAAGTGCTCCCCATTCTACTTTTTGAAAAAGTTTCAGAAAGATTGCTATTAATTCTTTAAGTGTTTGTTGGAATTCACCCATTTAGTTACCTGTTCTGGACTTAGTTTTTAAACTTGGTTAATTTTTAAAAATTCTTTCAGTATTCTAGTTTGTTATTGATTTGCTCAGACTTTTTTTTTTCTAATTCAACTTTTATAGGTGTTCAATTTGTTGGTGTAAAATTACTTATAATATTTATGATCCTTTTATTTATGGGTTCATTTGTAATTTCACTTCTTTCATTTCTGATTTTATTTCTTAATTAAGAATTTTTTGCTTTATATTTATTTATTGGAGACAGGGTCTCTATTTTGTAAACTGGGCTTGAACTTGCTATGGAGCCCAGGCTGGCCTCAAACTCATAGCAATCCTCTGCCTCAGCCCAGCCTCCTGAGTGTTAGGGTTGCAGGGGTGCACCACCACATGCAACTGCTTTGTATATTTCTTAAGGAAAGCAAGTTAGTTTTTTTTTTTCAGTTAAAAGTTATTTTTCTATTCTCTATAACATGTATTTCTGGTTTAACTTTTATTATTCCCTTCTTTCTGCTATATTTTGTGTTTAGTTTATTCTTTTCCTATTTTTGAGAATCAGGTTTTTTTTGTTTGATATCTTTCTTCAATATAAACATCTATGGCAATAAGATTTTTAAAAGACTTTTTCAACTTTCTATACATTTCATCCTGTTTCATTATTTTTCTCAAAATATTTTCCAGTTTCTTTTTGATTTACTCTTTGACCTAATATTTATTTGAGTGTGTTAATTACTGTGTGTTTGTGAATTTATCTGTTTTAGTTGCTATTGATTTCCTATTTCATTCTACTGTAACCAAAGATGCTTATAATGACTTGAGTTTTCTTATATTTAAAACTACCTTGAGACTTAGAATGTTGTGTGTACAAGATTTTTCTGTGTGCACTTTAAAAGGATGAGTATTTTGCACTGTTGGGTGCAGTGTTCTCCATATTCACCTACAAGGTATATTTGGTTTATGCTGTTGTTCAGCTCTTTTTGATAAGTTAACAGATTAGTAATATAATTATCTATCATCTCTCTCTCTATTTATATTATTTTCCCCCTTCTTTCTTTTACCCTTTCCTTCATCTCAGTTGTTCTTTCTTTTTGAGCAGTTTCTTCTCCTTTTACTTTCATAATATCTATTGTACATTTTGGATCTTACTCTTTCAGTTTTTAACACTAGAGAGACAATACAATGTTTCCAGGACTTTTTTTGATAGGTACATTTATCAAAATGTATAGCAAAGAAGTTTAAAAAATTATTCAATCAAAAAGTATTTACTGAATTCCTGTCATTTATTTGCTGTTGAGAGTACAATGAACAATTCAGACACAGTCCTGTTTTATGAAATTTAGAATTTAACACTTGAAAACTATTGACAAATAGTTGAATGGATAGGAATACACATACAATCTGAACTAAAGAAGCAAGACAGGCTTTTGGAGGAAGAGCAGTGTCAGAGTTAGCCAGAGGACAGGCAAGCAATTGTTGAAATTGTATATGCAAGTTTGAAATGGTATATGCAGAGGTCTGGGGGTGAACTATGTTTGAAGAAATAGATGCATATAGTTTCTGGGAATAGCCAGCAACCCTTGAGGTTCCTTGATTTAAGGCTTCACAACTCCAATATCTATCCCCATCTTTATGTGTCTTTCATCGATTTGCGCCTTCTTTTCTCCTCATAAGGAAACTCATGATCTCATTTCAAAGTCCTTGGCCTAATGATAACTATAAATTCCAAGTAAGTTTACCTTCCAAGATTCAAGGTGAATGTTTGTTTTTCAGACTATACTTCAACCTGTTAGAGATTTGTAAGAGGGCACTTGGGTAAATCACACTTGTATTTCAGAAGACTCACCCTAACTATTGTTTGGAGAATGGGTTTGAGAAAGTAAGTGAGGAGCAGGGGTATCAGTGAGCATCTAGGTATAGTACAGTATTGTATATCAGTAACTTTGGAAGGGTGAAAGTGAGATGAATATAGAAGATACTTTGGAGATGTTAGTTGGGGAGGGAAGAAAGACAGACATGACAATGGAGTACATGGTAGTAGGAGGGATTTTAAATGATGAAACGTGCATTTTACATGTAGACAAGAAAACACTGTCTACAAGGGAAAGTAGTTGAAATTAAGAGAGAGAAGCATAAAGAGCTAGACAATAAAGGAGGAAGAATCCACAACACAGACTAAATGTAAACCAGCATCCCCATAGCAATTTGACCATGCTGGATAGTCTAAAGTATCTGAGGGTAAACTGATGGTAACATTGAGGAAAGTACTTACTCTGTGTGCCAAGAGCCATACAGATTACATCCATGCATGTTATTTCATATACTCTTTGTGGTAATTATATTTATTTCTCCTTTATAGTTTAAGAAACTGGAGGAAAGAGAGGTTGACTAATATTCCCAAAACCACACAAATAATAAGTAGTACAATGTGATTTCAACACACATTCCAGGACAGGTGAACCTATCTCTGCTGGTAGCTCTTACTATCGTACACTACCTTTGAAGGGAGAGGAGATATATGTATACTTTTTCATGGTAGATCTTTATTTTGATAGCAAATGTGGTTGTCATCTAAAAGACTGTAAAATAATTTTCTTGCCAGCTATTTTTTTGTTGTTATATTGACTTGCCACTGGATTGCTTCAGAGAGGGAGTATCATTTATCATTTGTATTTTTATGAGACAAGTTTGGTTCATACTTTGTCAGGATGGTGAGGTAAGGTGCTCTTTATACCTTCATATTGTTAAACTATACATTAAACTTGCCCAAGAATTAAAGCTGCTTGTCGAAGGTTTATTTTCACAAACACACATGTAACTTGCTCCCCTGATTCACTGGCAACTCTTCTGTGATGTTAATTTCTGGATTTCTTTTTGACTGTTTAATGTACATTGGGTAATACTGAAGCAAGGCCACTTAAAGCTCAAGGTTTTTTAAGCAGAAGAAGAAGACAAGGAGAAAATGGGGTTTCACTTTCCAAAATTCTGAAATGTTAGTAAAAATTTTAATTCTTATTTCCTATATAGATGGCATGACTAATTTACATATTAGCATTGATCATCATCATCATGTCACACACTGGCTTTACAAAAATGCATGTAGAGAGCGACTTTCCTTCTAACTGCAAATATTGATAGAAATACCCATCTGAAAGTTTGTCTCAACTTTATTTATTATTATTATTTTTTTATGGTACCAGGGATCAAATTCACGACCTCGCACTTGCCAGGCAGGCACTTATGCCACTGAGCTAAATCCCCAGCCCTCAACTTTATTTTGTTAAGGTCAGGCAGCTCTAGTTTTCAGAGATTGGCTTTGATAGCATTGGTCAGCCATTTCCGGCTCAACCTGTTTGATGGCTTTCCCTCTTAAAGCTTGTGAGTTTGAAGTTGAACCCTAAGGTAAAGACAGCAGAAGCATTGTACTCTGAGTAGCAAAACTATCCATGCAAAAGTATGGAGGTCTGTGATCTGAGAAGCCAGCCTAGCAGCATATAGTGGTGACTGTCCTTTTTCTTTTCTCACATATAGTCTTGGGGATTTCAGCCAGGGTAGGACTCATACAGTAGTTGTCATTCTAATTAATAAAAGTAAAGATTCCCAGTAGCTGAGGTCATTTGTTAGAGCCAAACGTTGGATCAATTTAATTGTGATGATATTTTTCTACTTTGTGTTCTCTTGTCAGTCACTCCTGAAGCCACTGGTTTCGTGTCTGCAGTTGAAGTTTTCATTGTTCTTCTGGCTGTCCTCTTCCTCTTTATCAACAAGAAGCTGTGTTTTGAAACCATAGGAGGTCTTCCATTCCTGGAACAGCGAGGGAAAAGAAAGCACTCTAAAGACAAGACTCAGATCCACAATGGGCTTGGTGAGCGTCATGTTCCATATTCTCCTGAGCATGACATCTTGCTGTGGTTTGGGTGAGGAAATGAGTGTCCCTGTTTCTAGGTTGGGCCCCAGTAAGGGCTCAGCCATGAGCTCTTTAGTAGCTGTGATTGTGAATGTGATGAATGATCATTACCAAAAGATCTGTCATCCTTATGAAAATAATGTTCTCTGTAGGGTTTGAAGAGCAGATGGGAAAAGCCAGACCAACACTTCCTATCTTTTTAGCTCTTTAGTTGTCCTGTGTTGAATTTATCTCAGGCTAAAGTTTGAAGAAAATGTGTGTATTGTTTGACAAAAGCCTTGATGTCCTTTAGCCTCATAATGTTGACATTGTACTTCTTAGCTGTTTTGGGGCCACTCCTACTTTGTAGGACAACAGTCACTTTCCACAGGGAGGTGTTCACTCTTTAAGCTCACGGAGTGTACTACATCATTTACTTACTGTGTTCAACTGGATGACGGAAAGATAAAGAAATAATTGACTTCTTGCTGTTCAAGGACATATTTGACCTTCAACTACTGAAGTGTAGCAATTAGTGGTCCATGTCATCATCACAGTGCACTGGTTATCATCACATACAAGCTATGTACTGGAAGAGCACTCGTATGTTACAACTAAGGGCTTTATTCTACTAACAGTCGGGCTGGGGATTTAGCTCCACAGCATAAGCACCTGCCTTGCAAGCATGCAGTCCTGAGTTCAATCCCCGGTACAAAAAAAAAAGTTATTTGTATTCTATTAACAGTCTCCCTCATACTACACAGGGTATGGGGGTCATTCAATCAAGGTCAAGGTCTAGAAGAGGACACTGTCCAATCTTTCTCACCCTTAGGTGTCTTAAGTGAGCATAGATCAAATAGAGTATTGATACAATGGCTTTTGTAACCACATTCAGGTTTTTGTCTTGTTATAAAAAAGTATAATTTACATGTCACTTGTAGGAAAAATAGATGAAACTAGAAGCATCATGTAAAGATAAATAAGCCAGACACAGAAAGACAAGTATCATATTTTCCCTAATATGTGGAATGTTGAAAAAATGAAAGTAGAAGAGCATTCTTATTAGACAAGAGGGGGGGAATAAAGATTGGGGGCAGAGAAGGTAAGAAGGAAGAGGCATACGATTGAAATATTTTATATACATGTGTGGAACTACTATACTGAAACCAAATATTTTGTAAATTTAATAGATGTTAATAAATAATATATTAAAAAAGCATAATTAGGATAAAACATATTCCTTTTAGATTGCTTCATAAAAAAATTACCCCAAACCTTAGGACTTTAGAACTATGAACATTCACCTGACTTTTTCTTTTTAATTTGAGAATCTGGGAGTGTCTTGGTTGAATGGTTCTAGATTAAGGTCCCTCATGAGGGGATGTCAGTGGGGCTTCTGTTAGCAGATGAATGGCTGCCAGAGTAGCTTCCAGGAGGGTGAAAGGTCTTACTTCCTGTGAATTCTTTATGGACTGGCATCTGGCTTCCTCTGAGTGAGAGATTCACTGAGAACAAGAAGAGTCACAGTTCCTTCTACAGCCAAGACTGAGAAGTCACACAGTGTCACTCTGTCACATTCTGTTCATTCACTGGATATAGGTCATGCTGAAAAGAAGGCAGATTAGCCTGAACCTGTTGAGGAGAAGAGTATCAAAGAATGAGTGAACAAAATATCACATCAGAGATGGTGACTGGGAAAGGTATAAATTGCAGATCTGGCCATTCATTGGCAATGTTACTGCTTTTTTCTTTTGAATTCCACTTTGGACATCTGATTCATCTTGTGAAAATAGAATGGAGCATTTACATACAGTTTGTCATGTAAAACTGGAGACTTACAAATATAGTTTGGGTTCTGTTGTTCCAGTTGGGACATGAGTAGGTGGAATGAGCAGACCTCTGCTTCGTTGTGGGGTGGCCTTGAGAGAGGACCCATAACAACTCTTAATTTTCCCTTCAGAGCTGACTGCCACTTGTTGTGAGACCTCAGCAAATTATACAACCATGTGGACTCCAGTTTCCTCATGTGCATATTGGGATTATCAATACATCTCTGTCATGGTTGGTCTAGATTAAGTGAATTAATATTGTCAAGATACTAACATTGGGCCTGTGGTGAACTTCCTAATAGTACTTGAACCATACATAGCTGTATAGTATTAGCAAATGACAGCTTCTAAGAATAACATCCCACATAAATATGTTGTACTTATTACTTACTTTGGGAGATTGAAATTGGTAATATTTTCTCCTTTTAAAACTATAATGAGTACAAAGCACTGAGTTAAGAGCTATTTAAAATATTTCCTTTTTGCCTTGTTTGACATGTTGAGTATTTTAGAGACAATTATAAATTATACTTGCAAATAAGTTGAGGTTTCAAGATAATGTTGAAACAATAAAAATAAAGCATGATACAAAAGCTGTTAGTTAAAAAAAACACTGAAAAATACATGTCTTAAATTCAGAGTGAGGTCACATGAAAGGAGCTTTTAAAATAGTTTATTCAGGAGAATCTCTAAATTATAATATGTAAAAAGCAAACACCTTCATTTTGACATTTCTCCTTTTAAAGATTTAATTATCATTGATAATTTAAAAACCATGTTTCTATTCCAGATTTTATCTAACCTTTGATATATGCCTTAATTATTATCCTCAGAGCATTGATTCTCTGAAGTTGGGATGTTCTTAACATATTTTGACAAATATTAAAGAAAAAAAGAAGGCAGCCTGGTGCAGACAGAAGTGTGGTACAGATAAAGTTTAATTTTGTCGCTAATTGACTGTGGTATTTTGGGACCAGCTTCACCTGTCAGGGTCTTAAGCCCTCAATTACAAATTGAGGAGCCTGGACAAGATTTCTCTCAGTTCTTAATCTGTGATCCCTCATTCATAGGGTTACCATGGCAACTTCTGTAGCTTTTAGTCTATGAATGAAAGAGAATGAATAAAAATGATAAAAAATCACCTATATCATGTTTTTTAAAAGATTGAATCATATTATAACTAAAATGGCCAAATAGTGACTTAATTAATCATTATAATTTATGTATAATTCTGATCTTTTGTTATCTGATAATATCAGAGAGACAGGAGCAACAATTTATTTTCTGAACCTACTATGCAAAAATAATTTAATTGACAGTACCTTTCTTTAGGCTATATATTTTTCAAAGTTCAAAGAATGTTTGTACCTCTTTCTATGTGAAATAAAGTATAAGAGGAAAAATAACACGAAATGATGCCTTGCTAATAATGTAGACAATTATAATGATAATTCTCAACTATCATTTATTTTGCACTTTGTACTACTGTGTATCTGTTAAATATTTTGTATGCATTATTTGAGTTCTTTAAAGTGCTACATTGTTTATTGATAAGGATTACTTTGGGGAAAGGAGATTCTACTTGTAACAAAGAAGCTTTTTTTCAGCTGTAAGAAGGAAAATGTATTAAAAATGAAAACTTCACACTGAGAGAAGTGTATCTGGGGAAGGGGGAGATGAGAAAGAGATTTTGTTTTGTTTTCCCAAGAGCTTTTTTTGTGTAACAGAGGCAAAAGTTACTCTTTGGAGCAAAGGCCATCATTTTAAATGGTGTGAGTCAGGAAGGATGAAGGAAACAGCTCCTAAGCAAGGACAGTAAAAGAAAGGTTTTCCTCGTGTGGAAAGTTCAGATGATTGCTTGGAAGGTGACAGGGCAGGAGATTCAGATGGCCTGAGGCATTTCCTGGACCCAACCTTGAGTGGGGTAGAAGATACAGAGCAGTTTGTACCTGGCTGTAACTTTTGTAGTAAGAGAAGAATCCAGTATGGTCCAAGGAAGAGCCACAAAGCAGAGCGTTGAATGCCTCTCATTTGGAGCTAATACGGGAGATCAAGTGTAACATGTGGGTCTGGGGTGACTGCAGTGGGGGAAGAATGTAGTAGTGAGGGTGGAGGGAAAGAAAACTTCTCCTTTGCAATTCCTCAAATGAATAGTTCATACAAACACATGTTTAGACACTTCTGCATGACTGTATTGGGTGCAGAAAATGGTGGAAACAAACAGTTTTCCCACTAGGAATATAAGAAAGGCACTGTGGGATGAGATGGGTCTGTGTCATAGCCTGGGAAGTGAGTTATCTCTAGCCTGTGGGGACAGGCCTGTCATCATATGCACGTCTCCTGTGCAGGAGCCCTGAGCAACCCCCGCTTAGAAGAACTCTGCAGCTGGCTTACTGCTCTAGTGTTGCTGTCTTGAACTTCTTTTTTAAAATTTTTTTTAATTTTAGAAAACAAAACAAAAAAAGAATAAAAATAATAATACAGAATTTCAAAATAAAACAATAGGAAATTAACACTGGTTAATATATTGCTTGTTATTATCTTCAAAGTAGTTGTTCAGATTACAAGATATAGGCATGAAAACAATGATCAAGCAATTGAACAATGAAAGCACGAACTATTCTTTTTGATGAACTAACAGAGATTAGTAATATAGTTTATTGTTTCCTTTCTTTCTTTTCTCCTTTCCCCCGTCCCAGTTGTTCTTTCCTTTTGAGCAGTTTCTTTTCCTTTCACTATACCTATTGTAACTTCTGGATCTTTTTTACTGTTTCATTTGTTTAAACTAGGGAGACAATATATTTACACATGAGAGTCTTGATTTATTTTGCTTATTAGTATAGTCTCAAATTGCACCCATTTACTGATAAAAGCCTCAAGTTTATTCTTCTGTATGGCTGAGTAGTACTCCATTGTTTAAAAATAACATATCTTTTTTTTTTAATCCATTCTGCATTTGATGGAAATTTGGGTTGTTTCCATGATTAACTATTACATATTGAGTTGCTATAAACATGGATGCATATATGTTGCTGTGATGTGATGTTTTCAATTCTTCTGCAAAAATACTTCTAAATTTTCCTTTTGTACTGAGTCTTGGCAGTTATGTGGTCTGTGTTGCTTGTTTGATCACCAAGCAGCACTCCAGGTCTACACACTTTGCAGAGAATGCTGTGATGGCAGAAGCTGATTCCTCTGGAGGTCAGCAGGAGCCAGCAGGAATGAGCAGTGCATCAGGTTAAAGGAGCCAACACTAGGCTGCATGCTCCCTGGTTTAAGGGGACTTACCAGTGGGAGTAGAAATCCCAAAGACTGTTTATTCATCCAAAGTGATATTGACAGAGTTGCTTTGAGTAGTCAAGTTGAAGTTTAGTGTCTGCACATCGAGCATACACAGAGGAAGGCTTCTGCAAAAGATGGGAGCAGTAGAGTAAACAAGGAGACAGCTTTTGTGTATCTCAGCAAGCTGGGACTCGGCTGGTGCTCAGCAGTAAGGCTGTGCCCACTAGAGCTCCTAGAGGAGAAATTTCTCATTACAGTTGCTGGAAAGACCCGGCTGATTGGTCCTTCCTCATGACTGGCCTTATTTCCTTATCTGCAACTAAGCATTTACCTTCTGGTCCAGCAGAGGCCTCTGACCTGCTCCAACATTTCCTTCTGCTTAGGACATAATGGATGCCACTGTCAAATATTTTTGTTTCATTTCTGCATTTAGGGCAGAGTATGTTCAAGTACAGGTTTTCTATAACATAGTTCAATAAGTAATTATCATCTCCACTTTATGGATGAGAAAACTGAAGTTTAGAGAGCACCAAATCCTACCCACTAGACCATGAGGGAAGTTGAAACTGAGGTTTAGGAAGATGAGTTTTTCTCCAAGTTTTTAACTGGCAAATCTCAGGCTCAAGACTGTCTAAACCCAGAGGCCAGGAGCATAATGCCCTACCTTTCTGCTCTCCTTATTTTCCCAATTTAATCCACTACTTTTTGCTTTCAAAATAGCTTCTGGGATGGCAAAAATTGGGAAGGTGGGTTTAGTGGATTTGTTACCTACCTGTGGCTGCTGTGCAAATTGTCACACACTAGATGTCTTAACATAAACTTATTCTTGCACAGTTCAGGAGGTTCTGGTGAAGAATTTCCTTACCTTTTGGCTTCTGGTGGCTGCTGATTGCCCTTGGCATTCTTTGGCTTGTGGTTGCATTACTTCATCTCTGTCTGCATCTTCGCCTCATCTTCTCCTGTGTCACCATCTCCTATGTGTTTCTGTCCTCTGTCATTGGATTTAGGTCTCACTCTGATAATCCAGGAAGAATTTCTTGCTTTAAATTTTTAATCTATTTATCTCTAAAAATACTCTTTTTTTTTTCAAATTAAGTATCACACACATGTTCTGGGATAAGGCCATGGATATATCTTTTGGGGGCCGGTATTCAGCCCACCATGGGGGGAGAAGGTGAAAATATCATCTAGGAATGATTTTCAGTCTGCCTACCACAGGAGAATTGATCAAGAATTGGATGCAAGATTCTCTTTCTCTACTTTGCTCCCTTAGTGGCCTCCCACACTCCTCAAGTGGGTTAGAATGATGTAATAAATACTTGTCAGATATGTACAGTGGTGACTGTAGTCAGCAGCTGAGGTGCTCCCCACCACTAAGCTGTTGAGTTACTGTAGATCTCAATCCTGGGAATCTTTTAAAAATTATTAGTGCCCAAGGCCTACTGCAAATTAAATCAGAATGGGGAGTGGCAGTTTAGGGGGAGTAGCTTTAATAAGAATGCCAGGTAAGTAAAGCTGTGGCAGGAGTGGAGGGCACTGATGGAAGTGAGGGGCTTCATCATTGAATTCCCCTTTCGAGTCAGGAAAGGAAGTCCATGAGCAGACCCTTAACACTGACCACGTTGGCCTTTGCTTCTGCCGACCGTGGATGGATCTGGTGCTTCCCACCAAGCTCCTCCTGCACCATTCCATTCCATCTTGGGCAGCAAGCAAGGCGTCTTTTTCATGACGCTTCTCTCTCATTCTTCACCCATACATCCCATCATGCTGCTTCCCTGTTCAGCTCACTTCTGCACAGGGATTAGAAGGCAAGTATCTAGAAGAGGTATCTTCCTTATAAAATCATCCAAAGTTGCCAAAGTAACTTTAATTCATACTCAAGATTCTAAGCATTTTGCAAGTTTTAAAAAAGGTTTTGTGAATATGCCAAGATAGGAGTCTGATGAGCCCTTCTGTGTGTCTTTCAGTGTTGTCTTCATGATTCTGACAACATTCTGCCTTCCTTTTATGCCCAACAAATCTCATAAAATGGTACAGATGAAACATATATTATACAAATATATGGTGCAGTGGTAACATACGTGGATGCCCTTATTTCGTTTTTTCTTTTTGGCTTTTTGAGATAGAGAAGACATGCAGCCACATGCTCATCTTGCAGATGTAAATAACCACCATCAGCTTCCTCATACCTCATGTTAGTATAGTTGATAACATAGCAAAAGGAAGTCATTTGTGAAGCTAGTGTAAAAGCAGTATGAATCATATTCTCCTTTACTGAGAGATTTTGATTACCTCCTTTGACATTGTATTCTCTTTTATTTGTACTCAGCATCTATATTTCTTTCTCTGCAAGTCCACGTGTTATCTCTGTTTTGGGGTGTACTAGTCAGGTGAATTTTAGATTAATCATATATTTTGTAACAAATAAAGTTCAATGTTCTCCTTTTTAAAAATAAGATGATTAAAAAGTATAAATACTATTGAATACTTTTTCATTTACATTCTACAGACTTTAGAATTACACAGTGATTTGTCATAGAGTCATGAGTTGGGGACGCTTTAGAAAGCTGAGATCCTCTATTCTGCATCCCTTGTTTTGTACTTCTTTGTCCTGTAGGAATAGGGCAGATGAAATAACCGCTTTCTACTTCTTGTTGCACCTGCCTCTACTTCAGCAAGTGCCAAAGTAGACCCAGTTTAAAGGGAACTACTTACCGTAGGAAGAATATTCGTTTGTAATCTGAGTTGGAAGGTATTTTATCTTCTGATCTAACACCTTAATTTACATAGACTGCACTATGTTTTGTGTAAAGTTAAATTCTATGAAACTGTGGGATAGAAGTTTCATGTGCTTTAACCTAATACAGGAGATGAAAGATTGAGAATTGAGGCCAATAAAAGTTTGAATGAACATCAGGACAAGGCTTAATGTAGCACACTGTAGTGTCCAGTGACTTGATTAAGACATATATAATTAGTCATTGATTTTGATCTTGTTCTAATACTTTGGAAGTATTTTTGAGCTTGCAATCATGATAGGCTCATCACAGTATGACTAAATGAACCCTGTCAATTTGGTGGGTATAAACTCTTAAGAAACCAAGTTGAGAGGTTACTGCTTTGAGAATATTCATTCACTCATTATTATTTATTGAGAATCCATGCATGTCATATGCCAAACACTTGTGCTAAGTGCTAACAAATAAAATGGTGAAAAGGAAGACACAGTCCTAATTTTGTAGGAATTGCTTCTTTTCATGAAGACAGGCAAAACTAAACAAAGCTAAAAATAAACAGGTAAATAAATAAAATAAATTATAGATTATTATAAATACTATAAGGGCCTAGAATAAAGATTAACTGAGAGGACATGTAGATATACTAAATTTATGTATGACTGAACACATTTTGCTCATAGGTGAATGGGATAACTGAGGAGTGTATAAAGGCTCTAGGGAACTGTATTTGTGTGGGTTTGTGTGTGTGTGTGTGTGTGCGTGTTTGTGTGACAAATGAAGAAAGGGAGAATGAAAATAAGAGACAGAGAGAGAGGGAGAGACTGAGATTTTAAGGAATTATCTCACATGATTATTGAACCTTATCAACTCCAAAATCTGCAGGGTAGAACTGGTAGGCTGGAGACACAGGAGTGAACACCACTGCATTTCAGGTTGGAAGGCCACCTGCTGGCAGAATTTTTTCTTGCTTGGACGTGAGTCTGTTCATTTAAGGCCTTGAACTGATTGATGTGGCCCACTCACATTATAGAGAGACATCTATTTTATATAATGTCAACTGATCTACATGTAAATCTCATCCATAAACAAAACTACCTTCCAGAGTAGTCTTTGACTAATATTTGGTCACTGTGGCCTGGCCAAGTTGATACATGACATTAACTATCATAAGACCTTACTGGCCATCTGTGCTTGTGTTCTTTTTTCATCCAGGACATTATGATAGGAAGGTTGGGGAAAGATCTTAATTAAAAAGAATTTTATTACGGGAGTGTTCAAATAATAAGAAAGTAGCAGAAGAATGGTATAATGATCCCACATTCTCATCATCCACTTGGAATGTTACTAACAAGCATGAATCATTTCTAAATTATACCTTATTGTCTCAGCTTTCTTATTTCCTTTGCAAAGGAGGCAATATTCATTTAAAATTTTCATTCTTTACTATTTGTTAACTGCCTTGCTCAAGGATTTGACCCAGCACTTGAACTTGTTATCCAGCCAAGTGACTGCTGGAGAGAGAAAGATTCAGTTAGAGATTGGGAGGGATTGTATAGCATTAGGCTAATCTGGGCACACTTCACTTACAGTTGGAATATGAGCAGCCCTGCAGTGTTATTTATATAAGTGTTGATGGTAAGTTACCTTAGGATTTTTCTTTTGGCATTTGAACTCCATTTGTGATGCAGAATATTAACAAAAGCAAAGCTGAAGCTCTTTATAAGTATGAATTACTGTAGAAATGTTTAATACCTAAGTGTGAGGTCTCCCCAAACGCACATCACTACATCAATGTTTCAAAGGGTTCCGAACATTTCCTTATGGTTTTTTATTTTACGAATGACTGTATAACATATGGATATATATATATATATATATATATGTATGTATACAAACACATGCACATATGTGTGTGTATGACATATATAATTCTGTATTTTATTTTTAGCAAAAACCATAGAACTTTACTGTTTGGAATGGTTGTAGCACAGAATTTTATGACTGAGAGTTAGAAACATTGCTTAGTAAACCCTGGATGTCTGCATAGAAGCACTCCGTAAATGTTTATTGCTTGTCTGGTTGAAGTTTTTCAATTCTGCAGCATAAATTCCCAGGATGATCTGAAGATCCGGAAGGACACACCTTTTGGCTGGAGACAGTGAAACTGTCTAACCTACTTTTTTTTTTGTGGCCATCATAGTGTCCCTTGTTTTCTTTGAAATAGTAGTCTATACCTTTACAAACTATAAAGTCAAACAAGCAAAATAGTATAAAACCAATCAAAAGAAAAGAATGAAAGCATTACAGAACTTCAAAACAAGATAATAGGAAATCTACAATGGCTACCGTAATGCCTCATTTTCTTCAAAATAGCTGTCCATATCTTTACACATAATGAAATCAAATAATAGAAAGCAATAAAACCTATCAAAACAAAAGAATGAAAGCATTACAGGACTTCAAAACAAAATAACGGGAAATGAACAATAGTTACTATAATGGCTCATTTTCTTCAAAATAGGCATCCATACTATCCCACATAATAAAATCAAATAAAACACAACAGAATAAAACCAATCAAAACAAAAGAATAAAAGGATTTTAGGACTTCAAATCAAGATGATAGGAATTCAACAATGGCTACCATAATGTCTCATTTTCTTCAAAATAGCTGTTCATAACATCACATATAATAGAATCAAACAAAACAAAACAAAATAAAACCAATTAAATGAAAGAATGAAAGCATTATAGAACTTCAAAGCAAGACAATAGCACACCAACAATGATTACCATAATACATCCCATTATCTTAAAAATAGCTGCCCATACCATCAGACACAATACAATCTAACAAAACAAGACAGAACAAAACCAAACCTAACAAAATTATGAAAACAATACAAGAGATTAAGATAAGACAGTAAGAAATTAACAGTGGTGACCACCTTCCCCTCCTGGGTGTTTCCTCCCCTATTGCTTTCATAATATCTATTGTGCTTTTTGGATCCCACAGACTCCTTCTGTTTTTATGCTAGGGTTCATCCATATGAGTTCAAACCATGATCTCCAGTTGCATCCATCCACCTACAAGAGCCTCAAGATCATTGTACTCCATAGATGGGTAGCTTTCCATTGTACAACAATACTACATCCTTCCAATCCATCCTTTGGTTGATGGGCAAATTACCTTTGCTTTTTCTTGTCTTCTTTCATGTGGAACAATTGTTTTCTCTCCTTTGATTTTCAGTCTATGAATTTCCTTTCATGTTAAATGTGTTTTTTGCGTACAGTATATTGAGCGACCTTTTTTCTTGATCTACTCTCCTTGTGTTTCTTTTTATTGGTGAATTGATGCCATCTACCTTAATGGTTTCAACTGGTTCATCTCTGCCATGTTATCCTCCTGTTGTTCGCCCTTCACTTTCCCCCTTCATTCATTTGCCTATCCTGTTTGGCGATCCTCCATTGCTGCTGTTCCTGGAACCATGGCCGTCTTTATCTCTCTCTAGAATATCCTTTAGCACTCTCTGTAGGGTTGGCTTGATGGACATGAATTCCTTCAGTTGTTACTTTTCATGGAAGTATCTTTTTTTTTTTTGTACTAGGGATTGAACTCACAATCTTGCACTTGCAGAGTAGGCACCTGTGCCACTGAGCTAAATCCTCAGCCCAGAACTATCTTATTTTTCCATCAATTTTGAAGGATAATTCTGCAGGGTACATCAATCTGGGTTGGAAGTTGTTTTCTTTCAGGATTTAAAACACTTTTCTCCAAGCTCTTCTTGACTTGATGGTTTACGTTGACAAGTATGCCATGATTCTCATTGGTTGTTCTTTACAGGTGATCTGTTTTGTTTCTCTAACAGCTTTTAATCTGTTCTTGTGCTAAATTTCTGGGATCTTGATTATGATATGTCTGAGTGTAGATTTACTTTGGTTATGGCTAGTTGGAGTTCTATATGCCTTGCTTATCTCTATGCCAGATCCTTTTGCCATGTTCGGGAAGTTTTCTGCTATTGCTTCTGTAAATAGCCTTTTTATTTCATTTGTGTTGACCCCTGCTTCTTCACTGATACCTATCATTCATAAATTATTTTTCTTTATGCTGTCTTGTAGCCGTTGAATTGTTATTTCCTGGTTCCTTGTTATTTTTAAGAGATCTTTCCTCTCAGGATTGCTAGCTGCGATCCTGTCTTCCAGGTCTGAAAGTGTATCTTGAATCTCTTTTAAGTGGTTTTGCCAGCTTTTTATTGACTTTTTAATTTCCTAGATATTTCTTTTTGAATCTGTTTGATGCACTGTCATTCCTTTCTATATTGTTCATGGTTTCCATCATTTTCCTATGCTCCTCTTTTTTATCTGTCTCCTTTAGATATGCTTAGCAATTCTTTCATTATATTTGTGATTTCTTCTTTTATCTGAGACATTATTTCTGATCTGATTACTTTTAGTCTCATAAAGTTGTTTCTTTACTTCAGTTGCTATTCTCTCAGAGATTTCAGGTCTGTGACTTCCATTTCCTTCCATGTCGTATCTCCCAGACTTGTTCTGTGTTTCTGGACATCTGAGATTGCCTTTTGCTCCTTCCTCTTGACATTCTCCTGGGTTCCTTCCAACAAGCTGGTTGTGGGGTCCCAGACACTTCCCATGTTAGCTGTCCTGCTACAGTATAGGGGAATGGGGCAAACCTCTGGGTTTCTCTGACCTCAGGATACCAGGGAAGTAGCAGGGAATGGGATGGGGTTCTCCAGACTTATGCAACTACAGTGGGACTTCACTGATGGCCAGAGGTGCACAGTGGCTGCTTCTGTTCTCAGTCTGTGTGATGGTGGCAGGCATACAGGGGTGCATTTGTCTGATTCTCCTGGTGGGCACTGGCTGCCTGAAGGAAGCAAGGATCTCCAATGGTGGCCTGTGGGTGTGTGGGGCTTACCTGGCTGCGTGTCCCTGCCTGCACTGGCTGTCTATGGAAAGCAAGCCTTGTAATGGTGTCAGCTGGCAGGCAGAGGCAGATCTGGCTGGGTTGCCTGGCATGTGCTGGCTGCCTGCCCCTACTTTTTGAGGGTTTTTTCTTATAGCAGATGTGAATATGTCATTCTCAGTAATAGGTGAAATTTCTTGAAAGTTTAAAGCTCATGTGTTTGTTTGCAAGTGCTAAGGAGTGGAACTATCCACAGTGGTTGTTGTCTCCATGACATTTTCCAGAGAAATTTCTCTTCAAAATGTATCTTGTCTAGAGGAGATAGTAGGTGGTATTAAGTTACATTTACTACAGGATATTGAGCTTTTGCACTTTTTTGTCATCAAGACAGTTCACTGTATTTTAAAGAGATGCATGGCTTAAAATTAAAAAGAAAATCAGTTACGGGTGGGTGGCAATGGAAAGGGATTATTGTTTGAGTAGAGTTGAATTAGTAGCATAGATCACTGCTTTGCTATTGAAGTGGTTAACATGCTTAATTAGCTACTTCATTAATCAGCTTTAAATTACTTATTGAAATAATAGGTTTAAAATATTATGAACTTTCTTAGCCTGGATGATTAAAGTAAAAGAAAGGGCATGTCTACAGTTATACATATTTATTAAAATATTTACTTTGAGAGGGGAAGGTGAGTAAAAAGCATTGAGATAAAATATGTATATGTACAAATTACCCACAGTGAGTGTATTATTTATTACAAAAATACTGATAAAAACAAGAAAACAGAAACAATTAGGAAGCCCACTTAAGAAGAAAATACCTTGTTTGTTAAAATTTCTGAACATAATGGTAAGACCTATGTTATTGTAGGTTTTTATGATTGAAGTTTAATGACCAGATGTAGGTGTCATTTGAAATGTGTGCATCTGGGGGATCTGAAAACATTTTAAATATTATTTTCTTATAGTTTCTGTAATCTGGATCTTCTAAAGAATATTTAGTATTTAGGAATGATTAATGTAAGTCTTATAGAATGATATTGCTATTTGTTTAAAAACTGCTTATCTTGTTTTCCCAGAGCACTGACAATAGGCATTTATTTATAGTTGCTCCATGTATGTGCAGGATGTTGGATGGAAGAGAGTGTGATGAACAAAACCTCCTTCTAGAGTATTAATCCTTTGCATTCTTCCTTTTAAAATAATCACAAAGCAAAATCGAAATCCTGGCAATACAAAACATATTACAGAAAGCCTGGTGAAAATCTCATTGTCTTATGTTGATTCTTCAGCTGAAAGCTCTTTTTTAATTTTTTTAAAATTCTGATCTTTGATCTTCCCAAGGCTTCTGTTATACTTTTGCCCCTAAATAAGTAATGCATATTAAAGCCATACTTGGTACCTTATTGTTCTGTTAGATGTCAGAGTCCTTTTAAATTTTTATTTTCCTGTAGTTTGGCTTTATAGTCAAAGCCCTAACTTTTATTAGTTTCAAGAACATTTTTAGCCAACAATTCTACTTAAAATTTTTCCAGAGAAGCTGGAACTAACCAAAACATACAGTCTGCGTGGTCTTATGTTTGGAAATGGAAGCCAGTGTGAAATGCTGTTTTCCTATCTCTATGAAGCTTTTTCCATTTCATTAGCTGCTTGATTGTTGGACTCATTTTATACTAGAATTAATTTTGGAATGAGATGTTGATAGTTTACTGGTAGAATCTCGTTTAGTATAGACCTAACTGTTCACAAGGACCTGTAGAGGTATTTGCCATTCCTCTGCAAAAAAGATTCCATGTCTTTTAGTGACTAACGGGAAGAACTGCAAGATGGGGGGGGGGAAAGCAACAGATGGGCATTATTGGCTTAAAACAAAAATGTAACTAGCATTTTGGTTTAACGCAATAGATACAATCTGTACAACTATATATAAAATGCTATAAAATAGGTCACACGTGTATTTAGAATATCTGAGAAACATTTGCTTCCACCATCATGCTTAGAAAACAGTGCTTCCCTGGTCTTGTGTGAAAATTCTCTGGCAATGGACAGAGAAACATGAAAGCAGTGTTTTCACATGTTCTTTGATTAGGGAATCTGGCCAGTCATTGGCTGAGCAGATCTAAGTGACATCATGTACCACCTACCTAACCACCTAACCTACTTAGTTTGTTACCACAGAGAGTCCATTAAGACTGCATTTTTAAAGGGATCTCAGGGGGCTCAGATTATGAACATTTTCCAGATGTAGAGGCATTGATATGATTGTGTTATTAGCATTACTAAGAGCCCAGTCATCAAGGACCCCAGGAGATCTCATTTGATAGCTGTTAATGAAGAAGATGAAGTATGTAGCAATAGTTGCTTTAGTAATGAACAGTTTTACTACCCACTTATTTTGTTGCTTATGTAAACAAAATGAAAGAAAAACACAAGGAAAAAAGACCCATTTCTAACACTGATTTAGATTTAGAGTTCTAATTTAAGAGTATTGATGTGTTCATAGACAGGAGGAGGCAGAGACTATGTCCTAGGATGTAGAAGAAACATGTTCAATGGATCAATAATGGAATGATTTTCTGCCTATACATGAAAGTTTCATTAGACGAAAGATTAATATTTCCCTCATTGCAAACCTAGTGGAAACCAGATTAAAACCTATCATATTGGTTGTGCAGTATCTTTCAGAAACAGACCAATTTCAGCAGTCAATGATGTTTATAGCAGTGAGAATAGAGAAGAGAAACTCTTTTGAGACCCGAGAAATACATGAACATCTTTTCCAGGAAACATCTCATGTATTCAGTATTTTGAAAATGGCTTAAACTTTACAAAAACTATTCAAAGATTTTACAGGCTGGTCTCCTGATTAAGCAAAATCGAATTTATGGAGGCTAACCTGAAGTAGTTCAGTGGAATAGATATGGCTCAATTTTGTGTTGACCACTATTAGTAGTAAACGTACAAAGGAGGTTGCTGAGGGAACTTCCCAGGATCCTTGAATATTATCTTCAGGGGATACTGACAGCTTACCAGGTATTTTTCTGTCATTTTGCAGATGAGGAAATGAAGTTTGGGGAATTGAGCATCTTTCTCAAAGTCACAGTTACAGAGGTGGTTCTGAGTTGTGGTGCCCAATATATATTTTAGTGGGAATCCACTGTCTCTTTTAACCTCTTAATGAAAAAAAAGTTAATGGTAATGTGAATAGTCACCTGAAATGTTTTATTATTATCTTGCTTAGCCAGCTGTACATTTTTTGTTTTACTTTAATAGAAAATACTGAAGTAAATGATAACATAACTCTTGATAATGTACTTATGAATGTGAAACACATGACATCTCTGATAACGTTAATTATGTTCTCATTCTGGTGGAGAGTGCTGGATATTTTTCCTTGATATTTGAAGGTTTTCATATTCTTAAAGCATAGGTATTTTCACAAATTTGAATTTGGGATCAGGTTCTAACTGAATATTTAGTTTTTAAAATATGAAATCATTACAGTGAACATAAAGACTATAAAAATGTATAATATGTTAAACAAGATGTATGATAAAATATGTGCATGTGGGTAGGTGTTCAAATATTAAAAAGTATTGATTACAGAGTCTTCGGTTTTGGTTACCCTGCTAGATGCTGGCACCAACACAAAAATTAACCAGCTACCTGATTTCATGAATTTCTGATATAGCAAAAAAGACAGATGTTAAAAGAAATAATTGTATGTCATCAATAAGCTGCTGTTATGATACATGTCAATAAGAACATGTAAGAGGTGCTGTAAGAGAATTTTTCAGATTGATATGACAGTGTGGATTACGGGGACCCATGAGCTATCAGGCTGTGCGTTCCGAAAAGGGAAGTGTAAACACAGACCTGACAGGAAATGACTGGAAGTGTGGGTGGAAGTGGGAAATACTGGCGGAAGTGCTTTCTCAGCTCAGGAAGAGTCCAACTGTGTATGACCTTCTGAGTCCTGTGGAGGTTTGGCCTATGTCCTGAGAAGAATAGGAAGTCATTTTAAAACACTGAGTGATAAGAACAAATATGCAACTCAGAGAGATCACAAAGGGATTCTATGGAAAGAGTGAACAGTGAACACAGGCAGATCAGTGAGGAGACTGTCAAAGTGGCGAGGGTAGGACAGTGTGACCTGGACTCAGGTGTTACCTGTGTATGGGGCAGAGGCTGACAGAGACATTCAGATGCCTTCAACACAAAGATGTTGAAGATGATTACTAGGTTCCTGTATACTATGACTGCAACCCTGCAAATGACAAGAAAATACAATCGAAGGACTGTGTGGAAGTAATTGGACTTGTGTTAAGGCACAGGGCCTAAGAGTGATTTCTCCTCCTTTTTTAATATCAAATTTTCATAAGGCTGATATTACTTCTAGAATTAATAAAAATTTTAACAATTACTGAATGGTTGCTCACAGAGTATTGCTTAATCTACCTCAAGAGGGTTGAAATTACCTAAGTTTCATAATTTTCCCCTTATTTTTGAGCCTTTGGGATAAATATTAAAGTCATATAGCTCCTCATCTTGGAGTCATTCCTGTTCATTATGCCTGAATTTTTCTTTCCTCAATTTCATTAGATCATATCCTAATTATGTTGTCTGGTACTGTAGATGTTATTTGAAATTTCAGAATCTCCTTTATTGGGGGTCAGTTGATATATGCCAAAGGCCTTGGGACAGAAGTATGGAGTCCACTGTGATCACTTTAACTAGGACTTACCCCTGAAAGGTAAATATTAGTGAAATAGAATTACTTTTCAGTTCTTCAAAATTTTATTTTATGTGAGTCTAAAAATGGCTTCTGTTAAAGAGCAGCAATAGCTCCTTAACATTATGTTATTAAAGCCATGTTAAATGATTCCTATGCTGAAGACCTGGGGTGTCTGCATTATCATCACTGGGTTTTGTGGAGCATATTTAAATTTCTACATTAGATGTAGGAGATACTAAAAGATGCCCAATGGGCTTATGAAGTCTGATGAGCATTTAAAAGGTACTATTGCTATAATGGTATAAACCTTGAACAATTTGAAGCTTTCATTGAGCCAATTTTAGTCTGTTTGAAATTGTCATACGCAAATACAAAGCTATTATCTATCATGTAAAATTTAAAAAGAATTATAAGCCTTATTTGCCTTAAGTAGGGATTCATAATACTTTTACTTTATCATACTTACTTTGGAAAAGTAATTGCAACAGTTTTTATTTTTAAAAAGGTTTCTACTTGTGAAATAAGCAGTTGTGGAGAGCAAAAATAGAATGAGGATAAGGTTTGAAGTCAGACAAACCTCAATTTGAATCCAACAAAGACCACTTTTAAGCAAAATATATGCCTTTTTTTGTACTTCCTGTTGTCTTTATGGTTTTACAGACATTTTGGAAGGATTTAGAATAGGTTAGAGCAAGAATTTCCACAAAGAACTGGAATACTATGCCAGTCTTTATTGGATATATAAACTTTGGGGTCAGTTGCTTACTCTTTCTGAGCAAGGGTAGAAGAACAAGAAGGGTATTAACTTTCATAAAATGATTTTATTTATATAAGCCATCCAAAATCATTGCATACCATTAAGTATCTGGCAAATGTTACATATATTGATAATGTAATTTTTCTGAGGTATTAACATATTGGAGAAAATATTGTAAAAATATAATATTTATTTTAAAAAATTTAGCATTTAAAAAATCTTTTCAAATGTCACAAATTTTAGTTTAATAATGAATTACTAAAGTTAAGTGCCTGCTATATACTGGACTATATTCTAGGTGATTTTAAAATGCAGTGTAATTTAATATTCAGGGTGAATTATAAGATAATATTTAGGTACACCCAGGTAACATGAGTTGTTCCATGTTGTGTAATAACTGAGGGGCAGATCCAAAATGACCTTGTTTGTGTGATTCTAAAGCCATTGGTTTTTTTTTTTATTTAAAAATGTCTCATTTTCTCCTATGTCTATGAGCATATATTTTGATGATAAGGCAGTTTATCCTTTTGTTTCATACTCTTCACCCCTGATACCCAGTAGCAGAAGGTTTACAGGATCTGTCAAGGCCAGGGATGGAATGTGACCTTACTGTGTCTGTTGTTGCCATCAAGAGTCCTAAGTAGTTCCTTCTTATATCTGCTAAGATACTAATATTCAGGACACATTTTGGGCAAAGCCTACAAAAGACATTTCATCTCAATGGCACATATCCCTACCCATATAACAAATTTGCTTTTAACAGAAAACATGTGTAGACACTTGAATCTTGTTAAAGTTGGAATGCAGCCCATTTTATGGTTCTTATTTTGTCTCCATGCAATATCATCTTCCTAACTGTTCTTACTCATAGTAGGAACACAAATTGACTTTCTCCAAAGGCATGGCAATGATGGATTTAGTTAGTTTCTGACCACTCTAGTGAGTCAGTACAATTAACATTTTGTAGATGAGATGAAGAAGTTTCTGATGGTTGTGAAAAATGTGCTTGAAATGATCCCATGTTTTTGGCTGATTTCCTTAGGACTCCTATGCATTGTGGTAAGGAGTGTGTCTTTGTTACTTTTCTCTGTTGGCTGTGAGAAAATATCCAACATCTCAAATTAAGGAAATAAAAGTTTATTTAGCTCACAGTTTGTGGAGATTTCAGTCCATAATCAGATGGGTTTAAGGCAGGATGGCATGGCACAGGGCAACATTTTAAGGTGGCAGAAGACAGCAAAAGCAGTAAGAGTAAAAAAGGGTGGGGAGAGCAAGCCTCTTTTCTCCCCTTATATAATAAGCAGGCTACCACCTCCTAGGATGTGTGTAGTGCTCCCACCATCTCCCTGCCCTCCTCTGGTACAGAATGAGGATGTTTACAAAGTGAGGACTCTGGATCCCTGATGAGCCAGTTAATTAAACTTCTAAACTAAATTGATACAATTTATCAACTGTTACAATCCATTCCTTGTCAATGTGGCAACCAGACCTGTTTCTTTAAATAGATCTCTAGATACAAAGACATCTTATTATTTTACTACTTGAATGTTACAGCACAGGCTTAACAAGCTTTAAGAACAAGCATCAAGTCTATCGACATTATATTACATTTGAACCACAACACAATTTGTGGAGGTTTCAGTCCATAGTGAGCTAGCTCCAAAGTAGGATGGTACGGCAGAGGGATAATAGATGGCAGAAGACAGCAAAAGCAGCAAGAGCAAAAAAAAAAAAAGTGTTTGGGGAGCAAGCCTCTTTTCTTCCTTTATATTGTAAGCAGGGTACCATCCTCTCCAGCTTGTGTAGCATTCACACCATCTCCATACCCTTCTTGTGCACAGGCTTGAGAATGTTTACAAAGTGAGGATCCTGGTTCTTTGCTGAGTCACTTAGTTAGAATTCTAAACTTCTCAAGTTGACACAATGTATCAGCCATTACAGAGTGACAGGAGATTTTTTCAAAGGCAAGTTCTCATTCAAAAACTGACAAACCTCAATACCCTTGAGTAGGTGAGCTTGTGTAAGATCTTGATTTAGGATTTGACTTAGTTCCCTACCTGGAAACTATATTAATAGAAACATTTCTTGTCTCTCAGAATGTGTCTCTCTAGAGGAGCTTATAATCCTTTAAAACACATGGGCATATAAATTTCCTCTTCTGCTTTTACCAGAACAATGTAGAATTTCAAGGTATAGCTCCTAGTTGCTGATATTTTTTTCTAAGGACATAACTTCCCCTCTGCAAGTTTTGTCATCAGAAAACAGGATCCAAAAGATTAAACTGGCAAACTTCATAGGACTGTTAGCAGTATTCTGGGTGTGAGCATCTCCAATTTCTTCACAACTGCCTTTGGTAATGTTGCTCAAATTAGACAGCCTATAGTTTCCACCCTCTATAAGCACAACTCTTGATATTTTCTAAACCTTCCCAGGTCATGTCTATGATAAAGGTGTGTATGTTAAACACAATCTGCACTCACATATTTTTTCATTTTATACTTGTAATAATGAAGTATTATGAACTATTTAAATTGAAATAGAACTTTCAGTTATGACAAGACCTTAATACTCAGAAAACTCTTATTTTTCCTTCTACTTTGGAAGGAAACAACATTAGAAGCCACTTTGTCTTCTCATTAGTGGTAAGAAAACCTCCAAAGCCCTAAGATACCAGATATGTTATATATATGTTACTTGTGTTGTACTTTCCCAATCAATTTGAAGTTTATCAAAGCACAAAGGTATTTCCAAGGCTACTTTGCCAACTGATCCCCTTTAGCCCTGGGCTGAGTTAGTATAATATGAATGGTCCCAGTGTCTGCACCTAGGTAATTTTTCAGGATCTGGCTTCAGGTGCTCTCCTTTTGGAGTGTTTTGGAATGTAACAACTGGACACTTTTTGGCCTCTTTATTGAGATCTGGCCTCTGTAATCTTTTGGTAGTGGTTCTTGACATAAGTGCAGAACCAGTCCCAGCAGCTTCCCTTTGAATATGTTTAGCCTTAATGTTACAATGTCTTTCAGCCCACCTGATAAGCTCTGGAGTTTTGGAGCATAAAAAGAACTTCTAGAGTCATCTACGAGTGAGCTGCACTCTAAGAATGAATATAGGCAATGGAATCAGAATTAATTAGCTTTAAATATTTTCACTGATAACTTCATTCATCATCTATGGATTTCCCACCCCTTGGAAAGTTAGATTGACAATGTTTACCACGCAAGTGAAACTGTGTATGATAAAGGCACACTGAAAGCCCTATGAAACCACATTTTTTATTGTAGACAAAAATTTGACAGAGGAAGCAATAGGAGCTGCCTTGTAAAAGATGAGTTAGTATTTACAATATTTACCAGGCAGGTTGGAGAGATGACATCCTGAGCAGGGCCAATAGTAGTCACAAAAGAGTGTGGTCACCTTGGAACATGCCTAGTGTGCTGGTATGACTGATATCTGGGGCTTATGACTAACACATAGGGAGGAGTGATGAGGAATGGCTGGATCCTCCTCATGTGACAGTGTCCTCAACATATGATAGTGTCTTTGGGGACAGCCCATACATATCTGGACATTCAGTTAGGACAAAAGATGAGACTCTGAATTAGGAGGATAGCAGAAGATGCTGAAGCCACTGATTTATCAGACAGAGTACTATAGGTCTGTGGTGCCCTGAATCATAGTGACATATGGGAGAAGAAACAAACACCAAACTGTGGGCTGTGAATTGGGCTGGGACCAATCCTGAAGGACTCCTTAATTTTATTAAACAGGAGATCTATATGATAACATCTTTTCCAAGTAGATTTCACTCATTAATTTAACAATTCTATTGAGAATTTAGCCTATGCTAGGTACTGTTTTATGCACAGTTTTTAGTAGGATTTAAATTTTACTTACTGAGAATTTGCTATGTGTTCAGCACACTTGTTGGCATTGATGATAAAATGCAGCACAGAAGAAAAAGTCCCCCCACCCCCATGGAGCATCCATGCCAGAGAAGGAGAATGCAGTAAACTTGATAGAAGGACAGGGTATGGTGAACAGACAAAGTGGATCGCAGCTTGGGAAATCTAGAGGCTGAAACCAACTGGGTATGTAATATTTGAAAGAACTGGATCTTGAGGAGGGGTGATGAGTGTACAAAATGTAATATAAGAGGTTCTTCTTGCCCCAAAGCAAACAGAAATAGGAATGGAAAGAATAGAAGGTGGAGTACTGAAGAGAGAAATTCACATCACTAGGATATTGTGAGTCTAGGTGTTGACTACCTTTGGCAAAGTGAGATGCTGGGTTTAATGAGCTGAATTGGAGATCTGGGTGAGATATGACATTGTAATTATTTTCTTAGATCAGTGGGGCACAGAGTCACTTGGGGGAATGTGACACAAATACAAAGGTCCAGGCCAGGCCTGATTCCTTTGACTACCCTCGTCTCTTGTGTTCTTTATTTGCTCACTAGGTGATTCTGATCCACTAGTTTGAGATCACTGGCTCCAATAACCAGAGATACAAGAAACACGGAAAGAACAATTGAGCTAAGGGATAAAAATGTATATTTTGGAGCTTTAAGAAAAGTTGTTAATTAAAATTTAGGAGGCTAGTCTAACCTTATCCCCAGGTGGATAAAAAAGGCCACAGGACAGTGAGAGGTTACAAATAAGTCATTGATGAGAAGCCAAGGACAAGTCTGAAAGAGAGACACATGAATTATTTAGCAAAAGGGGAAATACAGACAGTTGTTTCCATGTAACCAAAATGTGGGTTCTATGGAGACAGAAACCTCAGGGTTACCTTATACCTGGCATGGTGACCAGCACTTAATAGGTACTTAATCAATATTTGTTTGTTGAATAAATCAATGTTTCCATGAATATAGCTAACAAGAATTTTTAGGAGAATATAAGTCATCATATTAAATGCAGTAGCCTGAAGTCAAAGGAGGCTAAAACCTAAGGGGTTGTTAATAGTTTTAGTTTGAAAGAAGTCATTGGTATCAAAGAAATGAGGTAATTAATATCACCCAGTGTGTTTAACCTGAGCTGTAGTAGCAATAGGAAATATACACATATACATACACGTGCACATGTATACGATTGTATGCACACAAACATGTAAAAGTATAGATATATGCTGTATGCTCTGTATAGTGCTTATTGGTCTGTTGATGTCCTGAAGCTGCTTCTTTCAGTCTGTGAGCAGTTTGGTATGAAATATGTGGCAGAAGTTTCTCAGGTTGGAGGGAGCTACCTGGGAATTTGGAACAAAGGAAAGGTCATAAGATGCTAGGGACATGTCTACAGTAAGCTGGAGGCTCCATTTGCCAACCTGAATTTTATACCTAGAGTCTGCATAAAAATGCAAAATCTTATTTTAAGATTTAGCTAAAGCTTTTAAATGCCTATACATATTTCCTTTGACAGAATAGAAGTTTGTGCCTACTAGCTCTCTAGGTTCTGCAGCTAGCTCTCTGGGTTCTGCAGCTACGTAGGTGAAACATGCAAATTTTTTTATACTTTTAAATGTCATGCTCAACTGGCTCTTAATGAAGATTCATTTATGCTTTTTACACTACTAAGGATGGTCATATGAAAGGGACCCACTACTGTTAATGGAAGTTTACAGGCCTTTGCAGGTGAATGATCATTGGTAGAATCTGCATTTAGACTTTCTCAGCCATCTTTATTTAGCTGTGTTTCCAACAATGATTTTTTTGCCTCGAATGCTCTTTGACATTGATGGTTGGTATCTGGTGATGGGTCTGATGTTGCAACTTTAACAGGTGTAAGTATTTCTTTCCTCTGTTTCAGCTGAGAAGTTTTGAGAGTGAAATATTCACAGCCACTAAGAGACCTGCAATTTAGTGTATCATCATGCTTATTCTGTAGTTCACATTAAATCCAGAGTACTGAAGGAACTGAACAAGTGGACTCTGGCCATCAGATAGTTGGCCATGGTGTTGACCATGGCATCTCAGGATTCCCAGAACTTCTTCCAGACTTTTTCTTCCTGGATATCCCGAGTTTATGAAGCTCTTCAGCAAGCAGGAGATACATTATCTGCTTCCCTAATTCACTTAAGCAGAAAAGACTCTAAATTGAGTGACAAGCTAGAACGGGACTTAGATGATACTCAGATTCAGGAAACTTGTTTTGAAGAGGAAGAACAAGACAATGATAGGAATCAAGAGGATGCCAACTCCTTGTTTCTTGAAGAAGATCATTGCTCATGTGGTAATAGTGATTTTCAGAACTCTGTCCAAAATTCAAGCCCCAGATTTAACCGACATGCAACAGACTCATATCCTGTAATATCCCAGGAACCCAGTCAGACCCTGGTTGGCCCAAATTCTCTACATGTGCTTCCTTCTATTGCTGAGGAAGATCATCACCTTGAAAAGCAAAGAGGTGGCCTTCAACACAACTTTGACAGTCAGCTCCCTGGCACTTTAAGAAAAGGTGATGGCATAAAGCAAGGTAAGCTAGCCAGTATCATCTTTTCTGGATTCTTCCAAAGGACATTTCTACTTATTTCACTTTGGCTTCCTTTAAGTTATCATAATGATTTAATTTTTCTCCTGCTTATACGTCCCTCACCTTCTGATTGTGAAATATAGCCCATAGGAATATTTCCAATATATAAAGCTTTGGAAGATCCATGCTTGTGGGCTCCATATCCCAAAATAATAGCTTTGAACAAGTGAAACGCTGAAAATAAATCTGTGAATTCTGTTTGAGAAGCCCCTGTGCACATGTCATGCTTTAAAATATCTTTGAAAATGTTCTTTTTTCCCTCTAGGTTAGTAATTTCTAGATGTTACTATATTATTCAGTGTGAAATCCTGTGCAAAAATCTATGCTTGTTGCAGAATTTTTAGTTGATAACACTCCAAGAACACTTCTCACAGTGTTTCACTGAGACATGATGTGAGATGACAGTAGATAGGAAATCTTTGAAACAGGAAAAGCTTTGATTTTCTTTTAGCCTTGAATGATGTATACACATTTAATTAAAGCTGCCTATAAAGCTTTATGCTGTCAGAACTGAGCATATATCAGGTCTTCAGTAAATACATAATGATTATGATAAAAATGTAATTAACTCTGTAAAAGTATTGTGTGTTCCAGCATGAGTTGCTCATGCTTCCGATACTGTAACCTGATGTAGATGGCGGAGAAAGGGGGCTGGGATGTGTGATTTGTGATTGTGATGCATGTGTAGCTCACGGAGGTTTGTGGGTCATCCTGTGATCCACAAGGTCAGTAATTCTTTTCCTGTTGGAGGAAGCAGACTTTTCTGGAATAATTCATAGAATTTTCAGTGAATCCTCTTAGCTCTCTATTTTCATGTATCTTATATAGATACATGAAGTCTTGGTAAAAGGAAAAATAGTTTCATATTCATTTTAAAGTTATCTTTCAGTCTCTGAAAATTATATGTAGGAATTATTTTAGAAACTTTGTGCTATCAGTGGAATTTTTTTAGACCTCAATTGAAATTTCTATCCCTACTTTAAACAATACTTGCCAGATTTGAACTTAGCATGAACTTGGCTTAATAGGTGTTTAACACCCATCTTGTTAATTTTTGTAATTGTAAATGGCAGTGAAGTAGCAGTGCTTATTTGTCCATTCAGCAGATGTTTGTTTACTAATTGAAGCTGAAAGTTAGGGACCGTATTATTGACTGGTCTCTGTATCCTTAGCAATAGTGAGCACAGTGTTAGATGTAGAGTAGGACATCACGTAATGATTAATTAAGTATGGAAAAGTGTCAAGGGAAGCTCAGAACTCTAAGAGGTAGATGTAGAGTAGGACGTCACGTAATGATTAAGTATGGAAAAGTGTCAAGGGAAGCTCAGAACTCTAAGAGGTAGATGCTGTTGCTTTTCTCACTTCATAGCTGAGAAAAAAGATGTATAGAGAGTTTGAGAGCATACCCCAAGTCCACATCTGGAAAGAGACTGAGTTTAGGTCGGCTTATTCTATCATTTAGCTCAGCGGCATAAGTACCTGCCAGGTAAGTTGATTCTGGAGTTTACATATGCACAGACTTTTTCATATCTCCTTTTCTAAAAGTATGACTTACATGTAATAAAAATAAATTTAGGGTATGGTTCTATCATTTCTGACAAACAGACTCATCATGACCACTATATTAGACTAATCCTTTTCCATTATCCCAAAAAATTCCTCCACATTATCTTGTGATCAGTTTCCCTATCTCCAGCCACTGGCAAATATTAATATGCTTTCTGTCTCTAGTCTTTTTATCTTTTTTAGAATGTCATATAAATAGAATTATGCAACTTTCCGCCTTTCAAGTCAGGCTTCTTTCACTTATTGCAATGCATTTGCAATCCATACATTACTTTGTGTTCAACTACTTTGCCCTGGATGAATGCAGAAGTATGTTGATTGATTTATGAGTTTAGGGATTTTTGGATGTCTCCAGTTTTATTTTTATTTTCCAACTTTATAAGAGGAAATCAATACCTATGATTGCCTTTTCTGGATTGATTACCTTGGGTAGGACCTCTATTAAGAATGGTGAGAATGGATAGGCATAGGCTTACCTATTTTTATATGTTGAAAGATTTCCTGCCCTTCCAGTTTTCTGACAGCTTTTATCAAATAAGGAGTTTTGAATTTGGTTACATATTGTTCCACATCAATTGAGAGAATCGTGATATTTCTTGTTTAACATGTTTCAGTGAACTGCAATGATTAATTTCCAGATATTGATCCAGCCTAATATGTCTTGCATAAAATCCACATGGTCATGATATGTTATTTTCATGTACCACTGACATTAACTTGGTAGTATTTTATTGAGGATTTAAAAAAATGTATTGTCATTAGGGAAAGTTATCTGTAGTTTTCTTGTTATGTCTTTGTCTTGTTTTGGTATCTGGGTAATGCTGACTTCATAAAATGAATTATGAAGTATTTTTCCTTTCCTATAGTCCAGACAAAATTTGTGTAGAATTATTATTATTTTAAATATTTTTTTGAATTTTTTTGCAAAGCCATAATTTTCTTATGGAATGGTTGTAAAATACAAATTTATGTATATGCAGTTTTCTTTCTGTGCTTTTTTTTTTTTCCAGTACTGGGGACTGGATCCAGGACCTTCATGCTGAGCTACAAAGCCAACCCTTTTACATGTTTTGTTTTTATTTTGAGACTGAGTCTATTTTTGCTAAGTTACCCAACATGGGCTCAAACTTGTGATCTTCCTGCCTCAGCTCCCCAGAGTGCTTTTACTCTTTTAATGTGTGTAGGATTTATGTCCTGATATTAGTAGATTTGTCTTTTGTTCTCCCAGATTTATTTGGGTAGAAGGTAGACTGTCAACCTGTCTGTCTGTCTATCTATCTATCTATCTATCTATCTATCTATCTATCTATCTTCCCTTCTGCCAAACAATTAATTTTTGTTTTCATTACTTTTTGTCTATTTTTTGTTATTAATTTCATTGATATTTTAATCTTTATTACTTTATTTCTTCTTCTTGATTTGGATATAATCTGTTCTTGCTTTTCTAATATAACTTAATGTATAAATTTTCCCATAAATAGCACTTTACATGCATCTGACAAATATTGATGTGTGTTTTTATTTTCATTCTCTTAAAATATTTTATAATTTCTCTTTTTACTTCATTTTTCACAATTATTTAAAAGTGTGTTTTAAGTTCCAAACATTGAGAGGCCTTTAGATATTTTTTGTGATTGGTTTTCAGTTTGATTCAGTTATGGTCAGATCACATTGTATTATTTTAGTTTTGAAAATTAAGGGTTTGTTTTGTTGTCAGAATATTCTGTAAATATAAATTTAGGTTGTTTTTCAGGTTTTCTAATGGTTACTTATTTTGTCTATTGATTTTAGCCATCTGATTTTATTCTTTTGATTACTGTCAGAGGAGGATTGGAGTCTTTAATTGTAGATTTGGCTATTACTCTTCTTTCATTTCTAACAACTTTTGCTTAATATAGTTTGAAGCTCTGTTGTTCAAGTCCATATATATTTAAGAAATATATTGTCTTAATGATTTGACTTCTTTATTATACAACATATTGCTAAATCTCTATTAATATTTTTTGTCCTGAGATATACTCTGATTTATTTTAATGTGGCTATGCCATTCTTTTGATTAGTGTTAGCATAATAGATTCTTTTCCATTCTTTAGCCTTAAATTATTTTATATTTTTGGTGAGCTTTTATACATAGGATAAAATTACATATTAATTTTTAATCCTATCTAACAATCTTTCACTTTTAATAAGTATGTTTTGACTATTTGTATTCAGTGTAATAAATGATAGTGCTTAATTAAGTTCTGTAATCTTACTAGATGTTTCTATTTGTTCTATTTACTCTTTAACCCTTTATCCTAACTTTTCTACTTTTTTTGGATTTAGTGTTGTTATAATTCTACTTCATACCCACTCAGGATTCATTTTAAAAACTATTTAAAAGTCATCCTTAAATTTCAATACAAGTATTTAATTAAAATCTATCTTGAAATAATATTGTAGTATTTCATATGTAACATGATGATGCTACAGGAAAGTACTCTCAATTTTTCCTTCATATTTTTTATTAGTGTCATCTTTTATTTTTATACATAAACACATAATACACTGATACTATGTTGCTTTAGACCATTGGTTATCTCTTAGACTGATTAAAATAAGAAAATAATTTTATGTTTAGGTAGTTTATGTCCTTTGAAGCACTCTTTATTTTGACTTACTCATGTGTATGTGCTCCTAGAGAATTATGTAACTTTTAAAAAATTGTCACTTATTTTCAAAAAATATTTAACTTTTACTTATTCAACTTGAAGCAGTCTTCATTTTAACTTTCATTTTGAAGAGTGCAAGTTGAATAAATAAAATATATATAAATAATAAATAATAAAATTAATAGATAAATATAATAAATAATAGATAAAAATAATATATATATACTAACAATCAATAATCTCAGCTGTTCAGCCTGAAATTTCATTTATTTTTTTTTTAAATTTTTGTTTTTATTAGTACATGCTTACAGTACATAACTATACTTACTCTTGGGAGTTGGTAACGTACATGACAGACCTTTATTCTTTTTATGTCCCTTTTTTCTTCTAACTCCCTGTTCTCTTAATCTCTTGGTCACCTTCTTTTTTGCAAAAGATCTAGTTGTCTATTATCTATCTTTTCTTTTGTTCCTTAATTACTTACATTTTGGGTTTGTTATCTTTGTTAAAATTAACCATGCAATGTTTAGGTTTGTGTGTCTGATTAATGCGTTGTTGGTGCATTCATTTTCCTACAAATGGTTCACATTTTTCCCTGTGGTAGAGTAGTACTCTGCTGGGTATAAATGCCACATTTCTTTTATCCATTCATCTATTGATGGACATATAGGTTGCTTCCAAGATGTAGCTATGATGAGCTGTGCTGCTATGAACATGATTGTCCATGGATCACTGTAATATGACAACTTTAATTTTTCTGAGACAATACCTCGAAGGAGAATCGCTAGGTTGGATGGAATTTCTATTTTTAATTTTTTGAGGGACCTCAGTGATGATTTCCAAAGTGGTTGTACTAGTTTAAATTCCTATCAACAATATAGAAGAGATCTTTTTATTTCACTTATTTATTTTTTTTAAATTTTTTATTTAAAGAGAAAAAAACAGGAAAAAGGTAGAAATATTACAAAATTTCAAGAAAAGAAGATAAATAGTAAGAAATCACTAGTTGATACATTACATATTGTTCTTTTAGAAATAGTTATTCAAGATACAGAATTAAAGCACACAAAGTGGACACTAAATCAGTGAAAGTGCAAACAGATCTGTTCAACAATCCAACAAGAACCTAGAAATATGGTCATCAATCCCACACATCCAAACATACATGCAGGTATATCCTTTATAGCACTTCCTATTTCCTCTTTTTTTACAATAGCAATTATACATTTTTAAAATTTTATTTAAAGAGAAGAAAAAAAAAGCAAAACAGAAACAAGGGTAGCAACAATACAGAATTCTAAAAGAAAGAAAGAAAAAGGAGAATGAGAAAAAGCCCCACTAAGAAATCAGTAATTTATAAATTACATACTGTTATTCTGGATGTAGTTGTTCAAGTTACAAAGTTAAAGGGTACATAGTAAATATTCAAACACTCAGACTACACACAGTTCTGCTCAAAGATCCAACAAAGATTCAGCAATATGGTCATCTATTTTACAAACTCAATCATACATGCAGTTATATCCCTTAGAGAACTTTCTTTTCCTCTCTTTTTTACAATAGCAATTACACATTTTGGTTTTATTACACTTGTAGTCCTTATTTACTTTTTACACTAGAGACACAATATGATATTTATAAACATGATTCTTATTTATTTCACTAATGAGGATAGTCTCAACTTGTCTCCATTTGCCTATGAAAGGCTCAAGATCATCATTTTTTATAGCTGAGTAATATTCCATTGTATAAAAATGCCACATCTTTTTCATCCACTCTGCAGTTGATGGGCATCTTAGTTGTTTCCAAGATTTAGCTATCACAAATTGTGCAGCTATGAACATGGGTGCACATATATCACTGTGATATGAACTTTTCAGTTCTGGGAAAATACCCAGGAGGGGAATAGCTGGATTGAAGGGGGCTTCCAACCCTAGTCTTCTGAGAATTCTCCATATGGATTTCCATGATGGTTGCACCAGTCTACATTCCCACTAACAGTGGAGCAGTGTTCATTTTCCCCGCAGCCTCACCAACATTTGTTATCAGTTGATTTCTTGATGGCAGTTATTCTTTCCGGAGTAAGGTGGAATCTCAATGCTGTTTTAATTTGCATTTCTTGAATGACCAGTGATGGTGAACATTTCTTCATGTATTTATTTGCCATTTGTATATCGTTCTCTGAGAACTGTGTGTTCATCTCAGATGCCCATTTTTGGAGAGGGTCTTTGAATTTGGGGGGCTTGATGTTTTTCAATTCTTTATATATTCTGGATACAAGTCCTTTGTCTGAGAGTTTCTGGTTAAAATTCTTTCCCACTCTGTTGGTTTTCTTTTCACTCTGTTGGTGATTTCCTTTGAAGTGCAGAAACTTTTCAATGATGTGAGATCCCATTTGTTGATTCTTTGAAGTGTTTCCCATACAGTTTGCGTTTTGTTCATGGATTCTCTGCCTACCCCTAGTGTCTCCAAGACTTCTACCTACCTTGTCTTCCAGTAGATTTACTGTTTCTGTTTTAATATTGAGGTCTTTGATCCATTTAGACTTTAGTTTTGTGCATGGTGATATGCATGGATCTAGTTTCAGTCTTCGGCATATAGAGAGCCAATTTTTCCAACACCATTTATTAAAGAGACTATCCTTCTTCCAGCGGATGTGTTTAGCCCCTTTGTCAAATATCAGGTGGCTGAGTGTCTTTGTAGTTGTGCTTGCATCTTCTAATCTGTTCCATTGATCCTCAGGTCTATTTCTTTGCCAGTACCAAGCTGATTTGATCACTGTGGCTTTATAGTACTGTTTTAAGTCAGGAATTGAGATGCCTCTTGCCTTCCTTTGTTGCCTAGAATTGCCTTTGCTATTCTAGGTTTCTTCTGATTCCAAATGAATTTTAGTAGTGTTTTCTCTAGGTCTGTGAGGTATGTCAATGGTATTTTGATTGGGATTGCATTAAATCTGTAAAACAGTTTGGGGAGTATGGCCATTTTCACAAAGTTTGGTTTTTCCTAACCAAGAGCTAGGAATGTCTTTCCATTTTCTAATATCCTCCTCAATCTCCTTTTTCAGCATAGTATAATTTTCAGCATATAGGTCTTTTACATTTTTAGTTAGGTTGATTCCTAAGTATTTCATTTTTTTTACATGTTGTTGTAAAGGGTGATACTTCCATAATTTCTCTCTCAGTGAGTTTTTTGTTTGTGTACAGGAATGCTATTTATTTTTGAGCATTGACTTTGTATCCAGCTATACTGCTGAACTTGTTTATTACCTCTAGCAGTCTTTTAATGGAGTTTTTTGGGTTTTCTATATAGAGTATCATGTCATTTGCAAATAGTAATAATTTAACTTCTTCTTTTCCTATCTTAACTCCTTTTATTTCTCTCTCTTGTCTGATTGTGCTGGCTAGTGTTTCCAGAACTATGTTGAAAAGCAGTGGTGATAGTGGATATCCTTGTCTTGTTCCTGATTTTAAAGTGAAAGCTTTCCATTTTTGCCCATTTAGTATAATGTTGGCTGTTGGTTTGTCATAGATGGCCTTTATAAGGTTGAGGTAGACACCGTGTATTCTGAGTTTCTGAAGGGTTTTTATCATGAACATGTGGTGGACTTTGTCAAAAGCCTTGTCTGCGTCTGTTGAGATGACCATGTGGTTTTTGTTTTTGGCTCTGTTGATGTGGTGTATTACATTTATTGATTTGCATATGTTAAACCATCCCTGCATTCCTGGAATGAACCCCACTTGGTCATGGTGTGTAATCTTCTTGATGATTTGCTGCATTCTATTTACCAGTATTTTGTTGAGAATCTTTGCATCAATGTTCATTGTTGAGATTGGCCTATAGTTCTCTTTTTTGGTTAGATCTTTCTCTGGTTTTGCTATCAGAGTAACACTTGCCTCCAGGAATGATTTAGGGAGGATTGCTTTTTTCTCAATTTCATTGAAGAGTTTAAGGAGTACTGGCATCAAATCATTTCTAAATTTCTTGTAGAATTCAGCTATTAATCCATCAGGACCTGGGCTTTTCTTTGTTGTTAAGTTTTTAATTACATTTTCAATTTCAATAGCTGATATTGGATCATTCAAAATTGCTATATTTTCTTGATTGAGCTTTGGTAGTTCATATGTTTCTAGAAATCTGTCCATTTCCTCTGTGTTTTCCACTCTGTGTGAGTAGAGATTTTCAAAGTAGGTATTCATGATCTTTTGAATTTCCATGGGATCTGGTCATTTCTCCCTTTTCAGTTCTTATTGCATGAATTTGGGTTTTTTCTTTCTTTCTCTTGATAAGGTTAGCTAGGGGTTTGTCAATTTTGTTGATTCTCTCAAAAAACCAGTTTTTTGATTCATTAATTCTTTGTATTGTTTTTTAAGTTTCGGTTGCATTGATTTCTGCTCTAAACTTTACAATTTCCTCTCTTCTATGAGCTTTGGGTTTAGCTTGCTCTTCTTTTTCTAGACACTTGAGATGGAGCATTAGGTTGTTTATTTGTGCTCATTCTGTTTTCTTGATATGACAATTTATTGCTATACATTTCCCTCTTAAGACTGCTTTCATTGCATCCCACAGATTACAGTATGTTGTTTCTATATTTTCATTGAATTGTAGGTATTGCTTTATTTCTTCTTTAATATCATCTGTTGCCCACTGGTTGTTCAAAAGGCTGTTATTTAATTTCCATGTATTTATGCAGGTTTTATAATTTCTTTTGCCATTGATTTTCAACTTCAGTGTGCTATGGTCAGGTATTATGCATGGTATGATTTCAATACCTTTGCATTCACTTAAGAATGTTTTATGGGATAATATATGGTCTATTTTGGAGAATGTGCCATGTGCAGCAGAGAAGAATGTGTATTCTGATGTGGTTGGGTGGAACACTCTGTCAACACCTACTAAGTCCAATTGCTCACAGGTATGATTCAGTTCTGTTATCTCTTTGCTTTTTGTCTAGTTGATCTATCTCTTTGTGACAATGGGCTGTTAAGATCCCCTGTTATAATTGTGTTCTTGTGTATTTGGTTTTTCCTGTCCATTAGTATCTGTCTTATATTGTTGGGTACTCCTGTATTTGGTGCATATATATTTATAATTGTTAGTTCTTCCTCTTGAATTTTACCACTAACAAGTATGTAGTGACCTTCTCTATCTCTTTTAATCATTTTTGGTTTGAAGTTCACGTTGTCTGCAAATAGGATAGCTACCCCTGCTTTTTTCTTGTTTCCTGTTGCGTGGAATACTGTTTTCCATCCTTTGACTTTTAATCTATGAGTTTCCTTTTGGGTCAGATGTGTTTCTTGTATACAGCATATTGTGGGGTCCTGTTTCTTGATCCATTCTGTCAATCTATTTTTTTATAGGTGAATTGAGGCCATTTGTATTTATGGATTTCACTGATATGTACTGGCTCAACTTTGCCATGCTATGTTCCAGTTGTTTCTTTCTGCTTTTCCTCTTATTTAATTGCTTATCCTTTCTGTTTTTGTTTTGGGGATTGTGGTGATTTTTATCTCTGTCTAGTATGTCTTTCAGTACTCTTTCTAGGGTTGGTTTGGTGGACATGAAGTTTTTCAGTTGTTCTTTGTCATGGAAATATCTTGTTTCTCCATTAAATTTGAATGAAAGTTTTGCTGGGTACATCAGTCTGGGTTGAAGATTGTTTTCTTTCAGGGCTTGAAATTCCTCACTCCAAGCCTTCTTGACTTAAGGGTTTGTGCTGAAAAGTCTGCCATGATTCTAATGGGCTTTCCTTGATAGGTGAGTTGTGTGTTTTCTCTGACAGCTTTTAATATTCTGTTTGTATGCTGTATGTCTGAGATCTTAATTATTATGTGTCTGGATGTGGATTTATGTTGATTGTGACTTTATTTATGTTCTATATGCCTCACTTATCTGCATATCCAAATCTTTTCCCATGTTTGGGAAATTTTCTGCTATTATTTGGGTAAATACTTTATGTATGTCATTTGCCTGGACTGCTGTGTCTTCACTAATGCCCATTACTCCAGAAGCATCATCATGAAGCTTCTGGATTGTCATTTCATGCTGCTTTGTTATTTTTAAAGTTCTATCCTCTCCTGTTCACTAACTGTGATCCTGTCCTCAAGGTCCGAAGTCCTATCCTCCGCTTCCTTTAGGCAGTTTTGCACGCTTTCAATAGAATTTTTTGCTTCTTGGATGTCTCTTTGAGTTTGTTTCATGAATTCTGCTTGTTTTCTATATTGTTCATTCATAGTTTCAATCAGTTTCCCATGCTCATATACTTTTTCTCTAGTTCTTCTTTAGCTGCATTCAACAACTCCTTTACTAAAGTTGTTATTTCTCTCTTTACATGGGAGAGTACTTCTAATTTGATTTCCTCTAGAGCCTGATGCAGTTGTTTTTTTATTTCACTCGCTATGTTTTCAGAGATTCCCGATGTGTTATTTTTGGGGTCCTCTATTTCAATGTCTCCTATATTTGCTTCTGGTGAACTATATGTTTGAGACTGCATTTTGCTTTTTCACTCATTTTCACTGTCAGTTTCACTCTGCCTGGTGTTTTCTATGTGTAGGAGGGGATCACACACACTTTTCAGACACACCAAAGTCTTACAGTTAGTTGGAGGGGTTTTTATTGCTGGCCCTATTTATCCCCTGTACACCTCTATTTTAAGGGTATACTCACCACACTGATACAGTCAATCCACTGTAGTCCAAGGTTCGCCACCTGGGAGCAAAGTTCCAAATTTTCTCACACTAACTAGAGCCCACTGAGATCTTCTCATGTTCCAGTTGATAGGGTGGGCCCATCTGTAGCAGTCCAGGGCAGTTTTCAGTCTTGGCTGGGCCTCCTCGATGTTCCGGGTGGCAGGGCAGGCCCACGGGGGAGGTTCTGGGCAGCCTACCCCTGAGGCGTGCTTCTGCTGAGTTCCTGGTGGCAGGGCGGGCCCATAGTGGAGGTTCCGGGCAGGTTACCCATGATGCAGGCTTCTGCTGAGTTCCCGGTGGCAGGGCAGGGCCACTGTGGAGGTTCTGGGACGCCTACCCCTGAGGCGGGCCTGCGCTGAGTTCAATTTCACTTATTTAAAAAAATACTTCAGATATAAAATTTTGGGTTTACAGTTATTTTCTTTCAAGATTGTAAGAGTCCCACCCCCACTGTTTTATCATTTGCATAATTTTCATATAAGAAAGTAACTATAACTCTTATGTTTGTTTCTCTACAAGTAACATTCCTTTTTTCCTCTGGATTCTTCAAAAATTTTGTCTGTATATTTGGCTTTCAGCAGCATGTCTTCAGTGTGCATGGGTGTATGCATGTATATAAGTGTTTACACACATGTGTATGTTTGTGTACATGTATGTGTGTGCATTCTAGTATTTATTTTTATCAATGTTTTCTAAGCTTCTTGAGTCTATGGATTTAGTGAAAATCCTTTTGAAAAATTCTTAGCCAATATTCTTTTTTTTTTAAATTTTATTGTAGAGAGAGTAAAATTAAACATAACAAAACAGAACAGAACAAAACAGATCATAAGAAAACAATTTAAGAGACATAGATTTCAAAGCAAGACAACTGGAGATCTTCACTGTCTATCATATTGTCTCTTGTTTTCTTCCAAATAGTTGTCCATATCTTCACATACAGAGAATTCATACAAAACAGAATAGTATAAAACTGAGCAAAACAGGGTGATGAAGGTATTTTAGGTCTTCAAGACCAGACAATAGGGAAGTTAACAATGGCTGCCATAATGTCTCTCATTCTCTTCAAAATAGCTGTCCACACCTTCATGTATGTTGAAATTAAATAAAACAAAACAGACTAAAATCACTCTGAACAAAGAACAATAGTATTGCTGGATTTCACATCATGATGTTATGGAATCAGCACTGGGTACATTAGCAATAGTCTTTCATTGTTTCTTTTACCTCATTTTCTCTTGCTCTTCCCTCTAGTTTTCCAATTTTACTGTTGGACTGATGTTATTCTATAGCTCTTAGATTAGTTTCCTTTTTCCATCTTATTTGCCTCCCTTTTTTTCCAGTTTGGGTTGACCTTTTCCAAACCCATTTATATTTTCATTGGTTGTGTCAAGTCTGAAGGAGAGCTCATCAGAAGCATCCATTGTAACTGTGACCAGGTTTTTCATTTCTAGAATTATGATTTGATTGCATTTTTACAGTTGTAATCATTTTGCTGAAACTCCCCATCATGTATGCTTTTCCCCTTTTTCACTATAGACTTTACCTTATTAATCATGATTATTTCAAATTCCCTGTCTGGTAGTTCCAACTTTGAGTTGTATTTAAGTTTGACTTTCTTGATTGCTTTGTGTCTTGACTGGCTGTTTTATCTTTGCTTTATTTTGTTTTATAATTTATGACTGAAAATAGGATGTCACATGTAGGGGAAGTATGCAGTGTCTCAGCCTGGAAATAGGCTTAGGCTAGCCTTTTCTAATGCTGGACCCGTAGTGTGAGGGAGGTGAGTCAGAACTTGAATTGTGTTTTGGTTTTTTTGTTATTAACCTAAGTGCAGCACATTCTGTTACCACACTGAGCTTAGAGTAAAGAGTTTTATCAAAATTGTAAATGGTCTCCATCTTCCTCTCCCTCCCTGTATCTCAGAGAGGATCTCTGTTTTTAGGCTTTTCTCTTTTCTTAGGAGGAGCCTGCTGTTTCTTATGACTTCATTTTTGCTGGTGTGGTGTGTTTGGGTTGAAGGTTGTGTTTTCTGCTGGAGCTGCCTTGGTCCTAGGCCAAGTGCTGTGTTCCTGTTTAGGGTTTTCTCAGTAATCATGACTCTGCCCCAGAGACAGAGAGTCTTTAATACTGACCTCAAGACTTTTTCCTGATCCTTTCCCAGAAACAGAACTTTTCATCATATTCCATCACCCACTTTAAACATGTCTTTATTCATATTCTAAGGAGAACAGAGTTTGCTGCCCTTCTCTGAGTGGCTTAAAGCTTTTATTCTACAATGGAAATATGAGAGAAAAATCTTGTTGGAAATTTTCTACTTTTCTTCAGCAAATTATCTTCTGTCTTCATGACTAAACAGTGAAATCAGCTTTCCCCATTCCTGTCCTGCCCTCATCTCGCTTGCGAGCTTTGCTGAGTTTGGTGAAGAGGAGCTGCTCCATGGGCTTGAGTTTCCCTAGAGGCTGTCACTCCCGTGGTTGTTGGATCATTAGAAATTACCTGTAAATATGAAGCTAATTCTTATCAACTTGTGTGGATCCAGTGTGTGCCATAGCTATTGTCCTTTCTTCACCTAAAGAAAAATCGTCTTTCTTACATTATGACTTCAACTTTCTGATGAGGTTAGGCAAATGTGTCATTTCACAAATTATCTTAATTTCATTGCTCTTTAAAGAGAGACAGCTTTCTTTCCAACTTTCTACATCAGAAGTGGAAGCTGGAATTTAGAGTTTATATACTTAACATTATACCTTGAAATTGAATTGCACATTCTAATTAAAAGGGTAGCACCACTGGGTTGAGAGATAGATGAATAAATAAGATACTGGTCTTTCATTAAAGAGTCGTGTAATGTGCAAGTTAGTCCTATAAAGAAGTTTGTGGAAATTTGCAGTTATGTACATGTTAACTTTTGAGATAATTTTTCTGGAAGTGATTGGATTTGGTTCCCCCAGACAGGTGACATGGAACTGTGAACTGTAAGGATGAGTCAGAATTTAATATGTGAGCAAAGGGTTGTAGTTTTACCAGGGTATGTTGGGGAGGACAGCATGAAAGCTGGCATGTGGACAAGACTTGACATTTCCAGGATGGTTCATGAGGCCAGAGCTCAGGCTACGATTGAAAAGGTTTTATTTTCTGTGTTAAGAACTTCACTTTTATCCTATAAGTAGTCAGAAATGGAAAAATAACATCTTTTTAAAAAATTTTATTTAAAGAGGGGAAAAATAGAGCAAAACTGAAAAAAAGGGTAGAAACAATATAGAATTTAAAAAAATGAACAGTAAGAAATCACACTAGTTGATACATTACCTAGTGTCTTCCTGGTTGTAGTTGCTCAAGTTACAAAATCAAAGCATACAAAGTGGACATTCAAACAGTGAGCTGCAAACAGCTCTGTTCTCTGGTCCAACAAAAACTTAGCAACATAATTATCATTCCTATACTCTTAAATATACATGCAGTTATATCCTTTAGAGAACCTGCTTTTCCTCCTTTTGCTTTTTAAGTCCATTATCCATTTAGTTATATCATGTTTCAGGTTGCTCAGTACCTTGCTGATCTGTTTTGTTGTTGTTATTTACTTTTTAAAATTTTTTTTCTTATTTCTTATTTATTTTATTTTGAAGGTAGTAAAATACAGCAGAACAAGACAGGACATAGCCAACGGAGGCAGTTTCGAGGCTACTTCATAGCAGGCCACCTGGACAACAGCAATAGGCACAATAGTACATCTGGTTTTCTTCACAATAGTTGTTCCTTCAATCAGGCAGAGCAGTATCGAAGGAAATGCCAAAATTACAAGAACAGAATATTGAATAGAGTAATACCATTGATCAAAACAGAACAGAACAGAGATTAAAATATTTGCCCTCAAAGAGATAGCAGAAGAAAATCCCCCTTATTTTTTTTTTAAGATTTTTTTTTTTAAATTGGTACCGGGGATTGAACTCATGACCGTGTGCTTGCAAGGCAGGCGCTTATGCTGCTGAGCTAAATCCCCAGCCCCCAATCCCCCTTATTTGCTGTATCACATATAGTCAAACTCGCAAGACATGCTCGGATTTCTGGCTCTCACTTGCTAGCAGGGGTGGGGGGTGGGGGGAGATGGATGTTTGATTCTTAGCCTGAGCCCTGGTAGGCTCAGAGCTGCCCACCAGAGGAGTAACTGGTTGCCTGTTTTCCCAGCACCCCAAGGTCTAACATGGCGTGTCGCAGATCTCAGGAATCGCTGATGTGGTTCTCGCTCTGGGGCAGCTGCAGCTTGCCAAACCACAGCCACTTAGCAGAGCAGCATGCTGGCGGATGCCTTGAAATATAAAATCTTAATCAAGGATGACACCAAAAAGTTCTGTTTTAGAAGAGTAACATGAGCATTGTTTTGAAGATTTAACTCCAAGGAAACATATTTTAGGGAGATATTCTGCAGCTTGTAACAAGAAGCATGTAAATACAGTATGAACACACAAAGACAAACAGTTGTCATGTTTGGTCATTGCTCCAGCAAAAATCTATGCAGTGGAGAGTCTTTGACAGGTGTCTGCTATGCAGGGGGGCTTCACTTTGTTAAAGACAGGTGGAACTGTAGTCTAGTTTTCCCTCTTAACCTCCGTGACACTTAAAAGGCTGTGTTTCATTAATGCAGGGTGGAGATGGTAGTTTTGTCTCCTCTTGTAGTTTCCACTGACTCTGAAGTGGAAGTGGCTTCTTTACCGTGCTGCTGACAGTCTCAGGTCCCCACTTAGTCACCACTGAGGTGGAGAAGAGGGGGATGCATTGCTGCTTCCAGGTTGGCATGGGGGACCTAGTCCCATCTGGTCTCCACTGACACTGTGGGGGCAGAGCCTGACCATGACTGGCCTTCAGGGTAAAGTTTTGCTCTCCCACTTGCCCTCCTTTGGAACCCCCAGGGAGGGTGCTGGGGAACCTCATTACCAACTCATACAGGTGGACATCTGGGCTTCCTTTGTGACTTCTGTTGGCATGGGTGAGAGGGACACAGTTTTCTGTGCTGTTTGGATGGAGTAGAGAAGATGCTGTCTAAAAATGTTTTACTTTGCCAGACTGCTCCCTGGCTGGTCCTTTGCCGGAGAGAGTACAAGCCTTTCTTGATGATGCTTTAGTCTGTGCCCATTAGCATTTCAGGATTGCTAACTTCTTCAATTTCAAGTCTGGGATATGTTAGGTAAAAGAACCTAGAGAATTCAGCATGGTGCTGGTCTTTAAGCACAAAGGTCCTTCCTACCTGGTCTATCTTCTTCTGGGCATCTTAAGTCTTCTTACTTTTGTTTTATATAAAGTGTAGAGTTTGGGTTGTACTGTATTTAGGGGAGGAATAGGGAAAGTGTTTATTCTGTCATTCAAGAAATCAGTCTTTAAATAAGTCCTGAACAGTATTATGACTTTAAGCCCCATCCACGTCCTTCAATTTCATAGGGACAAGAGCAACAGAAAATGTTAAAGGGTGGCTTGCACATCGTGGTAAATAGAAGAAGGAATATCTTTTGATGAAGAGAGGTGTTGTTTAATGTGCACTCTCTTAATCAGGTGTTCATTGTGTGCCTACACTGGGGGTAGTGACCACAGTCCATGAGATAAGTCATGGGCCTCCTTCTTAGACTCTTGGAAAGCTTGTATTGCTTGTTTAGTCTGTTCTGGAGGATGATAAAATGTTTCTAATGCTCTGCCTCTTTGGTGTCAGTGGGAGTTGGGATTGCTGTGTAGCTTAGAAGGAAACATTCTCATTTTCTCAGTTCACTCACAACTTGTGGATGGAGGAGCCTTACTAAGTTGTCCCTAGGGAACTTCTATTTTTCTCTCTCTTCCTGATGTGAAGTAGGTCACTAATTTACTCCAAATGCCGTACAGCCTTAACAAATGATCTTGTTCCTCTCCTCAAAATATTTAAATACCCTGTGAGCCCTATGGGAGTAAGCCATGTGAGTGAAGTCCAAGCTGTATGGATGCTGAAACACCTACAAAATTTTAAAATCTGTTTCAGAATTTTACCTATATGTTAATAGTCTTAAAGAATTCTCAGGTACTCATTTTTTTTTCATATCAAGGGGTCATGTGAGGGCTGCTTTGCAGTCTATGAAAGGGAGGTATTTGGAGATACATAAGGAAAAGGCATCATTTTAATCAGTGATTTATGTGCACTTTCAAAAAAGCCTTGTCAAGCCTGCTTTTCCCCATTTAATCTTGAATTCTTTTCATAATGTTGTAACTTGATTTTATGTTCCTTAATGTGCCATATTTTTCTCCACAATAGATTTTAAGCTAAATTGGCCCAAAACAAGAGGAATGCTGAATGCTTTTTGTAACCATGGAAACATTTCTAGGCACTTACTGAGGACCTGGTTGCCAATAGTAATCTAACAAGAAAATAGATACACTTCATTTAGCAGTTGCTGATGATTAAGAGACAGAGAGAGACTACTTATAGTGCCATCCCAAGATAGGCTTTTTGGTTTAGAGACCCAAATCCAAAGCACCGATTTCTCAGTTGAGAAGCAGCTATATGACACCTTTGATATGTTATGGAAAGGGAGTTTATTGCATTTAAAAATCATCTTTATTTTCAGTTTTTCACATCAGATTGTTTTTGAGGCTGTTTTTTAACCACATATATTTGTTTCCAAGAAATATGCTCACAATTTCCAGAAATAGCCTGTTAATGGAATTAATGCATTTTGGGTATGTTGGCATATAGGACTTGAGAAACAATTTTTGGCTAGGTGGATGTCTCAGTTACTTTCTCTTGGCTGGGACAAAATACCTGACATCCACAAGATAAAGGAAGAGAGTTTTATTTAGGCTCACAGAGGTTCAGTCTATAGTTGACTGGTTCCTATGTAGGGTGGTGTAACAGAGGAGAAAGAGTTGATGGCATGGCAGGCAGGAAGCAGAAAAGGACCAAGGCAGGAGGGATATGTACACACCTCCAGGTCACACCCACAGTGATTCACCTCTTCTCATCAACCTTCATCTCCCAGCTATAAATCCACTGGTGGACTAATCCAGTGATGAGTATCACACACCCATTATCCAGTCACCTCTCCAAAGTCCATCTAAGGGCCCATGAAGCTTTGAGGGGATGGTTAAGTATAAATCATAACAATGGAACATATTTAGAAAATAGATTTTGAAATCAGGGTGATGTAATTTGACTTTTCAGCCAGGTTATTCTACAAGGCCAATGTCACATGGAATATTCTTAGGTGCTGCTTGATTTCAATCCATTGTGGGTTGAAAATGTTTTGTCCTTGACATTCTTGGGATTCCTGGTAGCAGTTCAGATTAAATGGTATCTGACTTGATCACTTTCTTGTTTGGTGAGACACAGCACTTGAAATTTAAAGGAGGAAAGTTATATTTGGCTCAGAGTTTGTAGAAGTTTTGGTTAGTCTGCTGGCTCCAAGGCAGGAATGCACAGCACAGGAACCTGGTAGAAGAAAAGTGCCTGTAGCGTGGCAGACAAGAAGCCAGGAGAGTGTCAAGGGGGGGAGCTGGGAGTGCAGATAGAGAAACTTCTGAGTTGTGCCCACAGTGACCTATCTCTTTTGACCAGGTTTTGCCTCCCAACTGCAAGTAAGCTATATAGTTCCATAATCCAATCATCTTCTAAAAGTCCCACCTATGAGGTGTTGGGGAACAATTTAGATATAAACCATAACAGTATCAGATGATATAATACAGCCATTTCATAAGCCCTGCAGGTTTCATTTATTTTCTACAAGATGTGCTACTGCATGTGAAATGTTGCACCTTACTTACTGTAACTTTGCTTTTCCATTGCACAAGTGCTGTCTTAAAAGTAGGCTTTGAGAAGTGCAAATTAGACCAACACTGAGATTTTACCTAACTTCAGACAGGAGTGGTGGTCATTAAGAAATAAAATGATAACAGGCTTGCAAAACTGCTGAGTAAAAGAGCTCCTTCTATACTGTTGGTGGGAATGTAGATAAATACAACCACTGTGTGAAAATCAGTATGGAGATTCCTCAAAAAACTAAACCTGAAAATTCCATTTGACCCAGTTTACCATAGGAAAATGGATGAACCTTGAGACCAGAACATTAAGTGAAATAAATTAGACGCACAAGCTTAAATATCATGATTTATCTTGTAGGAGAGACCCAAAATATAAATACATTAAAGACCATAATGAAAGATGGATACTAGTGTTACATGAGGCAGGTGGTCTTTGAAGGGTCAAAGGTCTTCAGCAGCCTCCTGTCTCCTGTATATCTCCACACATGCTCATCTTCATTCTGATGAAGCGTGGAGAAGTGGGGTACAGGTGGCTTCTGAGCCACCCTTTCAGCCAGAGGCTCTGAAAATGATGAACTCATGTTCTCCAAAGAAAGATGTCCAAGTAATGTGAAGTAAGAGTTTTTTTTATGAGGTTGTAAATGCCAGGGTCAGCTGCCAAGCAATAGGTTGCCCTACAAAGCAGGGAAAATTTGACTGAATTTCCTAAGTGTGAGAGGACCACTGTATTCATATGCACAGGGTTAAACTGGTTTCTAAAAATAACTTTTGTTGATTGATATAGTCCAGGCCAATCAAGAGTCAGCCTTTGTTTTGGAGTTAAGGAACAGGTCCAGGGACTAATGGGGCACATAGTGAATACATGTAGTAATTTCATAAGAGCTAGTTTCCCCAAGTATATAGCATGTGACATAAAGTACATAGCTGATGATGATGGTAAATACACAATCATCAGCCATCAGAATGTGTCCTACATCTTCCCTACCTACCTCCTCTTCTGTCTCTACAGTAGGAACTAGGAAGTATATTTTTTTGTGAAAGGAAAAGGGACTAAGAAATGAAAGGAAGGGGGAGAGGAAGGAGAGGAAGGAAATGAAAAAAATATTAAAAATTTGTTATGTTCATATACCAACTTTCCATGATAAATGCAATCATTATGTACTGCAAACATGTACTCATAAAAATAAAAATTAAAAATATATTGCCAGAGAATGTCTTTTATCCACTTGTTTACAACCTAAGAGCCTATAAATGATGCATCCAGCAACCATCTCACCATGCATGGAGATTAAAAATGGAATCATCCCAGATGGAAAGAGAGATAAGAAATGCAATAGAGGGAAAAAAATCCTAGGGCCAAAAGATAACATTTGAACTCCTAGATAAAACTCCCAAGAAACCAGATTTGCTTCTAGATTTATCAGTTACTTAAGTGCACCCCCCCTTTTTTTTGTCTTTGCTTTTAAAAAACGGAGACATTCCCAGTATAATTTGAATTTAGTTCAGTTGCAGAAGTAGTATGCTTCCTGGGATGTAAATAGAAGTGCCTCAAGTCTATTTTATGTCTAAATTCAACCTTACAAAGATAGCACTAAAGATAAAAAATGTGGTCATTTGTGCCAACCCATAATCACCAAAAAGTCTCACTTTGCCTACAGATTCTAGATTTTGTACAATTATTATGGGCTATTTTTAAATCAGTGTAAAATATTGACAATATTTTCACTGCAATATTGGGGAATTGTCAGTCAGAGAAACAGAAACTATTTCAGCAGAGGGGATCTAATGTAGGGAACTGGTTTTACATTTCCTGAGTCTTGAACAAGTAGAGAGAGGAAAGTGAAAGCAGGGCAAAAACTATATCTGCAAGAAGCAGCTCCCAACCGTCGCAGCAGCAGTGAAAGCACTGGGAAGCATTTGAGGTTGTCAGAAGCTAGAAGCTCAGATAGTACTGCAGGAGCTCAGAGAACGAGCTTCAGCAGAGATGGGGCACAGACACCTCAGGAGGGAAACAGTCTGACTGGCCTTGTTACCCCAAGGGTTCCATGAGGCTGGATCTGGAATTCTGAAAGGAAGGGAGAGACAAGTACCCACAATGCTGGTAGCAGTGTAAATGGTTTGCAGGGTGCTAGAAATAGAAACTGTGAGAAAACAGGAAGTCTCTTCTCTCCTCCTATCATTCAATATCTTTCTGTTGTTTGGGACAGAGAATAAAGCAAGAGAATTCTCCTTTACAGAAGACAGTTGTAGTTTGCAGAATTCTATCCCCAACATCCAAAGCAGGACATAGAAGGATGACTGTGAGCTCAGAGGGAACAGTTTAAGAACCAACACAGAGCCTAAAGCATCTGTTCGATTTTATTTCCTTAAGAGAAAAGCTACATTGAAAGAAAATGGCATCATGGTTGACTCTTATGTGTGTCAGCTTTCTAGTACTATAACAAATACTTGAGGTAGTAAGGTTATAAAGACAAAAGGTTTATTTTGGATGCCACAGTTTTTGAGGTTTCCGCCTATGGTCACTTGACCCTATTGCTTTTGAATATGCATCAAGAAAGGAGATCATGGCAGACATTACATGGTGCAGTAAATGTGCTCACCTCTTGACTGGGATGTAAAAAGGAAAAAGAGGAAGGTGTTCAGTCCCCCTTGCTCTTCCATGACAGCTTCAGTGACCTAGTGTCCTCCTACTAGGCCCTACCTCTTAAAGGTTCCACTGCCTGCCAATAGTGCTGACCTGCAGAAAGAGTGCTTAACACACTGGTCTTTGGGGGACCTTCTAGATTTTAAACTATGGCGACTCCTGACTGAATTTTCATTAGCGTCCTCTAGCAAACCTAGTACATTTTAATCTGGAATACTAGAGATGAATTTCAAGATGGCCATGAATACACATTTCATTATAAATATAAATATATCTCTAGTATGTATCTTTCTGGATAAGTTCTTAACTTTCATTACAATTTAAAAGGGACCTTTAAACATCCGAATATTTGATATCACTATCCCATGTTCTTGGTCATTTGTTCATTATTTAAACTTCATATGGAAAGCATAGGTAACTTCTAGTAGTTAGATTCTTTTAATGCCTCAAATATTCTATTAATTATAACTCTTTACTACAGGGAAAAGGAACTAATTTGAATTACTTCAAGAAAAAGCAGAGGAGGGGAAAAGAATTTATTTAAAGAACCTCCACTATGGAAGAAATGACCTAGTTTAAGAAAGAATTGAAATAGGACTTTCTCTTCTTATACCATATATAAATAAACTCTAATAGATGTGCTCCATGACATACTTATGTTACAGAATTACTAGTAATAGTAAAAATTGGTAAATGAAATTTCCATCACTGTAAGAATAGATAAATGGAATTGTAATATAGTCCACTATTATGTAGCAATTAATATCAGCCAAATGTATGTGGATCCACATAACTCAAAAGCATAACATTTGGTGGGAAAGATAAGCAAATTGCAGATAATATGTTCAGTAATTATATTATTTGTATGAAGCTTTAAGACACACAGGATTTTGTTATGTGTAGTTTATAGACAAAGAGAATAAAGCAAGCAAAAGAATAATAGCACAATGGAAATCATAACTCCTCCATATAGATTTGATTTACCCTTAGTGAGAATGAAAGCAAAGAGAAATTCTCAGCGAACTTCAATTATATATGTCCTAGATAACTTCTTTAAAATAAATCTGAATTAATATGGCAAAAATGTTATGATTCAGTGTCAGATCTGTGACTGTAAGATTATACTACATTTTCTGTGTTTTTGAAATATTCCATAAATGTAAAAACTAAGAAATATAAAATGCTTTCAAAACTCCATTAGCAATCACCTAGACCTTTGCTCAGCATAATTAACAGGTCAAAGAAAAGAGGAATTTAAATCACATTTTGAAAAATTTGCCATTATCAAGTTACTTTTCAAAAACAAGTCTATCTTTTCTAAGGACTTGATTTAAAGGGATAGTAGGAGAGAAAGAAAGGCAATTTACAAAAAAAAAAAAAAGGATAATGAGAACGAGGAAGAAGGGAATGGGAGAATATCCCCATAGAACTTTAAGAATAAAGCAGACCATGCAGGGACCCAAGAGAGAAAAGTCAGACAGTGCCTCCTGGGAATCAGCCTTGATGGGACTGGGAGGAGATGACCAACAAGCCAACTAGCCAGCCTTCCTGGTAAGCTGTGCAGGCCATGCGGCCCAGGGAGAGAGGTCAGATAGCGCCTCCCGTGAGCCTGCTGGCAATAGCAACCAAATAGGATGATGATATTTCATAAAAACCAATAACCACCTTCAACCACAGACAAGAGATTATGACTGTAAACACGGATACACAGTAAATCTCCACTACATGCAATAACTATTCTCCATTAACAAAAATAATTCAACAACAATAGTTAGCTATCTAAAGATTAAAGCTTAATGGTTACATTGTGAAGACAGAGGTGGTGGTGAACAGGAGAGTGAAAGAAGTAAATATTGAAAAAAATGAGAAGCAGGCAAGAAAAGTGAGAAAAAGGATCCTATTAAGGAGCAAAAGAAATTAATACAATTAGATTAAAGTAATAGAAAAGAACAAATAAGATACAGAAAACCACAGAAAAAACAGCAAAATAGAGAAAATAAGGAAAAAAAAGTAATAAAAGCAAAAAGGAAAAAAAAAATTCCACCAAATTCAGAGAACAACAACAAAAACAAAACCCACAAAAACCAAACAATGAAGAAAACTTCTGATTTTGAACGATTGATTTCTTTGTCTCCAGGGTGTGCAGTCTTGGAATTCGGTAGATTTGGGAGAGGATAGTGAGTCGCTGCTAAGACCTTCCTTTTTCCATACTGGAGTTTTTCGTGTGTGTGTCTGTGTGTGAATTCTGGATCTTTTCACGTTGGGTGTAGTCAGTCAGTATTTTCTGCCCCACAGCTGTAGTCAGTCTGGTGACTCCTACTTTCCTTATCCCTCTCTGCACCGCAGGTCACAGTTTTCTCTACCCAGCTGTATAGCCTGTGGATTTGTGAGTTTCCCCTCCTGCAGAGGTCCTGCTATCTGTACACTCCAGGGTGTGGCAAGGGTCCCTGTTGAATTGCACCCTTACTCACTTTGGTAGATGGGGAGAGCAAATAGACCACTGAGTTCTGTGGATGTACACATCAGTGGTGTGTGTGTGTGTGTGTGTGTGTGTGTGTGTCTTGAATGCACAGCAATCCTTCTGCCTCAGCCTCCCAAGTGCTAGGATTGCAGGCATATACCACCATGCCTGGCCTGTCACTGCTGATTTAGATAACAGCTTCTCTACTCAATATTAAAAAATATCGCTAACTCAGTGATGGCAAACCTTTTAGGGACTGAGTGCCTAAACTGTAACCCAAAACTCACTTCTTTATTGCATAGTGCCAACATTGCAATTAAATATTGACTCCCTCTGTAAAAGTCCCAAGGAGTTGTTCCTAATGAAGGGTGGCACATGACATCATCACTTGGTTCTGCTGCTCCTTTCTAAACATGTGCATGGTCTGTGTCTACTGTTATCTGGTGCTTGGCTGGTGGGTGATGCTGGCAAAACTTGGCTTGCATGCTAACAGAGAGGTCTCTGCATGCTCACCATGGCAGGTGCGCCATAGGTTTGCCACCAACCGCATAACTGAACTGGGTAGGTATTAGATAGTTATTACTACATAGTATAGTATGAGACACTTGGTGCCTTAAAGCAGCACCCCTCTGTTTCCCCGTTTCTGTGGGGCCAGAGGTCCAGGCATGTGTTAGCTATCTTTTGCTTGGGTCTCACAAGGCTGCAATTAAAATATGACTTGGCTACATTCTTATTTGGAGGTTTGGCTGTGGCAAAATCACTTCCAAGCTCTCCGAAGTTATTGAAAGGATTGAAGTTCTTGGAGACGCAGGACCCAGGGCTCTAGCTTTCTCGATGGCTAGGGTTTGGAGGCTGTTTCAACTCCTGGAGTGTCTCTGTGGTACCTAGAGGCTGCCCACACTTCCTTGTGTAGGCTGGTTGCTTACTTCATCAAGCTCTAGTCTGATACCAATCTCATATTTTGCAATACAGTCATGGCATCCTATCCCCTTTGCCAAGTGTACTGGTGAGAGGTAATTCACAAGTCCCATCAACACTAAAGGAATGGATACTACACAAAGAGTGAATGTAAAAGGCAGAGTTTTCGGGGATCTGCCTACCAGAGGATTCTAGATTGACCATTTAAATCCATAAAGGTCTTAAAGGGTGGAAGCTACTCACGTTCCTTCACATAAATTATTTGCTTTTATATCTAGGCAATGGTTACTTTATTTTGGCTGCTTCACAATGGTACACATTGTTCTTAGGAAGATTTTGATTATAGAAGCTAAGTCTATGGACACAAATTGATTTTGAAAGTATAGAGTATGAAGGGAAGCCAGCCTTATAGGGAAACTCATCACTGGCACGTGCCTTCTGGTAGAAGGTTCCCAAGAAGATGGGCGACCTTGTCAAGAGACGTTATGATTTAGTAAAGCACTCTGGACAAAGAATTTCTCAATTGCCAGTATCAGTGATCATAAATATAACATTGACGGGTATTCACTGAATTATACCCTTAACTATGTGCTAGATATTTTATAAATATTATTTCTTAAGTTGTAATCATGATTTTTGCAATACGTCCAGTTTCCTTATCTGGTAAAGAAACTGGTCTGCATACCACATGTATCTGCCTCAAAACCTCAAGGCCTTTTCTCCTGGGAGCCAGTATCCCCCAAAATGACTTGGAAGCTTTCCCATCTCCAGGCCATGCCTTTGCTATAAGAAGTCCAGCTCACCAGCAGTTACTTCCAGCAAAGAGATGCCTTGCCATTATAATTTATGTTATCAAACTTACAGTGCCCAAGTTGAATTTATAGGAATTTATAGGAAGATAAGCTATATTTGGCTTCTCCAGGTGCCTATGTCTGTTTTCCCCTTCGCTCATTGTCACACATCTTCTCTTCTGTCGCACCAGTGAACGTGGTCTCTTTTGGATTGCCAGTGACCTCCTGACTTGCTTAGTAATATCACCAGCCCCTCATTTTACTTGACATATTTAAGCAGTGAAAATCATTGGGTTATCTTCCTTGAGGTCTGGTTTCTTGAGTTCCTTTTTTCCTTGGTTTCCATTTATCACGTCTTCTCACTCATAATTCTCTGCTTTTGAGCTATTTACTTCTGTCTTATGCACTTTTCCATGACTTGCAGTATAAGATCTTCACCTCTCTTCTGGATCTCTCTGGTGTGTTCTGGACTCAGATATTCAATTGCCTTCATTCGGATGCCACTATATACCTGAAGTTCAACATGTTTAAAGCATAAACAACTGTTTCTTTTCTTAGACCAGCAATGGAAACCAAGTCATCAAATAAGATGTAAGACTCTTATCCCCTATACTATCTTTATTTTGATTAGCTTGTACCAAATTCTGTTGATTCTGCCTCTGCTATTTATCTTGTAATAAGCAACTTCTCTCTATATCTACTACCTTCATCCAGATATATATCTTCTTCTGCTTGGGCTGTTCCAATAGTGTCCTGAGTGATCTCTCTAGTTTTATGTTGATTTTGTCTAGTATCAATTCTCCAAGTTCTCCCCAGAATGCTCACTTTAAACTCTATATCAAGTGTCGTATTTTCATTTCAAAAAAGATTTTCATGACTTTAAACACATAGCCTCTAATGATTTGGGCTTGTTGTCTTCTATCATCCTAAAATCTAAGCATGTTTCACTTTTAAAACCTTTGGTTCCCTCTGCTTGTTCTTACATGATGATGCTGTAAAGAGTTTAAAAGTCAGGTAGACTTTTCTTATCAACCAGGACTCATGCAACACCTTTTCTTGGAAGCTTTCCCTATTTTTTTTCTAGCCTCTGGCATGCTTTCTTCCTCCTGTCCTTTTTCTGACAGGTAGCTACTTCCTTTTCAGTGTTGGAGTAGATATTACACTTTTCAAGAATATAGATTTTATATTACACTTAAGTTTTTTTAAATAAGTGTACCCATCTAAGTCTGTAGATTCTTTTTTTGTATTTTGTATTTTAAAAACAAATGCAGAAAAAAGGATAGAAATGATGCAGAATTTCAAAAAAGGCAAAAAAAAAGTTGAGAATTAACCTAGTTAATATACTGATATTGTTAATCTCAGAATCAGTTGTTCAGGTTATAAAATCTGTGCACAAATGTGGTCAATCAAACAATGACAGCACAAACTTATTTTGATGAACAGATTAATAATATAGTTATCTATCTCATATACATACGAACGTACATTTATATATGTTTACAACATACTTATATTTTCCTTTCTTCCTTTTTTCCTTTCCTCATCCCAGTAGTTCTGTCTTTTTGAGCACTTTCTTTCCCTTTCATTATTATAATATCTATTGTATATTTTGGATCTTACTACTTTTTCAGATTTTTATTTTTTATTATTTTTTATACTAGGGAGACAATACACTATTTAAAAATGTGAATTTGATTTATTTCACTTATGACTATGGTCTCAAGTTGTCTCCATTTACCTATAAAAGCCTCAAGATTATCCTTTTTTGTAGCTGAGTAATATTTCATTGTATAAAAATACTGTATATTTTTTATACATTCTGTGGTGGATGGACATTGTGGTTGTTTTCAAGATTTAGCTATTACAAATTATATGGCTATAAACATGGGTGCACATATATTGCTGTGGCATGACATTTTCAATTTTTCAAATTTTCAAATACCCAGAAGGGGAGTAGCTGGATTAAATGGGACTTCCAATCCTAGTTTTTTGAGGAATCTCCATACTGATTTCCACAGTGGTTATACCAGTCTATGCTCCCACTAGCAGTGGAGAAGTGTTCCTTTTCTCCCACAGCTCCACCAAAATTTGGTATCAGTTGATTTCTTGATGGCAGCCATTCTTTCTAGAGTGAGATAAAATCTCAGTGTTGTTTTAATTTGTGTTTCTTGAATGACCAGTGATGTCGAGCATGTCTTCTTGTATTTATTTGCTATTTGTATTTCTTCATCTGAGGAGTGCATGTTCATTTTGGATGCCCATTTTGGATTGGGTCTTTGAATTTGGGGGGCCTGATATTTTTCAATTCTTTATATATTCTAGACATAAGTCCTTTGTCTGAGGGACTGCTGGCTAAAATTCTTTCCCTTTCTGTGGGTTTTCTCTTAACTCCGTTGGTAATTTCTTTTGAAGTACAAAAACTTTTTAATAAGAAAAGATCCCAGTTGTTGATTCTGGGACCTACTTCCGAAGCAGTTTGTGTTTTGTTCGTAAACTCTTTGCCTACCCCTATGTCTTCAAGATTTCTACCTACCTTGTCTTCCAGTAGATTTAGTGTTTCTGTTTTAATATTTAGATCTTTGATCCATTTTTACTTTAGTTTAGTGCATGGTTATAAACGTGGATCTAGTTTCATTCTTCAGCATGTGAAAAGCCAATTTTTCCAGCACCATTTATTAAAGAGGCTAGCTTCCTTCCAGTGAAGATGTTTAACCCCTGTATCAAAGATAACATGGCTAAGTGTCTTGCTAGTTGTGTCTGCATCTTCTAATCTGTTCCATTGATCCTCAGGTCTGGTTTTTTTTTTTTTTTTTGCCAGTGCCATACTGATTTTATCACTGTATCTTTGTAGTATAGTTTCAGGTTAAGGATTGTGATGCTTCCTGCCTTGCCTTTGTTGCCCAGTATTGCTTTTGTTACTCTAGGTAGATTCTTTGATGGTGGAAGCTTGCATGTTTTTTTTTAAATATTTACATTCTCATTATTTAGCATAATATCAGTTTCATGAATATATAACAAAGAATGACTTAATGAGCAAACAGACTCAAAAAGTGGTCATCACTTGATCTTGTCATGTTCAGGAAAGTGATCGCCTGTAAATATCCTACAAGTAATTATACATGACAGAGATTAGAAGAATAGAGCATGACATGCTCCAAGATTCTTAGCATTTTTGACACATTGTATTTGTCTTGGGAAATCATAAGGCGAAAGTTCAATATCTTGGTATTTGGCTTGACTTTGTTTATCAAGCATGAAGAAACACATGAAAGTGTGATGATCTTGAGTGTGTTTGTCCCCCTGATTCCTCAAGTTCATTTGCTGAAACCTGATCACAAAAGTGATAGTAACAGGAGGTAGGTTCTTTAGCATTAGATCTCTCTCTCTTTTTCATTTTTTGGTACTGGGGATCAAACTCATGACCTTGTGCTTGCCAGGCAGGCACTTATGCTGCTGAGCTAAATCCCCAGTCCCTAAGAAGTCTCCATTTACAAACCACAGCCTTGGCTGTCATCAGACACCAAACTTGCTGCTGTTTTGACCTTGGAATTCATAGCTTCCAGAACTGTAAGAAAATAAGTGTCTGTTGTTTATAAGTCACACCCTAAGGTATTTGGTTATGGTAGACTAGATGGGCTAAATAACCAGTGAAGATGTATTGTGAACATTCTTGTGTCAGCCTTCACTTTTAGCTGCTTGTTGTTTCTTCAAGATGTAAGGCAAGACATGTGAGTCCTGCTTCGGGAAAGAAGTCCTGGAGCACCAGTTGTATAGGTGAGGTTACAGTGCTATCCTCTGTGAAGCAGCTGAGGAGGGTCTGTCTCAGAGAGCTTAGTGACAGACGAATCATTACAGTGTCTCCTGCACAGACATTTGATATACTCTAGCAACAGCTCTTAACTCTTCTCCAGGGACAAAGGATCAGGAGGTCAATGGTCCCTCTTTGACACTCTAGCTGTAGAAATGGAGTCATGATATACAGCCTCAAGTCACTCTCACAAGAGGTATCCCATTTAAAAAGATTTTTTTAGCTAAAATAGGAGAGATCTTATTATAGCAGAGAGATGTGATCTTTCAGGAATAGTGTGGAAAACTATTTTTTTTATTATCAATTGAGTCTTTGAAATATTCAGTCATATGTTTGCTTTGAGGTTGTGGCATGATTACAATGGAATTCCTGTCAAACTTCAAGTTTTTGGCCCTTCATGCATTTCTCAAATTGCCATGATTTTAACAATGTTAACTTTATGTCATTGTTTCTGATGCACATCATGTACATGCTTGTGTTCCCTTGCTAGACTGTACACTCCTTAGAAGATGTCACAGACATTAATCATCCCTGTGTCTCATCCCCAGTTTAGCACTTTGAGTTAGCACTGTGACTTCCATGTACAATATTTACAATAACTTCCACGAGTTAAATTACTAGTAAGGTAAAAGTATGCTGAGTTATGGCAGGCAAAGTAGATAACTTGGGGGAAAATAGAAAACAGTTCTTGGTGACATGCTCCTTGGCTTTCTCTGTAACCAGGAACTTCTTAATTGTTGTGATTCTAGAAAGGAACCCTTATAGGAAACTGTTATTCATCAAATAATACAAATTATTATTTTATTAATAATTATGTAGAGACCTAAAGTTCCATTGTTGATGTAGAAGCTACTTTTTCTTAACTAGACATTTCAATCTCCTCTGCTTGATTTTTTTTTTTTTGAGACACAGTTTCACTGTGTAGTTCAGGCTTGCCTTGAACTTACTTTGTAACCAAGGCTGGCCTTCAACTCAGAGGGGTTCTCCTGCCTCATCCACCCCAGTGCTGGGATTACAGGTGTGCATCACCACACCTGGCTTCTTTGCTTGATTTTTAACAGCTGCCTGACCTCTAAATGCATATCATCTCTAAGACTGATCTTTTTTCCTAATATAATCCAATACTAAACTCATTCATTTATTGATGAAAGACTACTAGTGTTTGCCTGTATCTCTACCTAGATGTCTAAATGGGCATCTTAAATTTAGTATGCTCAAACAACACATCTACGTTTCTGATGTCAGATTCCTGTACTTCTCATACTCCCACCTATTTGGAACAGTCCCTTAATTTTTCCAGTTTCTCAGGTCATAAATCTCAGAATCACATACCTGTGCCCTTTTTCCATACATAAAATCCATCAGAAAATCATGTTGCTTTTACCACCAGCATGTATCCAGAACTGGGTGGTATCTTCCCATCACTGCTGCTTTGGTGGTGCATTAATCCTCTGCAGTTCAACTTAAATTCTGTCTGCTTTCTCTGTATCCATTTTTCCTACCTGATAGTCCTATTTCAACACAGCACTTTTAGAGTGTAGTTTTGAAAACTTATTAGGCCATGCCATTCTTCTGCCACTAGTAATTTCCATTTCATTCAGTGTAAAAGTGAGAGTCCTTGTGGAGGCTACAAGGTCCTCAAAAATCCAGCTTTCTAGTTCTCTGATTTCCCTTTCTTGGCTGTTTCAGCAACTCTATCTCCCTTGGGTCTTCTTCTAAAACCCCAGATGTGCTTCTTAATCAGCTAGTTCCCTGCCTAGAATGCTTTACTGCTGGAAGTCTCAGGGCTTGTTTCCTGTGCCCTCAGGTCTCTCCTCCAAGATGCCTTTCCTACAGAGCACTGTGAGCACGTGGATTTACACCAGATCTCCTTCCACACTCCAGCCACACCCATCCCCTTTCATTCATGATATTTTTCTCTGCAGTGTAATTCACTACACACTTGTCTGTCTCTATGAGGGTAAGCATTCCCACCCATCTTTTTTACTGATGTATTCCTTGCTTCTGGAAGTACTTGCTTCATGGTTTATAAATGAGTACTTGTTAAATACATGAATGAACACCTTTTAAAAATTTTGGCTGTACCTGTTTTCAAACTGTTTATTCTGACAGCATTAACAAATTAAGTGACTGAGTTTGTCATGAGGTGCTTTTAGATTTGCAGTAAATGGAACTATAAGCTATTGAAATGTGCTAAATTACTTTTCTTTACAATGCTTATGCATTGTAAAGAACTATACTAAAACTCGAACAGAAAGAACACCACCATAGCAATACAAAAGGTTTAATTTTGAGGCTTAGGTTTGAACAATTGAGCAGAATTAGAATGTGCTTATTTTTAAAAAAGGAATCTAGGAGTTTGAGAAAACACACAAATGGAAGTATTCAATGCCCCTTTCTTCCTGGAATGAAGCAGTCCTGTTTTCTGAGTTGTCACAGTAGGTATTTGAAGACGTTGATTTCTGGAGCTACCTGGGTTGAAATGTCAACACTGCTATTTTCTTGATGTGTAGGTATGGAAAATTACCTGACCTAAAGAAACCCGACTTTTTTCATGGAGATAGCAATTGTGAATGTGGAAATCTCTACAAAACTAACCACAGAATTGGGATGTGACAAATACATTTTCTGTTTTCAAGTATTGGTACTGTATTGTCTCGTCTCTCTGGTCTTTTGCATAATGAAGATTGGCCTAGGATCAGAGGGGATGCTTCCTTCTTGGGATAGATACATTTACAGTGAGTCTTCTTCTGCTAGCTAGGTGCACTAGGGGGCAGTAGTCAGAGTAGAATCTAAATCCAGGGAAGTCTCTCTTCTACTCTATGGCAAATGGTCCCAGTTGGAGGGGCAGCAGACTCTTTTATAAAGGTCCCTGTGAAGAAGAGCTTCTCAATGCATTATTAAAAATTGACAATCTGACACCCAGTTCTAAAATGGTGGTCTGACCAAAATCTCATCAAAGGCTATTATTGCTATCTTATGCCTTGGAAATATGCACAGTGGGAATCAGTTGAAAGGAATTTTTTAAAAGTAAAGGCTCCTCCCTAACCCACCCACACAAGAGATAGCTGGGATTATTAACAAAGGTACTTCATTTTTCTGGTTCCCTTTGTAAAGCATATTTAACAGTTCTTGAAGAATTTGCCCTGATAATCTTGGTAGAGTTCTCTTTATTGTGTTCTCCTTATTTTGTGATTCCTTGTTTAATTGACTTGGAAAGAACTTCACAGATTCTAAGGCCTTTATAACCACCAGTGACTTCATTTTCTTACAGTGATCTTTTCCCCCTTCCCAGTAGATACGCAAAAGTAAATGAACTTCTCCCTTCTGTTAAGTTTACTGCAGTCTTTCCATTCCTCTCTTCCTCTTCTTTCCTTGTCACTTTATTTCTTTATTAAGAAATAGCAACGGTCCTTTCTCCCTCAGCTACAGCCTTTGTTCTTCTGTGATATTTGAAGAATCCCTGAAGTTACCCATACATTTACCCAGGACATTTTTAATTGAATTTGGAGGGTTTAGTCTCAAAGTGTTTCATGTTTTCCAAGAGAGGACTGGGGTAGAAAGTAATAGTTATTTCCTTTTAGTTCCCATAAGAGCTGCTGTTTTCTTCTTCTCTCCCCCTCCACTCTCCCTACATTTACCTTCCCCCTCCCTCCCCCTCCTCCATCCATTTTCCCTAGCCAGCATCCCTGGACTCACTGTAGTGAGTTGAGAGTCCCTGATGGGCACCAGGCACTCCCAGGATTGAGCTGGGAGGTGCTGGGCAAGGCTGAAATTTCTAAAGGAGCCTGGTGCTATGGCTTTGCAGGGACCATGATGCTCGGGGAGCACCATGATGGTGACTACCATGGGGGACCTGCATCCACCCTGCCGCAGTCGTCTTATTTTCTCACTCTTCTTGAGTTTGTGTTCACTTTGACCTTCTTCTTCTCCTCCTCTCCTTCTTCTTCCTCTCCTCCTCCTTTTCTTTCTTCTTCTCCTCCTCTTCCTCCTACTTCTTCCTCTTCTCATTCTTCTCCTTCTTCCTCTTCTCCTCCTTCTTCATCATCATCATTACTATTTGGTGGTGATAGGAATCAAACCTTCCCCATGCTAGGCAAGTGCTCTACCACACCTACAGTAATATTATTCAGGATTATCGTGTCTCCATATTCACAATTTTATTATGATTTTTAATCATATTTTATTGGTACATTTTAGGTATATATAATGATCACATTCATCATAGAAAATTTGTACTTGTATCTGATATAATCTGTTTCTTTTCTTTCTCTCATTCCCCTATCTTTCCTTCAATCCCTCCTCCCCTCCCCATTTATAAAAGCTTTGTTTCTATTTTCCCTTCTTTTCTCATTTTCTTTTATTTTCCCTTTTTTTCTTTCCCCTCCCTCCCTTGTTCTTCCCCTCATTTGAATATTTCCTTCCTATCTCACAATATCTGTTATGCAATTTGGGCTTTATTTACACTATCTATTTCTTATGCCAAAAAACAATATGATATTTACACAAGTGTATCTGATTTATTTCACTTAAGAGTATGGTCTTATGGGGCCTAGAAATGGCTTGAGTTTATCCTTGTTGATGGTAGACTAGTACTCTATTGTATAAAAAATATATCTTCTTGACCCATTCACCAATTGATGAGCATTTGGTCTGTTTCTAAGATTTAGCTATTGCAAACTGTGCCACTATAAACATATGTGTGCATGTATCACTGTGGTATAGTGCTTTTAATTCTTTTGGGGAGATTCAAGAATGGGAACAGCTGGGTAAAATCTCCAGTACCAGGTTTTTGAGGAATCTCCACACTGATTTGCACAGTGGTTGTACCAGTCTCCACTCCCACAAGCAGTGGAGAGGTGTTCCTTTTCCCCACAGCCCCTCTAGTATTTGTTATTGGTTGATTTCTTGATATTAGCCATTCTTTTTGGAGTGAGATGAAATCTCAGCGTTGTTTTAATTTGAATTTCTTGAATAATCAGTGGTATTGAACATTTTTTCATATATTTATTTCCTATTTGTATTTCTTCCTCTGAGAAGTGTGTATTCATCTCAGGTGACCATTTTTGGATTGGGTCTTTCAATTCAAGACAGTGTGATTGTTTTTTGAGTTCTTTATATATTTGAGATAATAATTGTTTGTCTATGGAACTGCTGGCAAAACTTTTTTTCCATACAGTGTCTGCTGGTGGTTTTTTTGCTGTCCAAAAGCTTCTTAATAAGATGAGATCCCAGTTGTTGATGCTTTGTGGTAGTTCCTGTGTGATTGAGGTTTTGTTCATAAAGTCTTTGCCTACAGCAATGTCTTCAAGAGTTCTACCTATTCTGTCTTCCAGCAGATTTAATGTTTCTGTTTTAATACTTAGATCTTTAATTCATTTTGATTTTAGTTCAGTGCATGGTGAAAGATATGGGTCTAATTTTAATCTTCATCATGTGGAAATCCAGTCTTTCTAGCACCCTTTATTGAAGTGACTATCTCTTTTCCAGTAAATGTTTTTGGCACCTTTATCAAAGATAAGGTGGCTGAGTATGTCTGCATCTTCTAATCTGTTCCATTTATTCTCAGATGTGTTTTTTTGTAAGTACCATGCTGTTTTTTAAATTTCAGTAGCTTTGCAGTATAATTTCGAGTGAGGGATTGTGATGCTTCCTACCTTAACTTTGTTACCCAGAGTTACCTTTGTTATTCTAGGTCTATTCTGGTTCCAGATGAATTTTAGGATTGTTTTTTCTAATTCTGTAGGATATACTGTTGGAATAAGAATTGCATTAAATCTGTATAACAATTTTGGAAATATGGCCATTTTCATTATATTGGGTCTTTCTACCCAAGAGTAAGGGCTATTCTTCCATTTTCTAATGTCCTCATCAATCTCTCTCTCTCCCTCCCTCTGTCTCTGTCTCTCTGTCTCTGTCTCTCTCTCTCTGTCTCTGTCTCTCAGTAACAGGAATCAAATTCACAACCTCATGCTTGCCAGGCAGGCACTTGTACCGCTGAGCTAAATCCCCAACCTCCCCTCATCAATCTCCTTTTTGAGAGTGTTATAGTTTTCAATGTAGAGGCCTTTTACTTGCTTCATTAGATTGATTCCTAGGTATTTCATTTTTTTTAATGTTATTATGAAAGATGTTGTTTCATTAATTTCTTTCTCATTGAATGTGTTATTTGGTGTACAGGAAGGCTATTGATGTTTTAATGTTGATATTGTATTCAGGTACACTACTGAATTTCTTTTTTAAATCTAGAAGTCTTTTCATGGAGTTTTTGGGGGCTTCTATATAGAGTACCATGTTATCTGTGAATATAACTTCTTCCTTTCCTGAAGAAATCAAAAGAAGAACAGAATAGAACAGCTAAACTAGAAACCCTGTTCACACTCATATAAAAACAAAAACAAACAGAAACAAACCAAAACAAAGCAAAAACAAAAACAGGAGAAAAATAAAAAAAGAAGAAAACTTTTTAAAAAGTTCACTTTAAGGTCTATCTCTACTGTCATTGTTAGACAATGTGGGCAGGCAGAGTCTAGGTCTAAAGTTATTAATCCTAGCAAGTCCGCTGTAGCTGTATGGCAGGGTAGTGGATAATCCCAGCAAGCCTACTTCAGTTCTACTGAAGTTCCAGGCTGATTTCTTGTTGTGCAAATGGAATTCACTTGAATAACCTGGAACACTCCATATGCCTCCTGCCAGCTTGAACTCAGTTCTTTGACCTCTTACAGACTTGAACTAGGCAGTCTCATCCTGACCTTGGGGACCACTAAATGGAACCAACCCATAGCTCTTCTGAGTTCCCAGCTCAGTTGGTCCCTTTCCAAGATGGCTTCCAGTTAATCTCCCTGTCCTGTGCGATGTCTGAACTCAAATAACTCTCCAGCCACTGCTGTCTGTTGTATCTACCGCTCTTTTCCACTGGTACATTTCTCCATGGAAATCTCTGTGATAAGCAGTCATTACTATGCTTCTGTACACAGTGTTCAAACAGGTTTGAGCTGCGCCCCCCATACAGTAAGTCTGGGTTCGGGGAGAAGATGCTGCCTACCACCTCCCTCTTCTTTACTGAAGTCTCTCTATTTGCTTTCCTCTGGGCTTCAGTTTTTGTTTCAGATCTTTTCTGGGTTCTGAGGACATGCTTCCCTCCTCTTCCTAACATTGCTATTATATTCCAGTGTCTGGAAACCAAATCTCAGAGAGGCTTTTTCATCACTCCACCATTTTCCCAGAAGTCCTAATGTTACATTTTAGTCATTGTCTGACAATTCCATTAAAATCACTTGTGATCCTATTTTTATTGGTTTTTCTTTTGATTTTTGTATCATGTGGTATTGTTAGTCAGCCCAGAAATTTGTGATTGAATAGCAGACATTGTGGATCAATAACTATAGAGGTTCTGGATGATTTTATATTCCTTCAAAAGCTATTTTTTCTGTTGGCAGAGAGCTACATTCCAGTGGATCACCCTGCTACTTTTAATGAGTTGTTTCAGGTTTTGTTGGGAAAAATTTATTTCAGTCTTAACCTTTACTCCTCTGCATTGTTCTTACTCCTACCGTGCTTTGTCTGTAAGCTCTCAGCTGAAAGTTGGAATATTTATCAAGTTTATATTAGGAGAAACTGACCTCTACCTCTGTCTCTCAAGACAGACAGCTGACAAAACCTCTACATACTGTTTTATCCTCAGGGCTGGTGCTTACTTAGGTGTCTGGACAGTTGAGGTATTGCTCAGCAATTTGAAGAAAATTTTTACTGAGATTTTGTGCTCACTTTTCTGTGGTTACCTGCTCCTAGGATTTTACCCCAAAGCCCCTGCTGCTTTGGCTGGTATAAACATTGACCTTTTCCTCTTCCCTGTCAGTTCTCTGTGCTGGGATTTTGAAAAATTCCCTTCTGGAGGCAGCTGATAAAAATGTATATGTTGCCTTCAAATCTTCCTTTCTGTCAAGTATCATAGATTTTTAGCTCTTACCTCTATTGATTGTTTTGAATAGCTTAAAACTTGTTCAAACAATTGTTATGTTATGTTTTTCAGCTTTTATAGTATTTTGTTGGGATAGTTATTTTGCCAAAACTTAGTCTAGTCTTAGTTTTTTAAAAAATTGCAGTTTTTACTCCTCACAAAGCATGTCCCAGGTGTACAACTCTCAGCCAAATATTGATTTCATTTTCAAACATATATTACTCTTTCCTATTGGATTGTAAAGTCCATATGGGACAAGATTTTATCCAATTCATAAAAAATGGCTTATTGTGTTAATCCTATGTAATAATTTAAGACAACAATAATGTGTTTGAAATATGTGTTTCCACTTAGGAATGTAGAATATTTTCCTATTTTTTCCTGTTGCCTATTTGTTTATTTACCACTGTTTATTTCTGAAGAGCAGAATTGAGAGGTGGAACAAAGACTTTTTTTGCGATTTATCACTGCTCTTTGACTTGAAGTGATATACATGTATTATCCTTAAAAATTATACAAAATACAATTTTTAATTTAATAAAGTAATGTTAGAGTGTTCCTCAGTCCAAATTGAAGCTGATCAGTGATCACAGAGCCTTCCCATATCTCTTCTGTTCTTTCCCAATGTGCCCCTACTCCAATTATCAACATCCTCCCCTGGAGGGGTGTAGTGAAACTGTACTGAAGCATCAGTATCACTAGAAGTTCCCAGTTTACATTAGAGATCACTCTGGATTCTGGCGAGTGTATAATGACTCGTGTCCATCATTATAGTCACATATACAATTGTCCCACTGACCTAACATTTCTCAGTGTTGTGTTCACCCCTCCTTCCCATCCCAACCCCTAATGGCCACTTTTCATTCTCTTCATAATTTTTTCTTTTCCAAAATGTGGTATAGTTGGACCGATATAGCATGTAACCTTTTTAGACTGAGCTCTTTCACTTAGCAATATGTATGTAAGGTTTCTCCATGTCTTTGTGTGACTTGATAGCTCATTTATTTTTAGCATTGATTGTATAATAGTCCATTATCTGGATCTACCAGACTAGTTATCAATTCACCGACTAAAGGGCATTGTAACCGGTTCCACATTTTGGCAGCTGTGAATAAAGTTGCTATAAATATTTGTGTACAGGTTTTTGTGTTGACAGACGTTTTCAGCTCCTTTGGGGGTCAGTACCAGGGAATATAATGAAAGGGTCATATCATAAAAATCTTAGTTTTTTTTTTAAGAATCTGCTATGTTCTCTTCCCAAGTGACTGTACCATTTTGCATTCCCACCAGCATCGCTGCTATACAGCTGTGCCCACACTCACCATTCTAACAGGTATTGGTGGTATCCCAGTGGTGTTTTAGTGTGCAATTCTAATGACATATGGTGTTGACCAAATTTTATATGTTTATTTTTCCATCTGTACATCATCTTTGTTGAGATATCCATTCAGATATTTGCACGTTTTAAAAAGTGGGTTCTTTGTTTCATTATTGACTTTTAAGAGTTTTTTGTATACTTTGGAAATTAGTCCTTCCTATTTTTGGGAAGTTTCAGATCGGAGTGTGATATCTGGTATCCAATGAGTGCTTTCTTTGCACTGTAGAAGGAGGAAGGACAGAAGAGGAGACTCACTGAGCACAGCTCTTCTTTTATAAAGGCCCTAATCTCATGTATGAGGGAAGAGCTTTCATAGCCTAACCACCTGTTAAAGACCCCCAAACTCTTAATATGTCACCTTGGCAATACCTGAGCTTTGAAAGGGACACATTAAAATAATACCACTTTTTTTTTCCTTTCATTTTTTCTAAGCTTGGTGGTAGTAGCGGCATGCCTTTGAGGAATAGTGGCATTAGCTCATCTCTGAATTTCTTGTAAAATTAAGCAGTGAATCCTTTAGAAACTGAACTCTACTTGTTGGTAAGCTTTTAATTAGGTTGTTGGTTTCAATGGCTGATATTGAGTGATTTAGAATTCTTATATCTTTTTGATTCAGTTTTGGCAATTCATATATCTAGGAATATGTCCATTTCTTTTGTTTTCCATTTTATTAGAATAAATATTCTCAAAGAAAGTATTAATGTTCTTCTGAATTTCTGTAGGATTTGTTGTGAGTCACAGTTTTCATTCCTAATTGCATGTATTTGACTCTTTTTATTCATTTTTTATGAGGTTGGCTAAGGGTTTATCAATTTTATTTGACCTCTCAAAGAATTACTCTTTGATTCTTTGTATTGTTTTTGTAGTCTCTATTGCATTAATTTTTGCTATAATCTTTGGATTTATTCCCTCTACAAGTACTGAGCTTGACTTATTTTTCCCAAAGTTTAGGTTGTTTGTTTGAGCTTGTTCTGTTTTCTTGATATGAGAATTCACCACTATAAATTTCTCTCCTAGGACTGCTTCTATCACATCTGATAGTTCTGATATGTTGTATCAGAATCATCATTCAATTATAAAGTTTAATTTCTTATTTAACTTTTTCTGTGACCTATTGGTTGTTCACTAGGATATTATTTAATTTCCATTATTGGTGAATTTCTTGTGGTATTTTTGCCATTGATTTCCAATTTCATTGCACTATCATCTGATAATATGAGTGGAATAATTTCATTTTCTTTGCATTTACTTAAGCATGGCCTATGAGCTAGCATGTGGTCTGTTTGGGAGAATGTTCCATACGGAGCTGAGAAGAATGTGTATTCTGACGTTGTGGGGTGGAACACTCTGTAGACACCTACTAAGTCCATTTTTTCATAGGTTTGGTTCAGTTCTGATACTTCTTGGTTGATTTTTTGTATAGTTGATTTGTCTGTTTGTGAAAGTGGGGGTACTACCATTCCCCATTACACTCGTGTTAGTACTTATTTGATCTTTCATGTCTACTAGTATTTGTTTTATGTAGTTGGGTGCACTTGTGTTTGGTGCATATATATTTATGATTGTTACTTCTTCTTATAACCTTTCCTTAACAAGTATGCAGTGATCTTCTTTTTTCATTTGATTAGTCTTAGCTTGAAGTTTCTTTGTTTTCAATCAGCATTGCTACCCCAGTCTTCTGGGATGCTGTCTCCTTAAGCATTGTTTTCCATCATTTGATTTCTCAGTCTATGAATTCCTTTTAGAGTTAAGTGTTTTTCTTGTATGCAACTATTGTTGAATCTAGTTTTTTGACTCATCCTGCCAGTACATTTCTTCTGATTGGTGAATTGAGACCATTTATATTAATGGCTACCATCAATATGTAATGGCTCATCATTAACATATTATTTTCCTCTTGTTGGTTTCCTGTCTCCCCCTCCATTTTATTGCTTTCCTTCTCTGGTAGAATTTTCCTTTTGGTGTTCTTGGGATTGTGGTCTTTTTTATTGTTTATAAAATATCCTTCAGAATGTTTTGGAGAGGTGGTTTGTTGGTCATGAACTTCTTCAGGTGTTCTTTGTCATGGAAGTGTCTTATATTTCCATTGATTTTGAAAGATAGTTTTTAGGGTACATCAAACTACATTGGAAATTGTTTTCCTTCAGTACTTGAAGTACTTCACTCCAATCTTTCCTTGTGTTTTGATGTCTCTGTGATTCTGATGGGCTTTTCTTTATGGGTGATTCATTTCTTTTCTGTAACAGCTTTTAAAATTTTGTTTTTGTGCTGAGTTTCTTAAATCTTGATTATTATATGTCTTCATGCAGGTTTATTTTAGTGATGAATAATTGGAGTTCAGTGTGTCTCTGTTATCTAAATGTCTAATTCTTTTTCCATTCTGGGTAAGTTTTCTGCCATTACTTATGTTAACAGATTTTTTTAAATGTCATGTGTATTTTCTCCTGTGATTTCATTGACTCTTATCAGTCTTATATTGTTCTTCTTTGCATCATCTTGAAGTTGTTGGATTGTTTCATGGTCCCTTGCTATTTTTTGAGATTTTTGTTTTTGTGATCACTAACAGAATTTCTGTCTTCTAGGTATAATATTTTATTTTCCCTTTTGTTCAGTCTATTTTGTAAACTCTCAATGAAATTTTTAATTTCCTGGATCTTTGAATCTGTTTCATGGATTCCATTTCTTTCCTATGTTTGGTATTTATGGTTTCCATCATTTTCCTATGCTCCTCTTTTAAAAAAAAATGAAATCTATGCCTACTTTAGGTTTGCCATAATTACAGACATCATCTCTTTATTCCCTGGGTAGTTATTTCTTCCTGATTTCCTAATTTTTTTTTTTTAACTTCTGGTGCTCTCATTCCAGGTAATTCAGGTGGCTGGCTTTGATTTCTTGTCTTTGTTCCTGGACTTTTTCTAGGTGTGGTGGAGGTTTGGGGCTGCATTTTGCTTTGGTACCGTGTTGTTTTCTATTTTTAAATTTTGTTCTGTTTTTTGTGCTGATGCTTGTAAGTTTCTTATAGTAGATTGCTTTATTTCTACCCTTGAGGCTTTTGTAGGGGATGTCTGTTCCTCAGATATGTTTTCTAGGTGTAGGTGGTTCTTGGTCTTTTTTCTGTCCCAATTTATTAAGGATGCAGCATTGCTGTCTATTTGACTCAGCACCCAGTCCTTTGATACTGGATTACGGTGATGATTATGACCCCAGACAAGAGAGAACAACTGAGTACAAGTATGAATGACATCTTTGTGAAAGTAGCACAATTCAAAATAATGACAGAATCAAGCACAACCTAAAACCTGACAAACTGTGGTAACAATTAATTTGGTATCTTTAACCATAGGGTCAAAGCCCAATATTATTCAGGAGCTTGTACACATTTCCCTTTAGTAGAGTTATTTAACCCTGTAGTAGGGAAATTTAAGAGGGATAGCGAAAACAGAAAGGTAAATGAAGAAAGACATTGTGGAGGCAAGGCTGGAGGACCGAGCATGATTACCCATGTTTTGGGAAATTGGGGCCAGGTGAGACAGAATAAAGGAGAAAGCAAAAGCTTATCAAAGAGACCAGAAAGACTAGAGAGAAAGTTCACTCACATGCTAATACTATAAAATCAAGAGAGGTGAGGGAAGATAGAAGGAAGACAAATAGGTTAGACTAAGAATAAAGTAAAGAACTAAATAACTTAAAAAAAAAACCCTGTTGGTGTCTGTGTCTCTCTCCTGGCTTTTGTGGCACCCTTAGACAATGACAGTCCTCCGTCCTACTCAGTTCTGCTTCCACTGGCGTGTCTGTCTGTCCACTCACGCTGCTTGTTGTTGGGAGGGTAGGGCAGGGTTTGTGGGCTGTCTGCTCCTGCCTCACTGAGGAAGAAGCTCATCCCATTGTGATCTCCTTTTCTGCATTGTGATCTCCTTTTCTCCTGGCTGGCTGCTGAACAGGAGGGGCTGTGCTGTTCCACTCACTATCTTCACTGCCTCTGCCACTGTTGTGCACCACTGCACTGCTGTGATCCCTAAACTTACAGAGACACACTGCTTCTGCTACCATTTCGGAGGCAGCCCAGAAGGCTGCTTGGTCTGCTAGTCCTAGTGGGGGTGGGTGGGAGAGCCATGGCTGTTTGAGTTGTGCAAGTCTGTATTCATCTCACTAATTTCAGGGCAGGGAGGTTCATGGATTGCCTCTGCTGTGATCACTAAGCTTGTCTTTAGGGGTTCCCATTAGTTAGGGCATGTGACATAGAAGAAAACCTGGAAGCCCATGGGGGAGGGAGCAAAGTGCTGGCAAAATTGGCTGCCAGCCTGCCTGCTGCGTCCTCTGTGTAGAAGAGAGCGTAAGAGGCAAAAACCCTTGTATCCCAAATCTGTCCAATTTGGCTAGAGTTAGCCACACTTCTGCAGTCCATCTGGTTCTTGGAGGCTTCACAACATGGCAAGTTGCTCAGCACGCAGGGTGCATACCGCCGGCCGTCCTGTGAGTTGCATTGCTGTTTTGTAAAGTCCTATGTGTATGTTCTCTTTGATCTATGAGACTCTTTTTTTCAAATTGATTTGGGCATCAAGATTTATATCCCTCCCTTTCCTTTTTCTTTAACCATGTTTTTAGTGGATTTTCTTTCAGTAGTTCCAGTGTGGCTTCTCTTCTAGCTAGCCATGTTGAATCTCCTTGATCTGGTAAATTAAAAAATATTTCTCCATGTATATCTTAAACAAGTTTTAAACATTTAAGTGATGTGTGGCTCCACTAATTGTTTATAAAGGTATATAACTGTTTATAAATCTTGTGGATTTTCCCTGTTATTAATTGCAAAACTTAACTTCCATCCATTTAATGCCATTTGGTTTAAATTTATCTGTTTCTTATGTCAGTTTATAATTTATTTTATTAAAAATTATGTGGGAAAAATAGGGAGACATTTTATTTATTTATTTTTGTCTTTTTGAGACAGGGTCTTGCTATATGATTCAGGCTGGCCTTGGGCTTACTTTGTAGCCCAGGTGGGTCTCAAACTTGCAACAATCCTCCTGCCTCAGCCTCCCAAATCCTGGGGTTACAGGAATGTGCCACCACAACTAGCTTTTTTTTTCCTTCTTTCAAAAAAAAATTTTTTTTTTTTTGGTACCAGGGATCAATCCCCATCCAGGCAGGTACTTGTGCCACTGAGCTAAATCCCCCGCCCTGGGAGAAGTTTTCTGAGAGTGCTTTGAGACTCTTACTTTCCTATCTCCTTCCTCTGCATATGTAACTTTTGTAATAAGATGCAGTAGATGGCTTCACATCCTAATTTAGCCTTCAGGATGCTACACCTCTGAATGATACAGACCTAATAAGATTCATGTGGGACCAGAGAAGCGCAATGGAAGAGCTTCAAGTGGTGAGTGTTTCATCCACGCAGTTCTCACGAGGCCATCCTGAGCATCACAGTCATAAACACGGTGGATCAGAGTCTTGGCTGAAGTTGTGGTAAGAGGAAAACACAGAGCCCAACATTTTTCTTTCTTTTTTTTTTTTTTTTTTGTCTTTTTGAGACAGGGTCTTGCTATGCGGTTCAGGCTGGCCTTGAGCTCACTTGTAGCCCAGGCTGATCTCGAACTCACAATGATCTTCCTGCCTCAGCCTCCCAAGTGCTGGGATTACAGGAGTGAGCCACCATGCCTGGCCCAACATTTTTCTAAAACTCCTGAGGAAGCCATACTTCACCCTGGGAACAGCATTGGGCTGTTTCACTGCACACTGCACCTGTGTGAACAAATCCTGATGCCCATTACTCTTGATTGTGAAGGCTCTTGATGAGTGTATGCATATCATGTGAAACTCTAAAAATGATATGCTACACTTGTCTTTGTGAGTGCTATTCCCAGAATAGCACAGTTCTTTGAAATCTGCATTTAAATAAGCTTCATGATTTGTAGAAGGTGAGAATGCTCACACCTGCTTTGCAAATTGATAAACTGTGCCCTAAATTCATAACAGGTGGTTTGCTTGAAATCAGGTAGTGAGTCAGCCGTGGGGCTATCAATAGATTCCAGCTGTTCTGTTATCCACTTTCTCTGAATACCCTTTGCATGCTAGTCTAGTTGGGAAGAAAGTTTGTAGTAGGAGAGGGTTGGTAGCTTAACCTTGAGGCTATTGCAGTTTTCTGTGTGTATGTGTGTGTACACATTGATGTGTTTCTGTGTTTGCCTGTGTTTTCTGAAATATTTTTGCCAAGTGGTATCTTCTTCCCACTTCCCAGATGGTAGTTCTAATTTTTTTTTCCTTTTGGAAATTACTCACAAATCAGAAGGCTTTACTTCCCAATTGACAGATTTTTAACAGAAGCTGGTAGGTGACTACCCTCCACCACCCACTCTTCCCCACTCCAACAATGGTTGGGCATCTTCGGATAGTGGCAATAAGTGACACGGCATTCAGCTTTTTGAAAGATGTTAAGGCAGGAGGAAAATGTGATCATCACCAAAAAGATTCTGTATACAAATTGAAATAGATCTTTCTGCTCCAGTAAATATATTTTTTGTCAGTCTGTCTCTGACTCCTTTAATTGCAGCAGCTCCTGTTTAATAGAGTAGTTTTGCCCATTTATATGGTGCTTCCAGGGAGGGAAAAGCTAGTCCTGAAAGTGTTACAAACGGAACCTGCTCATAAAATACTGACAATCTAACCGCCGTAAAAAACAATGAATCCTCTATCTGGAAATTATTGTGAAATGTCCTCAATAAAGGATAAAAAAAAGTCATCATACCAGTCCAGATTCTGCCTAGCTTTGTGTTTTAAAATTTGTTCTTCTTTCTGCTTCACACAATTATATTTGAACTACCAGTTTCAGTTCTTGCTAGAAGCAGAGTGTAGCTTTGATCAGTCTGTGACACGGTAAGACTTTCATTTGGTTATTTATTTATCACATTCAAAGGCGGGTTTAACCTTTATATCCATTGTTGAAAAGTATATTATTATTGATTGAAACCAAGCATTGATGAAACAAAATGGATTTTCAGACAGTGGCTTTTCATACCTATAACGTAAAAAGCTGCAAAGAAACTAAATCAGGACCATGATTTGTCTGTTGCATTTGGTTGTTAACAAGCATCAGAGATGCCATGTTATTTGATTTCAAGTTGAATAGTATGTGCTGTGGAACCAGAATACATGGGATTGAAAGCAACTCTGGGCATGTCAACTACTCTGTGCCTCCGTTTCCTTGTGTATTAAATGAGGGAGATAATAGTATCTGTCTTCATACTATAATATTGTCCTGAGGATATTTGTAAAGCACATAAACAGTGAGCAGGTATTTTAACTATTGCAATCTATTTAGTTTAATATTTTGCACATTTTCTTTAAAAGACCCTTTGAAAATATATGCAATGTGTTTTAAAAAATAGAACATTATAACACAAAACTAAATATAAGCCTTCTTTCTGTATTAAACACAGCCATGCTTTTAAAACTGACTCCTGTTTAGTAGAGTTCAGAGAAAGAGACTTGCCAATCTGGATTTTGAGTGAGCTAACTGCATTAATTTGCAGGTCTATTCACATTTAGCACAAACACTATACTTAGAAAAACACTGTGGAGCTGTTCAGAAATGGGGATGATGTTCACAGTATATTTTAAAGGTGGAAAAAAATAGTCCAACTTCATTTGAAAGGCAAATAGTTACCACTCTACCTGTACAGGTAGGTAGTTGAACTTGAAGGCATCTCTTTACTTTTGCTGATCATGAAAACAAGAAAAGCAGTTACCAGCTCATGAAAAGACTAATGGTATTTCTGAGCTGAAAGTACTTTAGGAACCATAAGAATCCCTTGATGTGACCATTGAGGAAACTGACACCTAGAGAACCCAGTTTATTTGTTCTAAATTGTGTGAATAGGGGATGATAGACGACATTTGCTATGACTCATGCAGTGATTCAATGGAAACTCACTCTGGGAAAATTAGACAATTTTGATAAAGTGGTAACTTGCAGTGACCCTTGACACCAGAGAGACAGGCCTTGTATAGGATGTAATTATGGGTGGCATCTGAATTTGTGAGAGTTTGGTCCAAAGAAGAAAATTTTAGATTATTTTATCTTTCAAAACACTGCTGGAACATGTTCATAATATTCATACTACCCAACTCCATATATAGAAATTAGATTACTAGTTGGCTAGAGCTGGAAAGGAGAGGAATTCAAGGGTAGAGGAGTTAGTGATGGGTAAAACATGAAGTTGCTTTTTTGGGGAGATGTGTTGCAATGTTCTTTGATTGTAGTGATGGTTGCATAGCATTGAATTGAACTGAACACTTTAAATTGATGAATTGTATGCTGTTATGTCATTATATTTCAACAAAGCTGTTTAAAACGAAAGTTCTCCCAAATACAATATAAACTGTCCCACATAGCCATCTTTTAGGAATTGATGAAAGATTTACTATTCTGAGGGTGAACCTGGCTGAGAATCATACCCAAATCACAAGTCCTTACTTTGCCTGTGACTTTCAGGGTGATACAGCTGTACTGTGTCTTAGAGACTTTCTCATTTCTGAGGCACAGTGCTTGATGTTCACCACTCTAAGGAGGAAAGGTTTATTTTGGCTTACAGTTTACAGAGGTTTTAGACCATAGTCTTGGCTGACTCCAAAGCAGGTTGGGGAAGCAGAAGAGCATGGCAGAGGACAATTGCTTACAGCATCCACAGGAAGCAGAGGTTGAACAAGGGAGGAGAGAAGGAGAGAGACCCTTCCAGGTCATATACCCCCAGTAATCCACCTCCTTCAACAAGCGTCCACCTCCCGATGTCACATTTAGCCCTAAATCCTTCAGTAGACGAATCCACTGATGAGTATCATGTCCCTATGACCCAATCACTTCCTTAAAACCCCACCCTTGACTACATGAGGCTTTGGAGGGATGTCTAGATATAAACCGTAACCTACTGTCTTTCCAAGTGGCCTAGAATATTCATAGGCATACGTATCTATAGGGGTAAGTACAGAGTGCAAAAGGAGGAGGAAAAAGGGAATGAAATCCAAAATTAGGTTTGTCTTATGATGTGAAGGGTAGGTGGGAAATAGATTGTGAGGATCAAGCTTGAAGCACCTTGGATGTGGGTAAAGTTGAGAGTGGGATTGTGGGGGTAGAGATCATTTTAGACACAGAGTTGAAGATCTGAAGACAAAAAAAGGAAATGACACAAAGGGGGAGGCACATGAAACAGTACAAGGCAGGGCAGAAGCTGGGGAGGAAAAAGGATTAGAGGTAGGTGTCAAAGCATTTATTCAGAGTTTGAAAAAGGGACTGGAAGCTACTCTGCTGGTTGTCAATGTAAAGGTGGCAGTTGAAGCTCTTACTGACATAAGAAGGTCATTTAATTCTAGGAAATGTCTCATTTCTTCTTTAATTTTTCTCTGGGACCCCCTGACCCACTGATTATTCAAGAGTGTGTTGTTTAATTCCTGTGCATTTTTATATTTTCTGTTGCTATTGATTTCTAGTTTCACTAGAATATGAACTGATATACATGTAAAATTTCAATTCTTTTGCATTTACTTAGGTATTATTGGCTTGTATGTGGTCTACTTTGAAGAAAGTACCATATGATGCCAAAAAGAATGTGTTTTATGTTGTTTTGTGGTGGAACACTATATATATCCATTAAGTTCATTTGTTCAAAGGTTTGGTTCAACTCTGATATTTCTTTGTTGATTTTTCTTTAGTTGATTTGTTTGTGATGATTTGGTTTTTGAGGCCCTCCATTATAATTGTGTTGATGTTTATGTTTTATGTTCATTGGCATTTATTTTATGAGGTTGCATGCACTGTAGATTGGTGCATGGATGTTTATAATTGTTATCTATTCTTATTCCATTAACCAACACATAATGTTCTTTGGTTGTTTTGATCAGTTTTGGTTTGAATTTCACCTTTTTAAAAAAATAGAATAATTAATGCTGCTTATTTTGGGGTTCTAATGCATGAACTATTGTTTTCTATCTTTTGAATTTTTAGTCTATGAATTTCTCTGTGTTAAATACATTATGTACAGCATGCTATTGGATTTTATTTCTTGACCCGTTCTGCTAATCTGTGTCTTGTTTAGTAAAGTGAGTCCATTTATGATGATTGTTATAATTGATAGGTATTGACTTACTCCTGTCATTGCATTGTTTTCCTGTTGTTCTGGTTTTTTTTTTTTCTACTTGATTATTAGCTCTACCTGATACATTGATTTCATTGGACTTTTTGGTTTCGTTAGCTTCACTGTCTCCTTGTAGTATGTTTTAGAGTATTAGTTTTGTGGTCATGAAATTTGCTTTTTCATGGAAATACCTTATTTTGACATCAATTTTGAAAGATAATGTTGCTGGATGTAATAATATGAGTTGGAAGTTCTTTCTTTTCTTTTTTTGTCTTTTTGAGACAAGGTTTCACTGTGCAGTTCAGGCTGGCCTTGAACTCACTTTGTAGCCCAGGCTGGTCTTGGATTCACAGTGATCCTTCTGCCTCAGGTTCCTGAGTGCTGGGATTACAGATGTGCACTGCCACACCCAGATGAAGTCGTTTTCTTTTAAAGCTTGCAACACTTCATCCCAAGCTCTCCTCATCTTTAAGATTTTTATTGATAAATTTGTTGAAATTCTGGTGGATTTTCCTTTAAAGGTGGTTAATTGCTTTTCTCTAGCATATGCTTAAGATTCTGTTCTTGTGCTGGATTTTTGATATTTTAATTTTTATGTGGTATGGAGTGGTTTTTACCTGATCATGGCTATTGGAGGTTCTGTATGATTCACTCATCTGTAAGTTAACTTCCTTTTCCTTGTCTGAAAATTTTCTCCTCTTGCTTCTGTTAACAAGATTTTATTCCCTTTTTGCAGTCTTCTAAGTTTTCATGAATTCAAATTACTCCTAGGTTAGTTTTCTTTGAATCATCTAGCAGCTGTTGGATTCATTTTCCATGTTTTTATATTATTTTACAATATCTCTCATTAATTGATTCTTGACTATAGTCTTGTCCTCTAGATTTGATACATTATCTTCACATGCATTGCTTCTGCTGTGCATACTTTCAGTTGTATTTTTAATATCCTGAATTTTTGTTTGAAACATTTTTTATGAATTCCCATTCTTTTCTATGTGCATGTGGAGTGTTTCCATTGTCTTAAATGAGCATGACTTTGATGCCTCTTTGTATCCCTCCAAAACCTTTCAGTATCAAAAAAGGGAGAACTGATGTTACTGCAATTGCTTGTTGGTTATCTGTTATCTGCTGAGGGCAGGCATTTGATTTTTCTACCATTGTAAATCTGATATTAGGAATGCACTTGATATGTCATAGAGTGTATTAGTCAGAATTCCCATTCCTGGGGCATAATACCTTGCACTTACAACTTAAAGGAGGAGAGGTTTAATTTAGCTCAAATTTCAGGGAATTCATTCTATGATCAGCTGGTTCCATGGCAAAAAACCTTATGGCAGAAGGGTGTGGTGAAATTGAGATGCTTAGTTTTTTGAGACTGGGAAGCACAGCAGAGAAGTGGTAGCATAAAAGAAATAGGGAGAAGGAGCCAGATAGCACCCAAGATCCCATCTGCATGAGCCACTCAGACTCATCCGGAAATGTGATCCATCAATCCCCCAAGCAGCTCCCAAGACAGTCAAGTTACTGCTTAAGCTTAGTGTTAAGCAGATGGTCTTACAAGTAAGTGAATTTCTCTCCATTTTCTTTCCTTTTCTTATCCTATTTTCAAATTAGAGTGTAGCTCCATGTTGTAGGCAGTTTTTTTTTTTTGAGAAAATAAAACCAAATGAGAGAAAACAAAATGGGGTTAGTCAAAACAACAGGATGGGCATAGTAAATGACTTAAAACCAAAATACAAGGTGATCAACAATGGTTACCATAATGTCTCTTGTTATCTTTAGTAGAATTGCCCATATCAGGCATAATGAAATTGAACATAGAAGTACAGAACAAAATCAATAAAAATAAAGCATTGGAGACTTTATAGGACTCCAAAAGAAGATAATAGTCAAACCAGAATGGATATCATAGTGAATCTTATTGTCTTCAAAGTAGTTGCCTATACTATCAAACATAACAGATTCAAATAAAATCAATCAAGGCAAGACAGTGAAAGCAATACAGGGCTTCAAATTAAGTTAATAGGAAATAAAAAATGGTTACCATAGTATATCCTGCTATCTTTGGAATAGCTGTCTATGCCATCAAATCTAGTATAAGTAGACAGACTGGAACAGAATATAACCAAATTAAACAAAGCAGTGCAAAAAATAATGGGTTTCAAATCATGATACAAGATTAACAGTGTCCTTTGCCTTCCATTTTTAGACAGTTCTTCCTCTTTCACTTTCCCAGGGTGCATTGTGCATTTTTTTTTTTATCTCACTAACTCCTTTAGTTTTTAGACTAAGCATAACCTACTATTTACCTAGATGGTTCTGAACCTTTTTACCCCTGAGCATGATCTCAAGTTGTATCCATTTACTTACAAGAGTCTCAAGATTTTCCTTTCTTAGAGCTGAGTAGTTCTCCATTGTATAAAAGTGTTGCGTCTTTCCAACCAATCTGCAACTGAAGGGCAGTCTACCCCCACTTTTTTTCTGTTTCCCTGTCACCTAAAGCATTATTTTCTCATCTTTGACTTTCTATCCATAAACCCTGTTTCAGGTTAAGTACATTTCTTATATAGAACATCTTGATGGACCCTATCTCCTGATCTACTATGCCTGTGTTTCTTTTTATTAGTGTATGAGACCATCTATGTTAGTGATTATGGCCAACCTTTTCTGCCTCATCTCTGCCATGCTATTTTTATGGCATTGGTTGTCTACTTTTCCCTTTCATTCCAATGTCTGCCCTGTTCAGTGAGCCCCCTCTGCCACTGTTCCTGAAAACATGGTCTTTTTTCTCTCTTTCTAGAATGTCCTTCAGTATTTTTTGTAGGGTTGAATTGGTGGTCATGAACTCTCCCACTTCCTCTTTGTCATGGAAGCATCTTGTTTCTCCATTAATTTTGAGAGATAGTTTTGTAGGGTACATCAATTTTGGTTGGAGGTTATTATCTTTCAGGGCTTGGAATACTTAGGTCCAAGCTCTTCTTGATTTGATGGTTTGTGTTGAGAAGTCTGATTCTGATGGGTTTTCCTTGATCTGTTTCTTTTCTCTGACAGCTTTTAAAATTCTGTTTTTGTGTTGAATTTCTGGGATCTTGATTATTATATGTCTGGATATAGATCTGTTTTGGTTATAGCTGGCTGGAGTTCTGTATGCCTCATATATCTAGATATCATTTCCTTTTCCTATGCTTGAGAAGTTTTCTTTAATTGTTCCTGTAAATAGCTTTGGTATTTCATTTGTGTTTACCCCTGATTCTTCACTCACATTTTTTACTCTTAAATTATAGATTCTTTTGTCATCTTCTAGCCTTTGTATTGATACTTCCTGGTTCCTTGTTATTTTTAAAAGATCTTTCCTTTCAAAATAGCAACTTGCAAACCTCTCTTCAAGGTTTGATAGTCTATCTTTAGTTTCTTTCAAGCAGTTTTTCCAGCTTTCAAGGGAGTTTTTAATTTCCTGGTAATCTCTTTGAATCTGTTTCATGTATTCTAAATTTTTAAAAATATTCTTCATCAAAGGTTTCCCTCCTTTTTCTGTGCACCTCTATTCTTCCATCTGTGTCTTCTTGAGAGGTGCATTTATTTTATTTTATTTCTTTTATTATTTTTCTTATATCTTCCTTTACTTGTATTAGTATTTCTGTTTTGAGTTCTTTTATAATGTCACGAAGATATTCCTTTATGTCAGATCACATTTCTTCAGAAACTGCGGGTGTGCAACTCCCGATCTCTTCTGTGTTTACCTCTCCTGGGCCAGTACTGCTTAGGTTAGGGGTTGGAGACTTACTTTTGTTTCTTCCTCTTGTCATGTTTCTGGTTTCTTCCATACAAGTGGATAGTAGGGTCCCTGGCACTTCTGTATTGGTTCTAATTTCTCTGAAGCATGCTGGTTAGGGATTGCTGGTGAACTCTGGAGTACAAGCCAGGGGTGTGGCAGCCTGGCCTCTCCCTTCTGAGCTGGTCAACCAGAAGAGTCTTCACCATGTTAGTGTGTGTTGTGTGGTCAGGGCCGATTAGCAATAGCTTTTGAGAAACCTTGGTCTTGGCTGTTGGATCACACAGGGGCAGAACTCAGTCCAACCAATTGTTACCAATCTGCTCTGTGCCAGGAACGACTGAATGAAGTTGGCTGCAGTTCTGGTTCCGGGATTATCCTGCTTGACTCAAAAATGGTGCCTGGCCAATTGCACATTCCCATGGGAGGACTGAGTTCCCCACACTCACTGCAAGTGACTGCAGTTCTCCAGTCCACCGCTCCCCTCCATGACCACATCCTCCCACCAAGGTCCTTGGGTTTGCCAACCCCGACTTCACTGTGACCGTGCATCTTCAGATTCCAGTGGCGTTTCGCCTCTAGTGGGACCAGTTCTGGTGAGAGCATGTCTTGCAACTACCTTCTGTCTAAGTTTTTCTCTTCTCCTCCTCCTCTTCTTCTTCTTCTTCTTCTTCTTCTTCTTCTTCTTCTTCTTCTTCTTTTTCTTTTTCTTTTTCTTTTTCTTCTTCCTTTCTTCGTTTCACTTTAGTTTCTTCCTGGGTTGAGAGGATCCATCTCCTTCCAACTGGTCTTTTCCAGACTGTGACATTCCAGCATCTGGGCTATTTCTCTCAGAGAGGCTCTTTACTTTGCTGCTTATTGATCTGCCATCTTCCTAGCTCCACCTGTAGGCAGAGTTTTTACAGGGCCCAACAATACCAATAATTTTATCCTGTAAACATCTCTGTTCAGTATGTTTCTGTTTGCAGCGCAGTTTACTGATTCTGAGTCCATACTTGCCTTAGCAGGAGAGAACCACAACCAGTACTCTCTGCTTTGTGTATAGAAAGGAAACACTGTGTTCTATGATTTTTGTCAGTCCTAAGACTGTGGACAAGCAAGGACTCCCTGGGTCCCTTATTGATGTCTGTTTGCTTTTGTCATCTTTATTTTGAGGCCCAGGCTATTGTCTGACCTCCACTGTTCTCTGGTCCCTGAGGAATGGAGCCGTTGGTATCTGCGCTTTGTGTTTACAAAGGAGAAGAGAGTGATGGAAAAGAATGTGGACTTGGGAGTCCAAAAGAACTTACTTGTTGATAAAAATTTCTGAGCCTCAGTAATGTCATCTGTTGAGTGCAGATACACTAGCTATCTCTGAATATAAGCTTTAGTAAGAGACGGTATTATGTATCAACTGATGAATATAATCAGTCTCCCATATCTACAGCTCCATATCTGCCTACTTAACCAACCATGGATTGAAAATATTTGGAAAAATATCTGCACTGAATTTGTGTAAACTTCATTCTTCTTATTGTTGTTCCCTAAGCAATACAGTATAGCAACACTTTATGTAGAATTCACATTGTAGTAAGTTATAATTCAGAGATGATTATATGAGAAGGTTGTGTATGTCATGGTGGAGGACCATCTAATGACTCCCCTTGGATAAAAAGCAATTATCTCCATTTTGCCTAAACCTATCCCTGCCTCCATGTACTGATACATATGGAGCTGGCTAGGTGGGATGAGCCTCTAGATAAGAGGCTATGACTTCCCAGGGCAGAAAAATTTACATGTCAGAACTGAAGCACTGACCCCAAAACAAATACTCTTTGTGCATATCCTTCCTCTACATATTGCGGAGGTGATCTAACCCAGCTCAGCACTCGTACTTCCCATCTTTCTCACAGTCAGTCATCCTCAAGGCACTCCCTTCTTTATGAGTTAATAAAATCTGGGTTGAACCCTGCATGGGTCAAAGCCTTTGTTCCAGTGAACCACTATCTTGGCTGGACCTAGGACCCCCTTAGCTCCTCATAACTATAAATATATCTTAGTATTTTTATTCTTTTTTTTTATACCAGTGATCGAACTTGTGACCTCACGCTTGCTAGGCAGGAGCTTGTGCTGCTGAGCTAAATCCCTGGCCCTTGTATCTTTATTTTTACCACAGGTTTCACTGAAAGTGATGGATTGGGATTGCCAAAATTCCAATAACTTTTCCATGAGAGTACAAATATAAACTTCCCAGACTGAGACAAGGTCTGGGGAGGGATCCTTATAGGTCATATGCAAACACCATACCATTTTATATAATGGACTTGAGCATCCTGAGGTTTTAGTATTCATGGGGAGATCCTGTAACCAATCCCCTTGTATAATGAGGGACAACTGTGTGTGTTGTAGTGCCTAATAAATATTGCTTTACTGTTCTTCTTTTCTGTCAAACTAGTTACTTTGCTCCAGATACAAACATATAAGACAAGGCAAGTCATTATCACCAGTTAAATATAAGAAAATGGAAACTTGGAGAAGTTAAATAACAAATGGTGAGTCACACAGCTGAGTGTCAGAATCAGTTCTATGATATAGGTCTTTCAATTCCATATCCTTTGCTCTTCACTTCTACTTTTCCTCTGTGAAGCAACAGATTTCTGGATCTGAAGGGAAATTTGGTTGCAGTGCAGTTTAAACGAATCAGTGCTTTCAATATATTGACACTATTTTATCTCCAGGTTGTAAAGGCTGAAGGCCAACTCTGCTTCCAGGTGCTTGTGGAATTATAGTCATGGGACATATGGTGACTTGGTTATCATGAATAAAAAGCTACGGGGTCATGGAACAATCAGGATGTTTAGCATCAAGTAATTATAAGCCAAGGGGATCAGTGTACTCATGTTAGATGTACTGTGTCAGTGTTGGGTTACAGAGACAGCATCAGCAGTGTATAAGGACACAGAGTATACGATCTGTTTGGGGAAATAAGACATTAAATGAATAAAATGTTAGCAAAGATTTAATACCTATATAAATAGGTGATATCACAAAACAGAATGTATTTAATGAATTTTATGCTTTTTGAGTGCATTAAAATGCAGTACTGGGCTGGGGATTTAGCCACAAGTGCCTGCCTGACAAGCGTGAGGTCATGAGTTCAATCCCCAGTACCACACACACACACACACACACAAGCAGTACTATTTATTACAAGAATTCAAATCAGAGAGTGAGATAAAGTTTCTTGGCCAATAGTTTATCAGTATTTGTTGAAAGTGGCAAATCCACAATTGCAGTTTCTTAGCATTCACCTCCAGTACTTAACTCACATCTCTAGTACTGTATTAGTTAGGATCTTACTGGGTGCAAGTGACAGAAATCAGGTTCAAAGGTGCTTACCTGTGCATGTGTGTGCCCACACATAGGAGTTTGTTGGTTCAAATAAGTGAAAAGTTCTTTGGGTTCAGGATATAAAGAATGATTGGCTACAGTTCACAGAGAGTATCAGAAATTTACAGTTCTTCTGCTTCTTTGTTCCATGTTTACTTCTTTCTTAGGTAGACTTTCTTCAGGCAATGGATTATTTTTCAATCCAGCTGCAGGGATGAAAACTTTCTCAATATTTCAAGTGAAATCCCAAGACTGGCTGTCACTGGCCAGGCTTGTGTCATTTTCCCACCCTAAAATGAAACACTGTGATGTCAGTTTCACCCATATATCTAGGATTTTGGGATTTATAGAGGAATGTTTTTCTGGGAAAAAATAAGGATGCCATTCCTAGAAGAAAGATAATGGAAGCTAGAAAGTCAAAATTAACTTGTGTGCTACAACACATAGCTACAGCTCAGGAAATTCAAAAGTGATTTAAATAACAAAAATCTAAATCTGTATGTTTTTAGCATCAGGAGTTCAGGTGCTGTTCATTTTCTTATGCAGATCCACATTTTTATCTAGTATTTTTCCTTTGCTTGTGGTATGTCATTTCACTTTATTTTTCATTAGTTTGTTTGGTTCATTTTATACATAATGATCACATTCATCAGAGGGATTCTGTACCTGTACATGATAGCTCTTGATTCTTCTTTTTTCCCAATCCCCTCTCCTCCCTTCAACCCCTTTTTACCTCCTTATTTACAAAATTTTGTTTTTGTTTTCTTCCTTCTAATCTCTTTTTTCTTTTCCCTTCCTTCATTTAACTCTCTCCCGTCCCTTTTTCCCCTTCCCCTTTGATTATTTTCTTCCTATATCCCAGTGTCTATTATACATGTTGGTCCTTACTTACACTTTCAGTTTCTCACACCAGAGAAACAATGTGATATTTAAACACGTGTGTGATTTATTTCACTGTAGAGTGTGAAGTCTTTTTTTATTATCATTTCCCCTTCCTTTCCTCTGTTCTTCCTAAGTTCTCTTTTCTTTTGAACAATTCTTTCTTGTTTCACAATACTTTTGTACATTTTGGTCCTTATTTACACATTTGTTATCTCATACAAGTCAAATAATGTGACATTTATATGTGTGTGTCTGGTTTATTTCTCTTAAGAGAAATAATGGTCTCAATGTGCATCCATTTACCTAGAAATGTATCATATTTATCCTTCTTCATGGCAGAGTAATACTGAATTGTTTACAAAAAAGTGTCTCTTTATTTCCACTTCTCAGTTGATAGGCATTTGGGCTTTTCCAAGATTTAGCTATTACAAACTGTGCTGCTACCAACATGGGTATGTATTATCACTGTGGTATGATGCTTTTAATTCTTTTGGGAAAATACCCAGAAGGGGAATAGCTGGGTCAAGTGGGACCTTTAATACTTTTTTGAGGACTCTCCATATTGACGTCTACAATCGCTGCATGAGTCTGTTCTCTCACTAGCAGTGCAGAAGGGTTCCTATTTTCCCACAGGCACTCCACCATTGTTATTGGTTGATTTCTTGATAATGGCCATTCTTTCTGGGGTGAGATGGAATCTCAGGTGTTGTTTTAATTTGCATCTCTTGAGTGACCATTGATGTTGAACTTTTTATATATATATTTATTTCCTATTCATATTTCTTCCTCTGAGAAGTATATGTTCATCTCAGATGCCCCTTTTTGGATGGAGTCTTTAAATTTGGTGGTACTGATTTATTTCATTTCTTTTTGTGTTCTAGATATTAGCCCTTTGTCTCAGGGACAACAGGCTAAAGTTTTTCCCACTCTGTGAGTGGCCATTTCACTCTACTGGTAATTTATTTGGCTGTGGAAATGCTTTTTAATAGGGTAAAATGCCAGTTGTTGATTCTTGATAGTGTTTCTCATGCAATTGGGTTTCTTTTTATGAAATCTTCATCTACTCCTATGTCTTCAAGAGTCCTACCTATTCTCTCTTCCAGCAGATTTAGTGTTTCTACTTTGATATTTAGATCTTTGAACCATTTCATTTTCATTTAGTGAATGGTGAGAGACATGGGAATAGTTTTAGTGTTTGGTAAATGGAAAGCCTGGTTTTCTAGCACCATTTGTTAAAGAGGCTTTCTTCCAGTGAATGTGCTTGATAAGGAGTCAAAGATAAGGAGGCTGAATGAGTTTGGTGTTGTTTCTGCATCTTCTAATTGTTCTATTGATCCTCTGGTCTGGTGTTTTTTGTTTGTTTGTTTTTGCCAGTACAGTGCTGTTTTTTAGTAGCTTTGAGGTATAACTTTAAGAAAGGTATTGTGATGCATTCTGCTTTGCTTTTGTTGTCTAGGATTGTTTTTGCTATTTTAGGTGTCTTGTTTCAAATGAATTTTAGGAATATTTTCTCTAGTTTTATGACTAATGGTATTTTTATTGGAATTTCATTAAATCTTTATAATGATTTTGTGAGTGTGGCCATTTTCATTATATTGGCTCTTCCTATCCAAGATCAAAGGATATCTTTCTATTTTCTGATATCCTCTTCCTTCCTGTTTTTTTCAGAGTGCTGTTGTTTTCACTATAAATATTTTTACTTCCTTTGTTAGGTTGATTCCTAAGTATTTCAATTTTTTTATGCTAAATTGAAAAGTGTTGTTTCCCTAATTTCTCTTTCAGTGAGTGTGTTGTGTACAAGAATGTTATTGATTTTTGAGTGTTGATTTTATAACAAACACTGCTGAATTCAATTAGTAACTCAAAGTGTTTTGGTGGAGTTTTGGAGATCTTCTGTGTAGTGTATCATGTCATATGCAAATAATAATAATTTAACTTTTTTCTTTCCTATCCTAATTCTGTTTATTTCTTTTTCTTGCTTAATTACTCTAGCTAATGTTTCCAGAACTCTATGAAATTGGAGTGGTGATAGTGGACATCCTTGTCATGCTCCTGAAAGCTTTCAGTTTCTGTCCATTTGGTATGATGTTGACTGTTGGTTTGTCATAGATGGCCTTTATCAGATTGAGATAAAGACCATCTCTGCCAATTTTTAAAAGTTTTTAGATTTTATTTATTTTTTTATTTTATTTTACAGAGAATAAAACAAAAGAGACAGAACAGCGCAAATCAGAACAGAACAATACAAGCAACACAGCACTTCACAACAAGACAATTGGATATCAACAGTAGCTACCATAATATTTCTTTCTTTGAAATAGTTGAGCATAGCTTCACAAACAGTAATATCAAACATAACAAAATAGAATAAAAGCATTCAAGAGAATGAAACTATTGCAAGGCATTCTGAACCAAATAACAGAAAATGAACAATGGCTACTATAATATCTCATTTCCATAAAAAATTTGTTTATATTATTACCCATATTAAAATCCTAAGACACAACATGATAGGACCAATGGTAATAGAAGAACAAAAGCGTGTTAGGACTTCAAAGCCAGATGATATTAAATCAGCAATGGCTGACATAGTGTCTTGTTTTCTTCAAAGTAGGTGTTCATACCATCACACATAATAAGGTCAAATAAAACAGAATAAAACCATTCCAACCAATGAATGAAAAGTACAAGACTTCAAAGCAATATAATGGGGATCCATTATTACCATAGAATCTTATGTACTGTTACCTTTTCTTACACTAGGGAGACTATGCAGTGAGTTTGATTTATTTCGCTTATGAGTATGGTCTCAAGTTGCATCCATTTATTTATAAATATCTCAATGTGATCATTCTTGATAGTTGAGTACTACTCCATTGTATAAAAGTTCCACAATTTTTTTACCCATTCCTCAGTTGATGGGCACTGAGGTTGTTTCCAGGATCTGGCTATTACATATTGTGCTGCTATAAACATGGGTGCACATAATATCACTGTGGTATGATGTTTTCAGTTCTGGAATATGCCTAGGAGTGGAACAGCTGGGTCAAATGGGACTTCCAATCCCAGCTTTTTGAGGAATCTCCAGACTGATCTCCACAGTGGTTGCACCAGTCTACACTCCCACCAACAGTGCAGAAGAGTTCCTCTTTCTCCACAGCCTCTCCAACATTTGTTGTTGGTAGTTTTGTTGATCCTGGCCATTCTTTCTGGAGTGAGATGGAATCTCAGTGTTGTTTTAATTTGCATTTCTCTAATGACCAATGCTGATGAACATTTTTTCATGTATTTATTTGCCACTCATATTTCTTCATCTGAGAACTGTGTTCATCTCGGATGCCTATTTTTGTATTGGGTCTTTGAATTTCAGGGGTCGGATTTTTTAAAAAATTTTTTATAAGTTCTAGACAGAAGTCCTTTGTCTGAGGGACAGTTTGCTAAGGTTTTTTTTCCCAGTTTGTGGGTTTTCTTTTCACTCTGCTGGAGATTTCTTTCGAAATGCAGAAACTCTTTAATAAGACATGATCCCAGTTACTGATTCTGGGAAGTATTTCCCGTGCAGTTTGGTTTTTGTTCATGAATTCTCTACCTACTCCTAAGTCTTCAAGATTTTTACCTACTTTGTCTTCCAACAGATTTAGTGTTTCTGTTTTAATATTTAGATCTTTGATCCATTTAGATTTCAGTTTAGTACATGGTGACAGGCATGGGTTTAATTTTAGTTTTTGGCATATGGATAGCCAGTTTTTCCAGCACCATTTATTAAAGAGACTGTTGTTCTCCCAGTGAACATGTTTGGCCCCTTTATCAAAGATAAGGTGGTTGAGTGTGTTCATAGTTGTATCTTCTAGTCTATTTGATTGATCTTCAGATCTGTTTTTATTCCAGTACCAAGTTGATTTTATTATGGTAGCTTTAGAGTATAACTTTGTGTCAGGGATTGTGATGCCTCCTGCCTTGGCTTTGCTGCTTAGAATTGCCTTTGCTATTCTAAGTCTCTTCTGGCTCCAGATGAATTTTAGGAGTGATTTCTCTAGATATATGAGGTATGTTAATGGTATTTTCATTGGGATTGCTTTGAATCTGTGTAACAATTTTGGGAGAATGGCATTTTCACAATATTTATTCTTCCTATCCATGAACAAGGGATGTCTTTCCATTTTCTAAGGTCCTCTTTGATTTCTTTTTTCAGAGTAGCATAATTTTCCCTGTCTAGCTCTTTTATTACTTCTTTCATTAGGTTAATTCCTAAGTATTTCATTTTTTTTGGATGCTAGTGTGAAGGATATGGCTTCTCTTATTTCTCTCTTGGTAATTTTGTTGTTATTGTATAGGAATGCTATTGATTTTTGCGTATTGACTTTGTATCCAGCTATATTGCTGAATTTATTTATTATATCTAGGAGTCTTTCGTTGGAGTTTTGGGGGTCTTCTATGTAGAGTATCATGTTGTCTGCAAGTAATGATAGTTTAACTTCCTCTTTTCCTATCTTTACTCCTTTTATTTCTCTCTCTTGTCTAATTGCTCTGGCTAGTATTTCTAGTACTATGTTGAATAGGAGTGGTGAAAAGGGACATCCTTGTCTTGTGCCTGATATTAAGATAAAGGCTTTCAGTTTTTGGCCATTTAATATGACACTGGCTGTTGGCTTGTCATAGATGGCCCTTATCATATTGAGGTAAAGACCATCTATTCCAGTTCTCTGTAAGGTTCTTATCATGAATGGGTGTTGGATCTTATCAAAAGCTTTTTCTGCATCTATAGAAATGATCATGTGATTCTTGCTTTTGGCTCTATTGATACGGTGGATTACATTTATTGATTTACATATGTTGAACCATCCCTACATGCCTGGGATGGATCCCACTTGGTCATGTTGTATAATCTTCTTGATGATTTGCTACATCCTGCTTGCCAGTATTTTATTGAGAATTTTTGCATCTATGTTCATTAGGGAGATTGGCCTGTAGTTCTTTTTTTTAGTTGGGTCATTCTCAGGTTTTGGTACTAGAGTAATATTTGCTTCCAGGAATGACTTAGGGAGAATTGCTTCTCTTTCAATTTCATTGAAGAGTTTGAGGAGTGACAGCATTAAGTCTTCTTTGTATTTCTTGTAGAATTCCACAGTGAATCTGTCTGGGCCTGGGCTCTTCTTTGTTGGTAAGGACTGTATTACATTTTCAACTTCGTTAATAGAAATTGGGTTATTCAGCAGTTTTACATCTTGATCCAGCTTTGGTGATTTATATGTTTCTAGGAATCTGTCCATTTCTTCTGTGTTATAGAACCTATGAGAGTAGAGGTTTTTGAATTAGGTGTTGATGATCTTCTGTATTTCCAGAGTCGGTAGTTATTTCACATTTTTCATTTTTATTGCATGAATTTGAGTCTTTTCTTTCCTTTTTTAAATTAGGTTGGCTAGGGGCTTATCAATTTTATTTAGTCTTTCAAAGAACCAACTCTTTGATTCATTGATTCTTTGTATTGTTTTCTTAGTCTCTGTTGCATTAATTTCTGCTCTGATACTTATAATTTACCCCCTTCTTTTGGCTTTGGGCTTGGCTTACTCTTCTTTTTCTGTTTGAGGTGTAGTATCAAGTTGCTTATTTGTGTTTGTTCTGTTTTCCTAATGTGGGAACACAGTGCAATAAATTTTCCTCTGAGGACCACTTTTGTTGCATCCCACAGATTCCATTAAGTTGTATTTGTATATTTGTTTGCTGATAGATATTGTTTAATTTCTTCTTTAATTTCCTCTGTGACCCATTGATTGCTCAAGAGTGTATTATTCAATTTCCATGTGTTTGTGGGGTTTTTGCAGTTTTTTTATCAATAATTTCCAGTTTCATGTCACTATGATCTGATATCATGCATGGGATAATTTCAATTCTTTTGCATTTACTTAAATATGTTCTGTGGGCTAGTATATAGCCTATTTTAGAGAATTTCCCATGTGCTGCTGAGAAGAATATATATTCTGATGTTGTTGGATGGAACACTCTGTATATGTCTATGAAGTCCATTTGTGTCACAGGTGTGATTCAGTTCTGTTATTTCTTTGCTGATTTTCTGTCTAGTTCATCTGTCCCTTTGTGTCAATTGTGTGTTAAGGTTTCCTGTTATAATTGTGTTATTGCTTATTTGATTTTTCATTTCTGTTAATACTTGCTTTGTATAGCTGGGTGCTCTGGAATTTGGTGCATATATATTTAAGATTATTTTCTCTTCCTCTTGAAGTTTTCTCCTAACTAGTATATAGTGACCTTCTTCACTTCACTTCTCTTCAGACTTTTCTTGGTTTGAAGTTCACATTGTCTGCAAACAGAATAGCTACCCCTGCTTTTTTTTTTTTTTTTGAGTTCCTGTTGCATGAAGTATAGTTTTCCATCCTTGGACTTTCAGTCTATGAATTTCCTTTTGGGTTAGATGGGTTTCTTGTAGACAGCATATGGTTATACGTTGTTTCTTGATCCATTCTGCCAGTCTGTTTCTTTCAGTCTGTTAAATGGTGAATTGAGGCCATTTACATTAATGGTTATAACTGTTATATACTGGTTTATTGTTGACATGTTATCTTTCTACTGTTGTATCTTTGTCTTTCCCTTCTGTTTAACTGTCTTAGTGGTTTTTTCCTATGTGTATCTAGAATGTCTTTGAGTATTCTTTGCAGGGTTGATTTGGTGATCATGAAGTTCTTCAGCTGTTCTTTATCATGGACATATCTTATTTCTCCATCCATTTTGGAGGACAGTTTTGCAGGGTACATCACTCTGGGTTGGAAGTCGTTTTCCTTTAGGATCTGAAATACTTCACTCCATGCTCTTCTTGACTTCATTTTTTGTGTTGAGAAGTCTGCTGTGATTCTGAAAGGCTTTCCTTTATGGGCAATCTGTCTCTTCTCTCTAGCAGCTTTTAATATTCTGTTCTTATGTTGGATTTCTGGGATGTTGATTATTATATGTCTGGGTGTAGTTTTATTTTGGTTATGGCTGTTTGGAGTTCTATATGCTTCACTAATCTTTATGTCAGTTTCCATTCTCATTTTTGGGAAATTTTCAGCTATTACTTGTTTAAATAGCCTCTTAATATCATTTGTGTTGTCCCCTTCTTTTTCATTATCCCTATTAATCTTATATTGTTTTTCTTTGCATCATCTTTCAACTGTTGAAATGTTATTTCCTGATTCCTTGTTGTTTTTAAAAGATCTTTGCTTTCCTGTTCACTAGCTGCAGTCTTATCTTCAAGGTCTGAAATTCTATCTTCACTTTTGTTGAGGCGGTTTTGGCAGCTTACAATAGAATTTTTGATTTCCTGTATATCTCTTGAATCTGCTTTATGTATCCTGCTTGTTTCTTATGCTGTTCATTCAGGGATTCTATCTATTTGCTTTGTTCCTCTAATATTTTAGCTGTGTCTTCTTTAGATGCATTCACTATTGCTTTCACTACTTTTATCATACTGGCTTCTTTATTTCAGTTGATATCATTTCAGGTACTTCAGGTGTATGACTAATGTTTTCTTCTATGTATGTATCTCCCAGGCTTTCTTGGGGTGGGCTGGAGGTTTGAGATTGCATTTTGGTCTTTCATTTTGTCATTTTCTTATATTTCCATATTTCAAGTGATGTTCCAAACTTTCCCTGAGCATGTTGGGAATCACCTCCTGTGCCTTTAGCTCCTCAGACTCACAGGTCTTGGCTCCCTTGGTTGAATGTAGGTCGCTGGGCGTAGTCCACTCAAGCCTGTGAAGCTTTTCAAGCCTAGTCCATTTTCCTAGGGGACTTTTGGGCAGCCAAGCACCGAGAGTGATGTACCAAACTCTCTCGGGCCAGAGCCAGGGGGCTGGAACACTGCTCACCACCGTGCAGGCTCACCTCCCCTCTCAGAGCCTGCTTGTTCCCCTGGTTGAATAAAGGTCACTGGGCGCAGTCTGCTCAAGCCCTTGAAACCTCTTCAGGCTAATCCAGTGTCCTAGGGGGCTGGGCGGGCACCCAAGCACAGGGAGTGATGTCCTGGATATCTGTTTTGATATGTTTCATGGCTTCCATTTCTTTTCTATGTTGGATATCCATGGTTTCCATTATATTCCTAAGTTCCTATACTTTTTAAATTTGTGTCTACTCTGGATTTCTTGGGCATGTTTTTCATTTTGATCATTTTTTAACTTGAGAGATTATTTTTTCTGTAGCCTTCCATTTGTCTTTTCACTTCTACTATAATTTTCAAAAAGATTCAGTGTGTGGCTTCCAATTTCTTCTGTTTCATAGTGCTCTGGACTTGTCCTAGGTGTGCTGGAAGTGTGGGGCTGCATTTTGCTTCTGTATTGTTTATTTCCTATTTTCTGTTTTTTATTATGTTTTACTTTCTGTGTTGATGCTGGTAGATTTATTATGGTGGGTAGCATTATTTGTAGTATTGAGGTTTCCCTAGGAAATGCCTATTCCTCAGAGATTTCTTGGTGTTGGTGGTTCTTGATATTTGTGTCTATCTGAAGAAGCTACTTCTCCAAATTATTAAGAATAAGGAGTTGATATTTATTTGGCTCAGCAACCTGTCATTTTGTACTGGGTTATGGTGATGGTTATTACCCCTGAGAATTACATCATTTTCACACAAGGGAGATTAACTGATTATAGCATGTATGACATCCTAGCCAAAGTAGTACAATTAACAATAACAACAGCATTAAACACAACTTAGAAACTGACAAACTGTGGTAATTATTAATCTGGTACCTTTAACCATAGGAGCAAGCTCTACCATTATATAATGAAATCCACCATGTACCAGGAGTTTGTATGCAATGAGTTTCCCCTTGGCAGATTGTTTCCCTCCGTTTGGGTGGTATTTAAGAGGACTAGGGGATACAACAGAGAGATGAATGAGGAGAAATATAGCAGAAGCAAAACTGTAAGGCTAAGGATGATCATCTACATTTTGAGAGGCTGGAGAAGAGTGCAGAAGCGAAAGAATGAAAGTAAAAGAATGTTGAAGTGAATCAGAAAAAGATGTGGCAGTGTTCAGTCACATAAATGTGTCACAAAATTAAGATATACAGAAGAGAGAAAGACCAATAGAGCAACAACAACTAAAAAATAAAGGTAAGAAACCTAATTAGTTGAAAGAAAAAAACTATCACCAAAAACTAAAACCAAACCAAACTAAAACAAAGCTCCAATCAACCTGAAAAAGGAAAGGCAATCAAACAAACAAAGAAAAAGAAAAAGAATAAATTTCCTCTGGTACCCACAGTTCTGTGGTAGTGTCTGAGTCAGATCCCAGAAATGTGCTATGCAGCCCAGAGCCAGGTTTGCAGTAGGATCTGTGCTGAGGGTGGAGCTGATCTTCTCTCTGGATTTTGGGGTTAGGACTAGTCTGCAGCTGATAATGTTTTGGATGCCCACTCTTCCTGTGTTTGTCTCTATGGTGCTATCCCAGTTGCTGTGGTGCCCTCAGGAAGGGAAAGCCCGGGGTTGCTCTCAGATTTGTGTACAGTTGTCTCCTTCTGGACTGGGTTCCCCTGTTCCACATGACTAGCTCCTCTTACCCACTGATCCTAGGGCAGGGAGAATGCCCTTGTCTTACTTTAGGATGAGCCTGTTTGCCTGCTTGTGTTGCTGTGTCAAGGCTGCTCTACTGGTTGCAGACCAGGGGGACTCTTCTAGTCCTTTCTATTTAGTGCTGAGTGGCCTTCGGTGGCCATCTGCACAGAGTCTGGGTGGCCCCAGCTCCTACCTCTAGCAGAATTCTCCCCAGCCTGTTCCCAACTGCCAACAGTCACTATGACCGGATGGCTCTGCTGTTATTCCACTCAGGACTTTGGCCCTGAGACAGCCTGTTCTGCCATTGGGGTTCACCTCAATGCCTTTGAAGTAAAATGGCAGCTCCTCCCACCCATTTCTGTTCCACATTTCTGCCTCCCAAAGCACAGCACCGGTTCACCTCACTCACCAACTGCTGGCTTTGTCTGGTGTTTTGGGATACAGTGTCCTGGCACCATTCCAGGCCACAGTGGCTGCTTGCTGGGTGTAGGGCTTTCTTTAATTTTTTTTGTCTGTTTTGTAGGTTTAGCAGTGATGAATTCTTTCTGAAAAGTCCTTATGTTGTTTCACTTTTGAAAGATATTTTCTTTGGGTATAGAATATTGTCAGTTTTTTTCCTTCAGTACTTAAAAAATACTGCTCCACTGTGAAATTTTACAATGAGAAATCTGCTGTGAGCCTTATCCATGTTCCTCTGTATAAAAAGGATCTTTTTCCTTCTGGCTGCTTAAAAAAGATGCTATTTTTAGAGCTGTTTTAGGTTTTTGGAAATAGCAAAGAGTTTTTATAAATTTTTATTCCCTTATTATCAGCACATTTGTTAAAATACATGAACAGGTATTGATGCATTGCTATAGAGTATAGTTTACATTAGGATTTATTATTTGTATTGTTCCTCCCTGCTGTTTTTATTTGTATTGTTCGTCTCTCTTAACTGCTGTTTTTAGATTTTGATTGGCATGGATTAATTATGCATACTAATGAGGTTCAGTGTGTTATTTTAGTTTGTGTATGCACCATGCACTGGTCAAATCCAGCCTTCTCCTCTATCCTCTCACATCCCCTTCCTAACCAACACTATTCGATGTTCAGGCCAATTTTTTTTTTTGGTAACTCCCACATTTGAGAGAGAGAACTTATAGTTGTTGTATTTAGTGTCTGACTCAGTTTACTTAACATGATGTCTTGTGTGTCCTTACACTTTGCCTCAAATGACAGGATTTTATACTTCTATATAGCAGAATAATATTCCTCTGTTTAAACAATCCACTTATCTGTTGAGGTATACCTACTTTGACTCCATATGTTAGTGGCTGTCACTAGTACTGGAATAAACATGTGCATGCAAGTGTCACTTTTTTTTTTTTTGCAAGTGTCTCTTTAGTATGCTGATTTTATTTCCTTTGAATGTATACCCAGAAATGGAGTAACTGGATCATCTGTTAGATCTGTTTTTAGTCTTTTGAGCAAACTTCATACCATTTTCCATAATGGTTGGCTTTTGTTATTTATTTTTTTTATGATAGCCATTTGCACAGAGGAGATGGAATCTCATTGTAGCTTTGATTTCTATTGCCCTAATGACTAATGATATTGAGCATTTTTTCATTTATTTATTAGCATTTTATATTTCCACATTTGAAAAGTTTCTGTTCAGCTCATTTGCCTGTTTTTAAATGGGATTATTTCATTGTTGTTGAGTCTTTTGAATTTCTCATGTATTCTGGAGTTTGAGGAATATGATTATGATATATTTTGATGTTTTTCACATTTTAGTGGATTTACAGTTTTCCTCAAATACAGAAGAATTTGTTCCATTATTTCTTCAGATAGTGTTCTGCCCCACCCTCTTTTAGTCTCCCATTCTGGGCACATTTTACTGCTGGGTGCTGTCACGTTACTTATTGTTCGCCCGTTCATATATTTTGCAGGGATTTTTTCCTTCATTATAAATGGTTTTGATTTTACTTTCTTTTGAGATTTACTATTATGTTTTTCTACATGGCCAAAATCTACCTTCAATCCCAATCAGCATATACACAGTTTGGTGTAGTTTCCATCACTATCCACTTAACTGGAATCTTTTTTCTCTCTTGTTGAGCCCTCTGGGCACCCTTCTTCATCTCCTCAGAAGAGAGAAGATGCTAGCATTGTCTTGAGTTCCCATGGCTGAGCTGTGGCCTGGAAATTTCTCAAAGCAGTTAGGTTGTACAGTCATACAGTTTAATCATATTTATTTCTCAGGAATCCCTGTTTTGTAGTTCCTATTGTTGTCCAGTGGTGAGTATCTTGAGAACCATTGTTTACATCCAAGTTTCTACTTGTTTCCTGAGAAAGGGTCAGTTTGATACTTGTTATTCCATTTTAGAATAACAATAATAATAATAATAACAAAGATAGATGTTTTCTTGATGAATGGTTGATAGTTTTTAAATTATCTGGATTTTTTTCACAGAAAGTTCTATATTTGAAAATTCATTTATTAATTTCTCATCCATGGACTTCACTTGTTTTTCTTCTGTTATGGAATTTTCAAGACCATCAGTGTAGCATCAAAAGGAAGAGATGAAAACAAGTATTTTTTTTTAACTGTCCCTTAAGAAGTATAAAATTCTACTATTAACTGTGATGAATGAAGTAGGTTTTTCTCATGTTAAGAAAGTTTCCTCCTGTTCTGCTTTACTAGGGGTGTGTGTGTGTGTGTGTGTGTGTGTGTTTAAAATCAGGAATGGAAAATTAAATTTTAAAAAATGATTTACTGCATTTATTGAGATGATTATATGATTTTGTCTTTAACCTGTTAATGAAGTTATATTTAACAGTCTTTTCAAACTTCTTTGAAGGTCCTCCATAAACTCTTGACGTATTTTTAAAAATGAATTACAAATTTTGTTTATTGCTGTTAGTTTAGGATATTTGCATCCAGGATTAGAAGTGAAATTTATCTAGCATATAAATTACCTTTCTTAAGTTTATATCATCTCTGTAAAATGACTTGGGAAGTTTTCCTTCCCCAAATAGCTAATAGAAAATAACAATTATCTTTCTTTGAAGGTTGAAAAAAATGAATACATTTATCTGGGTATAATGAGTCTCTTTTGGGAGTTCTTCATAAATTTTATGTTTCTGTGATTATTGGTGTAAATGTTTTTTGTATGTTGTCTTCTTAAAAGTGCTTAAGCTTAGTTTTTTCTTTTATTTTTTAAATGTCCACTATCTGTAGTTGTCTCAAGCAATCATGTCAGTAATTTATCTTTGAAAGCATGCTTTTCTCTTTAGATTTTTATATTAATAATTTTATTAATAGATGCTTTGATCTTTTTGTTTCAGCTTCTTATTTTGCTTTGGTTTAAACTAGTAGTTGATACCATCTTTCTAATATATACATTAAATTAACCCATGATTTTTTTTTTTGAGTTAGGATCTTGTTATGTTGTACAGGGTGGCCTTGAACTTGCAACAATCTCTGGCCGCAGTCCTCCCAAGTGCTGAGATTGCAGCATGTGCCACCACTTTGGAATTAACCCATAAATTTCCTTTAAGTTGCACTTTAACTATATCTCACAAGTGAAAGATATGTGATGCATTCATTACTTTTCAGTATAAATATTTAATCATTTCAATTAAGTTTTCTTCTTTAATTCACAAACTATTTAAATGTTATTTCTGGTTCTAGAAGCACTTTTGTATTTTTAAAGTCTTTTATTTCTAATGGTAATACAATTAGAATGTGATCAAACTGTTTTTAAAGCTCTTTCTGTGGCTTAATACATGGCTGACTTTTATAATCTTCCACATGCACTTGCTATAACTGGATATTCTTTGATAGATTTTATTCCCCCATCATGCTAGTTTAATTCTTGTTGTGCATTATATTCTGTGCATTGTTGAGTATTATGGACTGAGTTTTTATATCCCTCCAAAATTAATATGTTGAAATCCCAACCATGAGGTGCTGGTATTTAGAAGTGTGACTTTGCGGGTATTAGGGTATGGAGACAAAGCCCTCATGAGTAGAATTAGTCTCTTTAGATGAAAAGGCTACAGAGCTAGCTAGATCTCTTTCTGCCATTTGAGAATACAACAGGAAATAAGCATTGTACACCCCCAAAAAGAGCTTTACCAGCTCATAGCATGCTGGCACTCTGATCTCAGAATTAAGCCTTCTACTACTACTTGCTTTGGCAGCACATATACTAAGAAAGCTTCCACAAGTGTCAGAAAATTTTCTGTTTGTTATAAGTCACCCAGTGTATGGCACTTTGTTATGCTGCATGAATCAAGACAGAGATTAGTACAGAGAAAAAGATATTGCTTTAGTAAATACATAAAAACATGAAAGCAGTTCAGAATTAAATAATACAGAGAGGCTAAAAGAGTTTTGAAGTATATATAAGAAGACACCAACATTGTCATAAATTTTTAAAAAGAATTTTTGTAAGGTCTCAGGAAGAAATGAAGAGAGAGTCCATCTTTTAGAGAATATGTAAATGATCACGTAAAAATGTTGATAGAAATATGGACAGTAGAGTCTACTCAGGGAGGTCTCAGATGATATGAAGAAACTATTTTTTGCACTCAAGAAAAAAGTAGGGTCAGGGATTTAGCTCAGCAGCATGAGTGCCTGCCTGGCAAACACTAGGTCGTGAGATCAATCCCCAGTACAAAAAATAAAATAGTAATTCTTGTTATGAAATGACAAACCAAATCCTTATTTGGTTTAACTGTGCCCATGTTCTTGTGTAGGATAAAATTCTTGAGCATGAAATGAAATGAAATACTTAGCTGAGGATATTTATAAGCAAAGTTTTAAGGGAATAGCTTTGTTACTCTTGATTTCTTAGAGTAAAATGCAAGTTAGTGTTTTAAAAATGGTGTTATTAAGTAAACAAAAATCAGAACTTAAAGATTTAGAAAAATGTTAGCTTATCCAAAGCTGAAAATTTGAGTTTACAAGAGAACTCTAAAAATTGGGCTGAATGATGCTTTGATAAAGAGATTAGTATTCATATGAATTATAGACTTATTCAAGAAAGACAATTGTCCATTTGAACTGAAGGGCAGAAAGATGAGAAAGCATTGAGGAAGGTTCTTAACCTTCTAAATTTTGAAAAATGAGAGTCGATTGCCATTTAAGCTGTTCATATGTGAGTTTTATCCAGGACAAGGGAAGACTGATGTTGAAGGCAACTCAGAGATCACCAGGGCTGCTTATCTGGTTTTAAAGGGAAGGGCCACTGGTTTTCTTTCAACAGACTTGATAGCTACTACCCAAAATTTTCCAGGGATGCGTACCTGGCAGAATCCTGGGGTGTATTCTCTGCCTGACAGGGCCATAGGGAAAGAATGCTCACCCCAGTTGGTCCAGGAAGTTGCATGTGTGATTCTAGAAAGTAGAGCAGCTACACTGGTGGGTCTGGAAGACAGTATCTACCCATGGTTAATTGATCTTTAGTCCTGAGAACTCATGGATTTCTTTTGCTAGATTTTGAGTTGCTGGGAACATGACACTCCTTTCTTTTTTTCTATTTCTTCCATTTGGGATGAAAATATCTATCCTATGCTTGTCCACACAGAAATTTGGAAATTAATTACTTGTCCAGCTTCATAGGTTCACAGATCAAGAAGAATTTTACTTCAGGATGAATAGTACCTCAGGTCTCACCCTTACATGAGTTAGATAAGACTTTGGATTTTAGACTTTAGAGCTGATGCTGGAACAAGCAAATATTTGAGGGCTACTGTAAAGAAATAAATATATTTTGCATGAAAAAGGACACAAATTTTGAAAAGATGGTGACAGAATATTTGTGTCCATCCCCTTCAGATTTTTGTGTTGAAACCATAATTCTAATGTGTTGGCAGATGAGTCTTAGTGAGATTAGTACATTTATTTATTTATTTATTTATTTATTTATTTTTGTAGCAGGGATCAAACTTCTGACCTTGCGCTTGCTAGACAGGTACTTGCGCCCCTGAGCTAAACTCCCAGCCCCTCAGCCGCCCTCCCGACTTTATTTGAGATCAGCACCTTTATAAGAAGGGCCCAGATAACTGGCTAACTTCTTTCATGTGAAGATAAAATGGAAAGTCGGCAATGTGAAGGGACCTCACTTGAACCTGATGGTGCCAGTATCCTGATGGTAGACTTCTAACCCCTAAGAACTGTGAGAAATAAATTTCTATGGTTTAGAAGCCACCTTATCTATTGCACTTAGTTAGAGCAGCCTGAACTGAAAACCCTATGGATTAGTTCACTGTCAGCAGGATATTTCTATCCATGGTGAATGCTATCATCTCAGGCTTTTTGGGTTATGGAAATGTCTTTCTAAGCAATTTTTCACTTTCTATGAAGTATCCCATATTACACTGCTTTTAGTCATTTTTCTTATGAATTTATATGTTTCAAACAGCTGTACTTTGTCAATATTTTATGTCTATGAGAGGCAAAATGTTGATTTTTTTTTCTCATAGAGCTTTTTTTCCACCACTCAAAATTTCAAGATATAACACATTTTCTTGTCTCTTGTCCAGGGCCAGACAGTTTGATGAAATATTATTAGCCTCCTTCCTAGGAGAAGAGAAGCTTATATTAATGAGTAATACCTTGGTTCAGGAACCAGTTTTGCTGTTTTAATAAGCTAGATACCAGCTTAAGGGACCCACTAACAAGATGACTTCCTCTGTGAGCTAAAGGCAGCTGTCTTTACAGTTTTCTTTTTAACTCTTTTTATTTAAAGAGAAAAGAACCAGAAAAAGTAGAAATAGAAAGGTAGAATTGCAAAAAAAAAAGGATAAACAGTAAGAAATGACTGGTTGATAAATTACATATTGTCCTTTTAGAAATAGTTGCTCAAGTTATAAAATTAGCATACAAAGTAGACACTCAAGCAGTGAGACTGCAAACAGATCTGTTCAACAATCGAACAAGAACTTAGAAGTATGGTTATCAATCCTAGACACTTATGTCTTTTATAGCACACCCTATTTCCTCTCTTTTTTTACAATAGCAATTATGCATTTTTTAAAAATTTTATTTAAAGAGAAAAAAAGCAAAAGAAAAAGAGTAGCAACAATACAGAATTCTAAAAGAAAAAAAGAGAAAAAAACATTAAGAAATCACTAGTTGATAAATTACGTATCATCATCCTGGATGTAGTTATTCATTACAAAATTAAAGGATACATAGTAGACATTCAAACAGTGAGATTGCAAACAGTTCTGCTCAAAGATCCAACAAAGAATCAGCAATATGGTCATCTATTTTACACACTCAAACATACATGCAGTTATATCACTTAGAGCCCTTTTTTTCCCCTCTCTTTTTCACAATAGCAATTATATATTTTGGTTTTATTACTCTTATAGTTCTTATAACTTTTTACACTAGAGACACAATGTGGTATTTATAAATATGATTCTTATTTATTTCACTAATGAGGATAGTCTCAACTTGTCTCCATTTGCCTATGAAGGCCTCAAGATCATCCTTTTTATAGCTGAGTAATATTCCATTGTGTAAAATTATCACATCTTTTTCATCCACTCTGCAATTGATGGGCATCTTGGTTGTTTCCAAGATTTAGCTATTACAAATTGTGCTGCTATGAACATGGGTACACATATATCACTGTGATATGAACTTGTCACTTCTTCTGGAAAATACCCAGGAGGGGAATAGCTGGATTGAATGGAGCTTCCAATCCTAGTCTTCTGAGAATTCTCCATATGGATTTCCATAGTGGTTGCACCAGTCTACATTCCCACCAACAGTGGAGCAGTGTTCCTTTTTCCCCGCAGCCTTGCCAACATTTTTTATCAGTTGATTTCTTGATGGCAGCTATTCTTTCTGGAGTAAGGTGAAATCTCAGTGATGCTTTAATTTGCGTTTCTCGAATGACCAGTGATGGTGAACATTTCTTCATGTATTTATTTGCCATTTGTATATCTTTCTCTGAGAACTGTGTGTTCATCTCAGATGCCCATTTTTGGAGAGGGTCTTTGAATTTGGGGGGCTTGATGTTTTTCAATTCTTTATATGTTCTGGATATAAGTCCTTTGAGGGGTTGGTGGCTAAAATTCTTTCCCACTCTGTGGGTTTTCTTTTCACTCTGTTGGTGATTTCTTTTGAAGTGCACAAATTTTTCAATAATATGAGATCCCAGTTGTAGATTCTTTGAAGTGTTTCCCGTGCAGTTTGCATTTTGTTCATAAATTCTCTGCCTACCTCTATGTCTCCAAGACTTCTGCCTACCTTGTCTTCCAGTAGATTTAGTGTTTCTGTTTTAATATTTAAGTCTTTATCCATTTAGACTTTAGTTTTGTGCATGGTGATATGCATGGATCTAGTTTCAGTCTTTGGCAAGTTGAGAGCCAATTTTTCCAACACCATTTATTAAAGAGGCTGTCCTTCTTCCAGTGAATGTATTTAGCCCTTTTGTCAAATATCAGGTGGCTGAGTGTCTTTGTAGATGTGCTTGCATCTTCTAATCTGTTCCATTGATCCTCAGGTCCATTTCTTTGCCAGTACCATGCTGATTTTATCACTGTGGCTTTGTAGTGTAGATTCAAGTCAGGAATTGAGATGCCTCCTGCCTTGCCTTTGTTGCCCAGAATTGCCTTTGCTATTCTAGGTTTCTTCTGTTTCCAAATGCATTTTAGGATTGTTTTCCCTAGATCTGTGAAGTATGTCAATGGTATTTTGATTGGGATTGCATTAAATCTGTACAACAGTTTTGGGAGTATGGCTATTTTCACAATGTTGGTTGTTCCTAACAAAGAGCAAGGAATGTCCTTCCATTTTCTAATATCCTCTTCAATCTCCTTTGTCAGCATAGTATAATTTTCAGCATATAGGTCTTTTACATTTTTAGTTAGGTTGATTCCTAAATATTTCATTTTTTTAGATGTCATTGTAAAGGGCGATATTTCCATAATTTCTCTCTCAGTGAGTTTTTTGTTTGTGTACAGTAATGCTGTTGATTTTTGAGCATTGACTTTGTATCGAGCTATACTGCTGAACTTGTTTATTACCTCTAGCAGTCTTTTAATGGAGTATTTTGGGTCTTCTATATAGAGCATCATGTCATTTTCAAATAGCGATAATTTAACTTCTTCCTTTCCTATCTTTATTTCTTTTATTTCTCTTTCTTGTCTGATTGCCCTGGCTAGTATTTCCAGACCTATGTTGAAAAGGAATGATGAGAGTGGATATCCTTGTCTTGTTCCTGATTTTAAAGTGAAAGCTTTCAGTTTTTGTCCATTTAGTATAATGTTGGCTGTTGGTTTGTCATAGATGGCCTTTATAAGGTTGAGGTAGACACCATGTATTCCGAGTTTCTGAAGGGTTTTTATCATGAATGTGTGTTGGACTTTGTCGGAAGCTTTTTCTGCATCTATTGAGATGACCATGTTGTTTTTGTTTTTGGCTCTGTTGATGTGGTGTATTACATTTATTGATTTGCATATGTTAAACCATCCCTTCATTCCTGGAATGAACCCCACTTGGTCATGATGTATAATCTTCTTGATGATTTGCTGTATTCTGTTTGCCAGTATTTTGTTGAGAATCTTTGCATCAATGTTCATTAGTGACATTGGCCTATAGTTCTCTTTTTTGGTTGGGTCTTTCTCTGGTTTTGGTATCAGAGTAATACTTGCCTCCAGGAATGATTTAGGGAGGATTGCTTTCTTCTCAATTCCATTGAAGAGTTTAAGGAGTACTGGCATCAAATCTTCTCTAAATTTCTTATAGAATTCAGCTGTGAATCCATCCGGACCTGGGATTTTCTTTGTTGGTATGTTTTTAATTACATTTTCAATTTCAATAGCTGATATTGGGTTGTTCAAAATTGCTATATCTTCTTGGTTGAGCTTTGGTAGTTCATATGTTTCTAGAAATCTGTCCATATCTGCTGTGTTTTCCACTCTATATGAGTAGAGATTTTCAAAGTAGGTATTCATGATCTTTTGAATTTCTATGGGATCTGTAGTAATTTCCCCCTTTTCAGTTCTTATTGTGTGGATTTGGGTTTTTTTCTTTCTTTCTCTTGATAAAGTTAGCTAGAGGTTTGTCAATTTTGTTGATTCTCTCAAAAAACCAGCTTTTTGATTCATTAATTCTTTGCATTATTTTTTTAGTTTCAGTTGCCTTGATTTCTGCTCTAATCTTTACAATTTCCTCTCTTCTATGAGCTTTGGGTTTAGCTTGCTCTTCTTTTTCCAGAAGCTTGCTATAGAGCATTAGATTGTTTATTTGTGCTCATTCTGTTTCTTGATATGACAATTTATTGCTATATATTTCCTTCTTAAGACCACTTTCTTTCATCCCATAGATTACAGTATGTTGTTTCTGTGTTTTCATTGAATTGTAGGTATTGCTTTATTTCTTCTTTAATTTCTATCTGTAGCCTACTGGTTGTTCAAAAAGTTGTTAGTTAATTTCCATGTATTTGTGCAGGCTTTGCAATTTCTTTTGCCATTGATTTCCAGTTTCAGTGTGCTGTGGTTAGATATTATGCATGGGATGATTTCAATACCTTTGCATTTACTTAAGAATGTTTTATGGGATAATATATGGTCTATTTTGGAGAATGTCCCATGCGCTACTGAGAAGAATGTGTATCCTGGTGTGGTGGGTGGAATACTCTGTAAACATCTACTAAGTCCAATTGCTCACAGGTATGATTCAGTTCTGTTATTTCTTTGCTGACTTTTTGTCTAATTTATCTATGTCTTTGTGACAATGGGCTGTTAAGTCCCCTGTTATAATTGTGTTTTTGTGTATTTGGTTACCTACTCTACACCTCTATTTTAGGGGCATACTCACCACACTGGCACAGTTAATCCACTGCAGTCCAAGGTTCACCACCTGGAAGCTAAATTCCAAGTTTTTTCCATGTGCTGGCATTCTGCCAGAGAGTGCAGTGAGGGCCCAAAGCTGGAATCTGCATCCCACTGGCTGCTTGGCGGTCACTGGGCATGACCCAGTTAGCACCTGTCCCTGTTTGTGGTCCGGGGTGGTCTGGGATGCAGCGGGTGTTCTCACCACCTATGAGCAGGCTCAACGTCCTTTTCAGTGCACTGGGTTTCTGCCAGAGCCTATCTTTCCAATTTTAATAGCATCGTGTTTGTTGCAAGAAGAGTTTTATATGGCCTCATGTTTCTATACAATGGGGGTCAGAGTTAATTTCCATAGATGTTCACAGGTTACCCAAGATTAGTCATTTGGGAAATATTAGATATTAAAATCTGTATTGGAACTGATTCTTTCTTCATGTTTTCCCACTTTATTATCTGGTATTTGTGATGGTTCATTTCATCCTTCAACCTGACTGGGTCTTACAGTGCCTAGATGTGTATTCAAACCTTATTCTCTTTGTGTCTGCAAAGATGTTTCCAAATTCGAATCAGTAGACTGGGTGAAGCAGGTAACCCTCCCCATTAGAACTGTACCTCATGCAATCAACTGAAGCTCAATAGAGCAGAAAGACCAGATAGGTCTGATTTCTTGAGCTAAGACACAAGTCTTTTGCTGGCCTCAGACTGGACCTTATACTATTAAGTGCTCCCTACCTGGAACTAATCATTGGTTCTTCTAGGTCTCAAAATCTTGGGGCTGCTCAGCTTCTGTGAATGCATAACATCATTCCTTATAATACATTTTTATATACATATGCATTTAGTCTTTCGTACCCATGAGAGATGCATATAAGGACTTGGAAAAATATGAAAATATTTGAAGCAGAACTTTAGAAAGTTCCAAAAAGAAAAACAGGAATTTGCACATGTCAACACAAATAAAATGGTTTGTGATCACACAGTGCAGGAGCCTCCCACAATTGCTTATGTCTACAAGCTCTCTCCAGTCCTTATTGTTGTATTGTTTCTCTTCCATCTCGTCTGTGTTGGATGTAGAGAGACCTATCATGGTTGTTTAGTTTAAACATGTGCAGACATTGTTCTTGTCATTGTTCCCCAAGGAGTACAGTGCAACAGTTATTTTTAAAGTACTTACATTGCTTTAAGTAAAAGTGATCAAGAAATAATTTAAAGTATACTAGAGAGTGTGTATGTATAGAAATACTATATAATTTTATGTTAGGGACTTGAGTATCCATGAATTTTGGTGTTCAAAGGGGGCCTGAGACCAATCCCTTGTAGATACCACAGATGACTTTTCCTAATTGTTTTGTTTTTATGGAGAAACATGATTAATACAATATTGTGCTAATTTTTAAAATTCCTTTATTTAAAGCATTTCATTTATTTAATACTTCCAAATACTTCATCGGAGTTTAAGGGAATAGAGTAGAAGAATGAATAGAGACCGCAGAGTTGATAGAGAAATCACAATTATATATACCTATTTAGAAAATGTAAATAAGAAAAGCAATAGAAATTAAACTCTGCATGATAGTTTCAAAAAAAAAAAGATGAAACAAAGGATAGGGCTATACTCAGGGCAACATTTTTTAATTCAGTATGATGAGCTTCTTTGAGTGGTTGAATTTCTAAAAACTGAGGTGCTTTTTGTGATACTCCATGACATCTTAATATCTTTATTTTCATCATGAGTCAGGAACAACTTTATTAGTGAAAATATGACTAAATTATGGAAGACATATAGCAGTCATATCTATGATTATGTATGACCCTGACCATACAACTTGAGGAAAGAAGTATGATGAGCTATTTCCAAGTTTTCATCTTAATAGTCATTTGCTTAGTTATCTGCTTACAACCCATGTCATAATAGGCAACCAGGTCAAATATTTATGGGAAAAACCAAACATTTAGAAAAATTTTTGTGTTAGCACTTACAAAAGTGAGAAAATTTAGTTATGATCAGATTTTATTAGAGGCATTCTTTAGAGGCTGCAATTCTGATGTATGCACAGCACTCTTGAATGCCTTCTGTATGGTTGTTGACGTGTTTTGGAATATAGCTTTTAAATTTCCTCTACAAAAAGCTGCTACTTAAGGAAGTATTTTCAGTCTCCATCTTCCCAAATTGTGATGGTTTGAATATATTTCCTGTAGATTTGATGTTGAGAAGACTTTGAAGCTGTTTCATCACAGTTATTTATCTCTGTAGCTTGGCTTGGCTGTGTTGCCAGATGAAACAATCACTTTGGAAATTGCCCTTGAAGATGGTTTGCAACATGGGAAGGGAGGGGGAGTGAGTGAACTGAGCAGCTAGAAATTCAGAAATCCACAACACCTGCAAACTGTTAGGAGCTGTTCCTTATCTTTCTTGGCCTTGCTTGCGCATCTAAGGCCCCTTGTCTTAGTATCCATGGCAATAGGATTTACAAAATCTTCTAATCAGAGCATTTGTAATTTAAAATGTTTTCTTGCATTTGTTTATCAGAATTCTTTAGTGTGATAGAAATATTGGGATTGGGGGAAAGAAAGAAAGAACAGTCCTTTTGGTTTTGTGTTTTTCTCTGCATGTGCAGAAATTTAATTATCAGGTCACATCAGTTCTCAGCAGAGTAAATTACAGTTGTGGCCATTAATTTATATGTAAATGCCATCGTGATAGAAAAACAACACAACACTTGAGTCCTATCAAGAAATTCCCTGATAGGAAGAATATAAATCAGGAAGCAGAGCTTAAAAGTTTCAGGGCTGTTGGCAGTTCAGCCTTCACTGTTGTCCAGGCGAATCCCATTGAGGTGATGAGACAGCCTAGCGTAAATGTTTAGGAAACATCAATACTTTAGAGAATCCTTGAGGTGAGGACAGCTAATGAGTACAAGTGCAGATATAAGTCTGTGTTGAATATCACTAGTGGTTTAGGTTTTTAAAATCCCCAGAGTGAGATCCAGTTGCTTAATACTTTGATGCAGCCTCTGTCTTATCTTGGATGGGTATGACCTGCTGGCAAAGAGAAAAAAATGAAAACGCCGCAAGATCCCCAGATATAGGTTAGAGCTTTTAGGCAAATAATCTCCAATACAAATTCCTGTCCAGAGATGCAAGAACAACTTTAGCCTAACCTAGGCCTTTTTTCTCACTGTGGGCTGTGTATGGCTGCAGGAGGCCCAGGTCCATCTGTGTTCAGGGTTTGGTTTAGTATGATTTAGTGCCATTAGAACAGGGAATAGGGTCCAATAACTAGAGACATGAGGTTTGGGTCCGATGAGAGCCAGACTGTGGATGGAGTGTCAAGGTTTATTTAGAAACTCAGAATAGAAATCCAAAAACCAGAAGTACTTCCAGTGGAGATTAATCTGGTAGATACACAGGTCCTCAGATTTTTCTCATAGACAAGTTCTAGACCTCATTTGCTTATGAATTTGATCTTTTATAACTACACAGAAATGGCTCCAGGTTGAGGATATTTGGGCAATTAGACTGTATCACTTGTATCTTGTGGTGGATGAGAGGCAAACCTGCATTGAGAGATAGCTTTACTTCATTGTATTTTAAACATCTATAAGGAGGCACAATTGAAATGTGACAGTCTCCACAAATACAGTGTATAAAATTTCATGAGTTATGATGTACTGTTCTTAGAAATAATTACCACAATCAAGAAAACGCACATTTAGAACAAAGGGAATATAGCTGTGGCAGCGGTCAAGGTAGTGAGTAGAACAGCATGAGCTCTCTTGCCCCTGAATCAGTGGTTTGAGAGAGGGACATTGACACATGAGATTTAAGCAGCCTGTGCCAGGGTGTAGGAATGAGTGGGAGGTTGTCACTCTCTGGCCATTGGACAGGGAAGTGGGACCAAGCGGCCTTGGGCTGTCTCTGAGGCAGCAGGAGGAGCAGAGAGTCAGCCTCCTGTAACTCACTCCACTCTACCCTGTGACAAGCAGTGCTGGAGGACAGAGACAGCCAGTGGAAGTGGAACAGAGGAGGCTGTGCAGGGACTAAGCCAGCTGTACATAGGACTGGGAGCAGCCTTGAGCTGTCTCTATCTGAGGGTGCCACACCAACTGGGAGAGCCATGCAGAGGCATAGAGGTAAGGAGTGGGAGGGCTGCTGGCTGAAGACTGGCTCCCAACTCTAACATCTGGAGACAAGATGAGTTCCTCTTCCAGCATTAACCCTGCTACAGAGCTGGCAGGGTTACCCAGCACAGATGTGGGCCCTGACTTAGACATTGCCAAAGAAATGTGGACACCAGAGGAAAGTATTATTATTTTATTTCTCATTGTTTCATTGTCCTCTTTGTGTCAAGATTTTTCCTATTTTCTTTTTTTATTGTTTATTGTTTTGCTCACTTTTGCTCTCTCTTCCCTTGACTTTCTTTCTTAATTTTTGACATTTTCAAATGGGTGACCACTATCTCTAGTCTTTCTGGTTCACTTCAATAGTCTGCTTTTTCCATTATTTTTCTCCTGTACTCTTCAGTTTCCCAAAGCTTGGGTGTCCATCTTTGATCTTCCAACTTTGATTCTACTCTATTATTCTCCATTTATCTTTCTGCTTTCTCCTCCATCTCTCTTAACCGCCCCCCAGGATAAAATCATTAAACTGAGGGGAAACTCATTGCATACAAGTTCCTGGGTTATCATGAACTTTGTTATAAAAACTAGATCTTGCTTCTATGGGTAAAGGCACCAAATTAATAGTTACCATAGTTTACTAGTCTATGCTTGACGTGATTGTTATTGCTAATTGTACTACTTTAGCCAGCATGTCATGTATGTCAGTTTACAATTAGCAACATAGAAAAGATAGCAAAATACAAAATGACTAGATTCAGAAACAACTCCAGACCTCAAGCCCACCCAGGATAAGTCTTGGGGACAATGAGACAAAATGTATCAGAATTCATCCACCTAAACCTACTGAAGTGATAGCAGCAGAAGAAAAAACAGATGAATGAGGCCATAGAGAATATAAGATCAGAAATTGTCTCTCAGATAAAAAGCAGATAATGATCCAAATGAGGAACCTGATCAATGAATCTAGAGTAAACACAAAGTAAAAGAAAATAAGAAAGGAATTTACAAAAATGATGGAACCTACAAATGACCAACATAGGAAAGAAATGGAATCTTTGAAACAGATACAAACAGATATCTTAAAAAATCCATCAACAATATATGCACCTGATTGAGCCAAGGTGAGGACAGAATATTAGAACTGGAAGGCATGATTGCCATTAGTGACCAAAAAAGAAACATGTCTTAAAAATAGGAAAGGAACATGAAAAAAATCAATCCAACAGCTGCAAGATGATGCAGACAACATAAGACTGATCAGAGTCAGTGAGAAAGCAGGAGACATTGCAAATGATGGCCATGATAAACATGTTTACATAAGTAGTGAAAAAAAAAAACCTTCCCAAAAATGGAAAAAGAAACTGACATACAAATGAGGGAGGCTTATAGAACTCCAATTAGGTATAAAAAAATAAATTTACACCAAGGCATACAATAATCAAGATTCCAGAAACTCAACATAAGAATAGAATATTGAGAGAAAAGAAAAAAAATCACCTATGAAGGAAAACCCATGAGAATCACAGCAGACTTCTTAACATAAATCCTCAGATCAAGGAAAAGTATTGCAGTGAAGTGTTTAAAGTGTACTGGAAAAACTATCTTTTAAATTCAATGGAGAAATAAGATACTTCCATGACAAAGAACAACTGAAGAAATTCATGACCACCAAGCCACATCTCTCAAACATTCTGAAAGATATTTTAGAAAAAGATAAAGAAGGCCACAACCCCAAGGACACCAAGAGAAAAAAAGTCTACCAGGCAAGGCAAGCAGCCAAACACAAGGGAAAGACAGGGAACTAACAAGAGGAAAATAATATGTCAATCATAAACCAATACATATCAGTTATAACCATCAATATAAATAACCTCCATTCACCACTCAAAAGAAAAAAACTGACAAAATGGATCAAGAAACAAGATCCAATAATATGTTGTGTATGAATGCATATTTAATTAAAAAAGAAATTCATAGACTAAAAATCAATGAATGCAAAACAATGCTTCATGTGATAGGAATCCATAATAAAGCAACAGTAGATATCACATACAAAGTGAACTCCAAGCCAAGACTGTTCAAAAAAGACAAAAGGTCACTACAGCCTTGTTAAGGGAAAAGTCCAAGAGGAAGAGATAACAAGCATATATATGTGTGCTCCAAATAACAATGCTCCCAACTATATAAAACAAATATTAATAGCTATGAAAGATCAAATAAGCACTAACACAATTGTAGTGTGGGATGTTAGTACCTCACTGTCTACCACAAGTAGACAGATGAACTAGACAAAAAAATCAACAAAGAAATATCAGACCTGTGAACAAATGGACTTAGTTGAAGTTTACAGTCTTTCATCCTGCAACATCAGAATATACAATCTTCTCAGTGGCACATGGAACGTTCTTCAAAGTGGAGCACATAATGGCTTATAGTACATGCTTCAGAAAATAAAAAATATTGAAATTATCCCATCCATATTATGAAATCATAGTGCAATGAAATTGGAAAACAATGCCAAAAAAACCCCAGAAAAACTTCACAAACACATGGAAATTAAATAATGAAAAACTAATGGGTCACAGATGAAATTAAAGGAGAAGTTAAGTAGTATGTACAATTAATGGTAATGCTGATACAACATACCAGAACCTATGAATGCAATGAAACCAGTCCTACAAGGGAAATTTATAGTGATGAATTATAATATCAAGGAAACAGAACAAGGTCAAATAAACAAGCTAATATTGAACCTGAAACCTCTAGGAAAATAAGAACAAACTCAATGCTTGTATGAGGGAGAAAGTATCAGAGATTGGAGCAGAAATTAATGCAACAGAGACTCAGAAAAAAAAATAAAAACTATAAAGAAATAATGAAATGAGTTGCTTCTTTGAAAGATAAAAAATGGATAAACCCTTAGCTAATTTGATCAAAAAAAAGAAAGAAAAAAAAAAGACTCAAATCCATGTGATTAGGAATGAAAAGGGTAAAATCACAACAGATCTTGCAGAAATCCATACAATTATCAATAACAATTTTGAGAATACATATTCAAATAAGATGGAAAACAGAAGAAATGGACAGATTCCTAGATATATGAATTTTCAAAATTGAATCATGAAGATATAGATTCTAAATAATCCATTGGCAGTCAGTAAAATTGAAGACATAATTAAAAACTTACCAACACAGAAGTCAAGGTCCTGATCGATTCACTGCTGAATTCTATAGGAAATTCATCAATGATCTAATGCCATTACACCTCAAACTCTTTGATGAAATAGAAAGGGAAGAAATACTCCCAAATTCACTCCTGGAAGCAAGTATTACATTGATACCAAAACCAGAGAAAAAACACAAAAAACTTCAGGTCACTCTCCCTAGGTAACATAGATGCAAAAATCCTCAATAAGTTACTGCTAAACAGAAAGCAGCAAATCTTCAAGAATATTATACACTTTGACCAAGTAGGATTCATCCCAGGGATGCGGGGATAGTTCAAAATGCACAGATCATTAAATGTAATGCGCCATATCAACAGAAGCGCATGATCATCTCAGTAGACACAGAATAAGCATTTGACATGTTCACCAACTCATGATAAATAAAACCTGCATGGAAAATCGGCAATCCAATAAAGGCCATCTATGACAAAACCATAGCCAACATCATAGTAAATGGCCCAAAACTGAAAGCTTTCACTCTAAAGTCAGGCACAAGACAAGGATGTCCACTATCACCACTCCTATACAATATAGTTCTGGAAACACTAGACAAAGCTATTAGACAAGAGAAAGAAATAAAAGAAATAAAGAGGAAAGGTGGAGGTTAAATCATTGTTTGCTGATGTGATGGTATTCTGTAATGAAGACCCCAAAAACTCCACAAGAGAAAATATACTATGATTAAAAACAGCATGGTACTGGGAAGAAAACAGACCTGAGAATCAATGGAACAGATTAGAAGATGCAGAAACAACTCCTAACATACTCTACCACTTTATCTTCAACAAAGGGGCTAAACACCTTCACTGTTCTAGAAATATTGGTTTTCTATATGCTGAAGAAAAATTTGATTCATGTATCTCATCATGCACTGAACTAAAATTCAAATGGATCAAACATCTAAATATCAAAACAGAATCACTAAATATACTGGAAAAGAGAATAGTTGAACTCCTGAAGACACAGATGTGGGTAAAGCCTTTCTGGATGAAACCCACGTTGCAAGGGAAATACTGCAAAGAATCATGAACTGGTATATCATCTTATTAAAAAGCTTTTTCACAGCAAAGAAATCATAAACAACTCAAATGCCCATCATCTGCTGAATGGGAAAAGATGCTTTTTTTATATACAGTGGATTACTACCCATCCATAAAGAAGTATAAACTTGAGACATTTCTAGGTAAATGGTTGCCCCTTGAGACCATATTCTGAAGTGAAATAAATGAAACACACATGTAAATATTACATTATTTCTCAGGTATGGGAAACCAAAATTATAAATAAGGAGCAGAATGTACAATGTACACTATAAAATAGGAAGAAAATGCTCAATTGGGAAGGGGAACTGGGGAGAGGGATGGAAAAAGGATGGTAGAGAGAAAAAAAGAAAAGAAGGAAAAATGGGAAAAAACCTAAGCTTTTATAAATGAGGAGGGGAAGAGGGATTGAAGAGAGGTTAAGGGAATGAGGAAAAAAGAGGAACTGAGAGAGGTCATGTACAGATACTAACTCCCTATAATGAAAGTGATCATTGTGTATGTGTAATATGTACTGATAAACTTAATTAATAAAAAGAAGAAAATGCACATTTATATCACTATGAAAATTTCCCCATACCTCTTTTTTTATTTAAAGAGAAAAAAAAACTGGAAAAAGGTAGAAATATTACAGAATTTCAAGAAAAGAAGATAAACAGTAAGAAATCACTAGTTGATAAATTACATATTGTTCTTTTAGAAATAGTTATTCAAGTTACAGAATTAAAGCACACAATGTGGACACTCAAGCAGTGAGACTGCAAACAGATCTATTCAACAATCCAACAAGAACCTAGAAATATGTTCATCAATCCCACATATCTAAACATACATGCAGCTATATCTTTTATAGTGCTTCCTATTTCCTCTTTTTTTTACAATAGCAATTATACATTTTTAAAATTTTATTTAAAGAGAAGGAAAAAAAAGCAAAACAGAAACAAGGGTAGCAACAATACAGAATTCTAAAAAAAAGAAAGAAAAAGGAGAATGAGAAAAGCCCCACTAAGAAATCAGTAATTTATAAATTTCATACTGTCATCCTGGATGTAGTTGTTCAAGTTACAAAGTTAAAGGGTACACAGTAAATATTCAAACAGTCAGAGTACAAACAGTTCTGCTCAAAGATCCAGCAAAGATTGAACAATATGGTCATTTATTTTGCACACTCAAACATACATGCAGTTATGTCCCTTAGAGCACTTTCTTTTCCTTTTTTACAATAGCAATTACACATTTTGGTTTTATTACTCTTGTAGTTCTTATTTACTTTTTACACTAGAGACACAATATGATATTTATAAATATGATTCTTATTTATTTCACTAATGAGGATAGTCTCAAGTTGTCTCCATTTGCCTATGAAGGCCTCAAGATCATCATTTTTTATAGCTGAATAATATTCCATTGTATAAAAATGCCACATCTTTTTCATCCACTCTGCAGTTGATGGGCATCTTGGTTGTTTGCAGGATTTAGCTATCACAAATTGTGCAGCTATGAACATGGGTGCACATTTATCACTGTGATATGAACTTTTCAGTTCTTCTTTTCAGGCTGTTGGTGATTTCCTTTGAAGTGCAGAAACTTTTCGATGATGTTGATTCTTTGAAGTGTTTCCCGTGCAGTTTGCACTTGGTTCATGAATTCTCTGCCTACCCCTAATGTCTCCAAGACTTCTACCTACCTTGTCTTCCAGTAGATTTACTGTTTCTGTTTTAATATTGAGGTCTTTGATCCATTTAGACATTAGTTTTGTGCATGGTGTTATGCATGGATCTAGTTTCAGTCTTCGGCATATAGAGAGCCAATTTTTCCAACACCATTTATTAAAGAGACTATCCTTCTTCCAGTGGACATATTTAGCCCCTTTGTCAAATATCAGGTGGCTGAGTGTCTTTGTAGCTGTGCTTGCATCTTCTAATCTGTTCCATTGATCCTCAGGTCTATTTCTTTGCCAGTACCAAGCTGATTTTATCACTGGGGCTTTATAGTACTGTTTCAAGTTAGGAATTGAGATGCCTCCTGCCTTGCTTTTGTTGCTTAGAATTGCCTTTGCTATTCTAGGTTTCTTCTGTTTCCAAATGAATTTTAGGAGTGTTTTCTCTAGATCTGTGAGGTATGTCAATGATATTTTGATTGGGGTTGCGTTAAATCTGTGTAACAGTTTTGGGAGTATGGCCATTTTCACAATGTTGGTTGTTCCTAACAAAGAGCAAGGAATGTCTTTCCATTTTCTAATATCCTCTTCAATCTCCTTTTTCAGAATAGTATAAATTTCAGCATATAGGTCTTTTACATTTTTAGTTAGGTTGATTCCTAAGTATTTCATTTTTTTAGATGTTATTTTAAAGGGTGATATTTCCATAATTTCTCTCTCAGTGAGTTTTTTGTTTGTGTACAGGAATGCTATTTATTTTTGAGCATTGACTTTGTATCCAACTCCACTGCTGAACTTGTTTATTACATCTGCCAGTCTTTTAATTGAGTTTTTTGGGTCTTTGTCATCTGCAAATAGTGATAATTTAACTTCTTCCTTTCCTGTCTTTACTCCTTTTATTTTTCTCTCTTGTCTGATTGCCCTGGCTAGTGTTTCCAGACCCAATAAAAAAGTTGAAAAGGAGTGGTGAGAGTGGACATCCTTGTCTGGTTCCTGATTTTAAAGTGAAAGCTTTCCATTTTTGTCCATTTAGTATAATGTTGGCTGTTGGTTTGTCATAGATGGCCTTTATAAGGTTGAGTTAGATGCTGTGTATTCTGAGTTTCTGAAGGGTTTTTATCATGAACATGTGTTGGACTTTGTCAAAAGCTTTTTCTGCATCTATTGAGATGATCATGTGGTTTTTGTTTTTGCTTTGTTGATGTTGTGTATTACATTTATTGATTTGCGTATGTTAAACCAAACCTACATTCCTAGAATGAACCCCACTTGGTCATGATGTATAATCTTCTTGATGATTTGCTGTATTCTCTTTGCCAGTATTTTGTTGAGAATCTTTGCATCAGTGTTCATTAGTGAGATTGGCCTATAGTTCTCTTTTTTGTTTGGGTCTTTCTCTGGTTTTGGCATCAGGGTAATACTTGCCACCAGGAATGATTTAGGGAGAATTGCTTTTTTCTCAATTTCATTTAAGAGTTTAAGGAGTACTGGCATCAAATCTTCTCTAAATTTCTTGTAGAATTCAGCTGTGAATCCATTAGGACCTGGGCTTTTCTTTGTTGGTAAGTTTTTAATTACATTTTCAATTTCAATAGCTGATATTGGGTTGTTCAAAATTGCTATATCTTCTTGGTTGAGCTTTGGTAGTTCATATGTTTCTAGAAATCTGTCTATTTCCTCTGTGTTTTCCACTCTATGTGAGTAGAGATTTTCAAAGTAAGTATTCATGATCTTTTGAATTTCTATGGGATCTGTAGTAATTTCCCCCTTTTCAGTTCTTATTGCATGAATTTGGGTTTTTTTCTTTCTTTCTCTTGATACAGTTAGCGAGTGGTTGGTCAACTTTGTTGATTCTCTCAAAAAACCAGCTTTTTGATTCATTAATTCTTTGTATTATTTTTTTAGTTTTGATTGCATGGATTTCTGCTCTAATCTTTACAATTTCCTCTCTTCTATGAGCTTTGGGTTTAGCCTGCTCTTCTTTTTCTAGAAGCTTGAGATGGAGAATTAGGTTATTTATTTGTGCTTGTTCTGTTTTCTTGATATGACCGTTTATTGCTATATATTTCCCTCTTAAGACTGCTTTCATTGCATTCCACAGATTACAGTATGTTGTTTCTATATTTTCATTGAATTATAGGTATTGTTTTATTTCTTCTTTAATTTCATCTGTAGCCCACTGGTTATTCAAAAGGCTGTTATTTAATTTCCATGTATTTATGCAGGTTTTACAATTTCTTTTGCCATTGATTTCTAATTTCAGTGTGCTGTGGTCAGATATTATGCATGGGATGATTTCAATACCTTTGCATTTACTTAAGAATATTTTATGGGATAATGTATGGTCTATTTTGGAGAATGTCCCATGTGCAGCAGAGAAGAATGTGTATTCTGATGTGGTTGGGTGGAACACTCTGTAAACATGTACTAAGTCCAATTGCTCACAGGTATGATTCAGTTCTGCTATTTCTTTGCTGACTTTCTGTCTAGTTGATCTATCTCTTTGTGATAATGGGCTGTTAAGATCTCCTGTTAAAATTGTTTTCTTGTATATTTGGTTTTTCATGTCCGTTAGTATCTGTCTTATATAGTTGGGTACTCCTGTATTTGGTGCATATATATTTATAATTTTTAGTTCTTCCTCTTGAATTTTACCACTAACAAGTATGTAGTGACCTTCTCTATCTCTTTTAATCATTTTAGGTTTAAAGTTCACATTGTCTGCAAATAGAATAGCTACCCCTGCTTTTCTCTGAGTTCCTGTTGCATGGAATACTGTTTTCCATCCTTTGACTTTTAACCTATGAGTTTCATTTTGGATCAGATATGTTTCTTGTATACAGCATATTGTGGGGTCTTGTTTCTTGATCCATTCTGTCAATGTATTTCTTTTTATAGGTCAATGAGGCCATTTATATTTATGGACAGCACTGATATGTACTGGCTTGACTTTGCCATGTTATGTTCCAGTTGTTTCTTTCTGCTTTTCCTCTTATTTAATTGCTTATCCTACCTGGTGATTTCTTTCTGTTGTTGTTTTGGGGATTGTGGTCATTTTTATCTCTGTGTAGTATGTCTTTCAGTACTCTTTCTAGGGTTAGTTTGGTGGACATGAATTTCTTCTGTTGTTCTTTGTCATGGAAGTATCTTGTTTCTCCATTAAGTTTGAATGAAAGTTTTGCTGGGTACATCAGTCTAGGTTGAAAGTTGTTTTCCTTCAGGGCTTGAAATACCTCACTCCAAACTCTTCTTGACTTGAGAGTTTATACTGAAAAGTGTGCCGTGATTCTAATGGGCTTTCCTTGATAGGTGAGTTGTGTCTTTCCTCTGACAGCTTTTAATATTCTGTTTTTATGCTGTATGTCTGAGATCTTAATTATTATGTGTCTGGGTGTGGATTTATATTGATTGTGACTGTTTGGTGTTCTATATGCCTCCCTTATCTGCATATCAGATTCTCTCTCCATATTTGGGAAATTTTCTGCTATTATTTATGTAAATACTTTATGTATGTCATTTGCCTGCACTCCTGTATCTTCACTAATGCCCATTATTCTTATATTGTTGCTCTTGCCATCATCATGAAGCTTCTGGATTATCATTTCATGCTGCTTTGTTATTTTTAAAAGTTCTATCCTTTCCTGATCACTAGCTGTCATCCTGTCCTCAAGGTCCGAAATCCTATCCTCAGCTTCCTTTAAGTGGTTTTGCACGCTTTCAATAGAACTTTTTGTTTCTTGGATGTCTCTTTGAGTTTGTTTTATGAATTCTGCTTGTTTTCTATATTGTTCTTTCAAAGTTTCAATCAGTTTCCCATGCTCATGTACTTTTTTCTCTAGTCCTTCTTTAGTTGCATTCAACAACTCCTTTACTAAAGTTGTTATTTCTATCTTTACATGGGAGAGTACTTCTAATTTGATTTCCTCTATAGCCTAATGCAGTTGTTTTTTTATTTCACTCGCTATCTTTTCAGAGATTCCCGATGTGTTACTTTTGGGGTTGTCTGTTTCAGTGTCTCCTATACTTGGTTTTGGTGAACTATGTGTTTGAGACTGCATTTTGCTTTTTTGTTTTGTCATTTTCACTCTGGCTGGTGTTTTCTATGTGTAGGAGGGGATCACACACACTCTTCAGACACACCAAAGTCTTACAGTTATTTGGAGGGGGTTTTACTACTGGCCTTATTTATCCCCTGTACACCTCTATTTTAGGGGTATACTCACCACATTGATGCAGTCAATCTGGTGTAGTATGAAATTCACCACCTGGGAGCAAAGTTCCAAATTTCCTCAAACTAACTGGATCCTGCTTAGATCTTCTAGTGTTCCAGGTGGGAGGGCGGGCCCATCTATTGCAGTCCAGGGCAGTTTTCAGTCTTGGGCGGGTCTTCTGGATGTTACGGGTGGCAGGGCGGGCTCTTGGTGGAGGTTAAGGGCAGCCTTGCCCTGAGGCGGGCTTGTGCTGAGTTCCCGGTGGCAGGGTGGGCCCTTGGTGGAGGTTAAGGGGAGCTTATGCCTGAGGCAGGTTTGCGCTGAGTTCCGGGTGGCTGGGCAGGCCCTTGGTGGAGGTTAAGGGCAGCCTTGCCCCTAGGCGGGCTGGGGCTGAGTCCTCCCCCATGCCTTTTTTAAATCTATCCGTCCTATAGCCCCACCTTAAGCAAGCACTGATCTGTTTTCTGTCATTATATATTGTTTTAAAGTTTCTAGAGTATTATATAGTCATGTAATGTGTATATTTCCTCCTCTGCACCTCAGCTTAATGTTTTTATTTTATCCATATTGTTTTATGTGTAAATATTTCATTGGTTTTGATTTATGAGTCATATTCTATTGTATTAGTATACCACATTTTGTGTATATACTTGCCTATTACCAAACTTTTGTATTGATTCCAGATTTTTGTGTGGACCTTTCTTTTCTTTCACATGCGAAAGTGTCTAGGAGAATGATGGCTTTGTCTGGTGGCAATATATGTATTTAATTTTTTAAGAAACTGCCAAATGGTTTTCGAAAGTATTTTTATCATTTACATTCCTACCAGGAATACCTTAGAACCTTACATATTGGGCTTTCTTGCTTTTAGTGTGTTTAAATTTTTGCAATTATTTTGATGTCTCATTCTAATTTTAATTTGTATTACTCTGATGATTACTAAAATTGAGTACTTTTCATTTGCTTATGGGCCATTGATACCTAGTGGTCTGTGAAGAGTTCAGTAAGAATATTTATATTAGGTTGTTTATACACAGTGGGATTATTCTGCTGTAAAATGTCTTCTTGTATTTTGAAAGATCTTTATTTGACACGTGTGTAAATATTTTTCCTCACTCTGGGGCTTTGGTTTTTTCATTTCTTAAATTTTGATGAATTGTATATTATCAGTTTCTTCTATGATGGTTCATAACTTTATATATGTCAAGGTTGCAATGATTATGTTTTACCATAGTTTTAATAGTTTAAATTTTTATAAGTTGATTTATAATTAATTTATACACAAACAGTATGAGACCGATCCTTTTCCCACACTGGTATTCATAAGCTCAAGAATAATTTTTTCTGAAAAAACTTTTCTTTCCTCCATTGGATTAAAGTGACACCACTGTAAAAAATAATTGACCATACCCATGTGCAGTATTTCCAGACTTTATATTCTTTTTCACTGATATATGAGTTTATCTTTTTTGCAAATAGCAAGTTGCCTTGATTTAATATGGCTGTGTAATGAGTCTTAAAGTGAGGTAAGTTGTCCCTCCCATTTTGTTCTTAAAATTGACTATTGTAGGTTATTACATTTTCCTATACATTGTAGAATGTATTTATTAACTTTGACAAAAAAGATATGTTTGGGAAAAAAAAGATATGTTTGGGAAAAAAAAGATATGTTTGGGTTTCAGATTACATTAAATTACATCAATGGACCAATTTGAAGACATTAACATCTTAACAATATTGAATCTTTTCTAATTTCTCAGTAGTATTAGATTGCTTTTAATATGAGAATTTCAAATATATTTTGTTAAATTCATTCCTAAGTATTAATGCATTTTGATGATATTCTAAACAAAGTTTAAAATTTTTACCTTTTCAAATTGTTAGAAAATAAAAATACAATTGATTCTTCATAATAACTTTGCTAAATTCACTAAGTAATTCTCATAGTTGACATTAGATATAGGGTTTTGTAGATCTCTACCCCATCCAACTTTTTTGATTGAGAATATACCTATGCTTTTGTTTTGTCTTTATCCAAAATTGACCTTAAATTCTTTTATCAATTTTTATGCTTACATTGAAATGATTATTTGGTTTTTCTATTTTGTTATGTTAATATCAATGAATATCAATGGATTTTAGTCTCAAACTAATCCTGCATTTCTAGCATAAAACTTATGTCATCATAATATACCTTTTCCTAATTACTTCACTGGATTGCATTTCTTCATATTTTGCTACAGATTTTGGTAACCACAATTATGAGGGATATAGTTTTCTATACTTTTGAAATTTTGACAAAAAAGTGTTTGAATTATGGTTGTGGTGATCCATAAAGGGTGAAATGTTCTCTGTTCCTCTGCTTTCTGTAAGAACTCTATGGAAGCTTGTGTTATTTGGCATTTGTAGAACTCTGATCCACAACTACAGAGCACTCTTTCTTTTCAACAACTCAACATCATGATTGTGTCCTGGATCATAATCAAATTTGTGTACTTACTGATTTTTTTTATTATTTGCTCTTTAAACTACTTAGAAGGGAATGTTAAAATCTGTTTTAGTTTGGATTTTATTCCTCTGCTCAGTTTATTATTTTTTCTTCATTTATATTGAAGCCCTGTGAAGAAGGTCATGCACACTTAGAGTGATTTTTGGAAGGCAATTTGATCATGAGGGCTCTGTGGATCATAATCCATCCACGAGCTCATAATGTGAAGGTATTATTGGCTGGCAGTGGAAACTTGGGAAGTGGAAGCTAGTCGAAAGGAGTAGGTAATGAGGGTGTGACCTTGTGTACTTATAATTCCTACCACTCTCCTCTCTGGCTCCTTTCTACTTCATGTCGCAGTGTTCTTTCACTTTACGCTTCTGTCCTGGTCTTTCTGCCTTACTATTTGTTTACTGTTTGTTGTGTCTACTTTTTTGTCTTTAGTTGCCCTTGCTGCTCTGTGTATGTGTTAATCATGTATTTTCTCAGTGTTCAATTTAAATTTCTCTCTGAAGGTTTTTAAAAAATTTTTATTTAAAGGGGGGGAAGCAAAACAGAAAAAAGAGTAGAAACAATACAGAATTTCAAAAAAAAACAGTAAGAAATCACTATTTGATGCATTACATATTATCTTCTTGGATATAGTTGTTCAAGTTACAAAATTAAAGCATACAAAGTGGACATTCAAACAGTAAGGCTGCAAATAGTTCCGTTCACCGATCCAACAAAAACGTAGTAACATGGTTATTAAATCCTCCACACCTAAGTATACATACAGTTATCTCTTTTAGAGCACTTTCTTTTCCTCCTCTTGTTTTTTTAATAATTTTTTTATTTAAAGAAAAAATTTTGAAACAGAAAGAGGGTAGAAAACATACAAAATCTCAAAAAAAAAAACAAAACAAAACAGAAAAAACAAAAACAAAAATAGTAACCAGTAAAAAAATCACTAGTTGATAATTACATAATTTCCTGTTAGATGCAGTTGTTCAAGTTACAAAAGTAAAGTCCACAAAGTGGACATCCAAACAGTGAGACTGCAGTCAGTTTTGCTCATCCATCCAACTAAAACTTTAGCAACATGGTGATTAATTCCACACACTCAAACATACATGCAGTTATATCCTTTAGAATACTCTCTTTTCCTTTTTTTTCTTTATAATAACTATAATCCATTCTCGTAAACTACTTAGAAGTTCTACACATGTATGAGTCTCTACACATATACCTAGCCTTTCTGTATTAGAGGGAGAAACAAATCAAAACAAGTCAGCAATACAATTTCCTAGAGAAACATGAAATGGAAAGGACATATAAAACCACAATACTAGGTGATCTACAGTAGTTACTATGATGTCTCTTGTTGTTTTCAATAAAACTGTCTATATTATCAAACAGTATAATTAAACTTAGCATTGCATTACACTATTAATAAAATCCAAACATGGGAGATATTATAGGACTTCAAAGGCAGTTAATAATCAAACCAGAATGGGTATCCTACTGAATCTTGTCATCTTCAGAGTAGTTGCCTCTACTCTCAGACTTGATACTCTCAAGCATACCAGATTCAAATAAAATCAGTCAGGATAAAACAGCAATATAACCAATCTTGTCTGTCCTATCTCTGCTATGCTATTTTTCCGTCATTGTTGTTTGTTTACTTTTCTCCTTCATTCCATTGTCTGCCCCTTTCTTAGAGGCCTTTCTGCCATTGTTCCTGGAACCCTGGTGATTTTCTTCTCTCTTTCTAGAATGTGTGTCAGTATTCTTTGCAGGGTTGGATTGGTGGTCACAAACTCCCCCAGTTCCTCTTTGTCGTGGAAATATCTTGTCTGTCCCTTAATTTTGAGAGACAGTTTTGCAGGGTACATCATTCTGGGTTGGAGGTTATTTTCTTTCAGGGCTTGGAATATTTTGCTCCAAGCTCTTCGTGATTTGATGGTTTGCACTGAGAAGTCCACTGTGATTTTGATGAGTTTTCCTTTATAGATAATCTGTTTCTTTTCTCTGACTGCTTTTAATATTCTGTTCTTGTGATGGATTTCTGGGATCCTGATTATTATATGTCTGGGTGTAGATCTGTTTTGGTTGTAGGTGGCTGGAG